>CM041801.1:39900842-40318182 GCA_023376895.1 Aspiorhynchus laticeps | reverse complement strand
ACAATATGGAAGATGCTGTCAACTGATGACTTCACTCCCAGAAAAGTCATCCTTCTGGGGCCCGTTTTCAATAAGGAGGTTCAACCAACTCTGAGTTTTAAACTTGAACTCAGAGTTGATTTACTCTGAGTTTTCGGTTACAGAACAGCTGAATTGTGTTAGTTTACTCAACTCTAAGTAGGTTGACTCTGAGTTTAGCGCGTGCACCAGACTATGAAAAGTCATGATCAGCGGAGCTCCGAAATTACAATTCACCATGGCAACAGCTCCCGCCAAAAAGATGTCAGTGCGCATACTTCCGTCAATGCGTAACTTTAATTCTTAAAAACAATCAATAACTTAATAACTGTTATAATATCAGAGGAGAAAAACTTACTAAATTTTAATGCTTTTTAAATGACTAAAAAATACTTACAGACAATATAGGATAGTGGCACATTTTAAAAATGTAAATAATACATGGGGGAAAAAATTGGTTGCTCTTTTAATATGGCAAATTATAGACAGGCCATCCTTCAGTTGTGTCTAGCTGTTTATTAATCTATTTCATTAATTTTTTTATCTATCTATCTATCTATCTATCTATCTAGCATTCATCTGAACTTACCGCCAGCTTCCTGTGTCCAACTTACATGCACATTGGGACTACACGTCACGAGATATGACCAGGTAAGCTTTGACCAATCAGATGCAATATTCTAAGGAGGATGAAACTCGGTTTTATCTATATCTAAGGATGAACAAGAACCACACTAAAACGTATCCCTTAGTGTGGGAACCCTACAATATTCAAACCTAACTGTTTTGGCCCTGTAAGATATAGACCTATATATCAGTCTGTATATATATATATGATTACTAACGATTACAGACTAATCAAGATAGTGGATTGCTTATGGAAACTAGGCCTAAACAAAGCAAGACAGCACTTATCCAGCTTTCCATCAGGAGGCTATTTTCTATATTCATAAAATAGAATGATCTATTAATGAATTTTCTGAAAAGTACATTTTGGCCTTGCAGGATGACTGAGCAGATGCAGGCACAGAGGAAGAGTTGGAAGATGAGGGCTTTGAAGATTCTGGTTTGGACCCCGCCGCTGGGCTACTGGACCCATCCCCTGGTCCATCACCTGCCACCACCAGCTCAGCCGTCATTCCAACTCCCACCTCTCTCCAGACCACTGCTGGACCTTCGGGTCCTGCATCTGATATCGCTACAGCTGCACTTGAGCAACAACTGGTAATTATGCCTGTCACTTTTTTTTTTTTATATCATACTGTGTCAGTGGACTTCCCAGTTGCTCCGGATAATGTAGCCATTTTTAAAGACCAATTAAAGAAAAATAGAAATAAGACATCAAAGAAAGTTACGTTTTAATTCCTAATCCTCATTGGTCCCTCGACGAGAGACTCAGGACGGACAGAACCTGGATCAAACGACTGGACAGTCTCTACCCAAGAGGACTGAATGAGGCGTGATGAAGTGATTTTCTTTTTTGTCTTCTATCCATCCATTCGTTCTTTATATTTCATCTCTTTCTGTTGATAAAACCTTATATTTAATTTATTCTAATAGCCACAGGATCATTTAAATTAATATAAAACTGTGACTCTGTATTTTTCGGAAATAACATCTGACTGACACCTAAAACTTAGCCCTGAGTGACCATGTGGATGGTAGACACCTGACGGTTTTTACCCTTATGAGTACAATTATCTAACCTTGATCTACGCACAGCCTAAACCTAAGGTCACTAAAGCCCTAAGGAAATTTCCCCTTCATACCTTACACCTAAAAACTTTTACCCCTAGACAAAAGTACCCTTAATTAATTAATTTGTTAAAACTAAAAGAGGAAACATCCAAAATACACAGACTAAATAGGATGAGTTTTGGTGGGAACTGAGATCAAGGTTCAAGGTTCTTGTTTATTTGTCACATACACAATCATACAGGGTATAATCAGTAGTGAAATGTAGATCAGGACGGGTCCGCTCAATGGACAGTGCAAAAAATAAAAATAAAAGATTATACATAACACAGGAGCATATCTATAAATATAGGTAGGAATAAGATAAAAAATAAAAGTAATAATAATAATAATAGTACAAACAAGGAATAAAATAAGGAGTAAAATGTGCAATGAACTAAAATGTGCAATACAGTCTACTGAGGGTTTAATAAATATTAATATAACCAGGATAAATATTAATATAACCAGGGTAAATATTAATATAACCAGGATAAATATTAATATAACCAGGGTAAATATTAATATCACCAGATAAGGGGCTGAATTCAGGCAGACACTAGAGCGGGCAGTAGAAATGTAGGCCGGAGCATAACCAAGGTCAGATTAGTCTGACCATTGGAGATTTTTAATCCTCAACGGCCCTATGGTATCTTTAACTAACCCTTGTGGTCACTTCTTCAGAGCCACTATAATGCTCTCCCCTCACAGCAAAACACAAGTGTTTTTGGACTGAAAGACAGTGGTGTTGTTTGGCACCCTGTCTTTCTATAAAGATGGTCGGACAGATGCGGTGCTCCTCATTTAATAATCTGCCTCTCTAATAAACTTTAGACATAACAGAGAACAGAACCGGGAAGGTGTTTAACTTTTAAAAAAAGGAATATGCTGCCCTCTGCTGGACAACTTGAGACACAGACGTTCAGGCAAAACCAGCAGAGTGCATTTCTAATTTTTATTCGTTTCAGTTTAATTTAACACAAATCAGACAATCGCACATATCTGTCTTAACCTAACTCCCGCAAAGTATAAAAGAACAATTAATATATTTAAATAAAAATCTTTATATGTAAAAAAATGCCAGACGCCGTGGCTTGATTTATTTTATTAATGTTACATTTTTCATGACCAAAATAACATATTCACAAAGAGTTCGTGGGACAGCTCGTGCTCAAATCTGAGACACTGTTTTGGGTTATAAATTGTTAGTAAGTAAACTTTAAACTCATGGTTAAATGTGTGTTTGCTTAATTAATTGAGTAGGCCTACAGTGTGTTTGCTGTCGTCATAATTCTAAAAAACTAGTAACTAGTAAGTTTTTATTTAAAAAATGTCAGACTTCTGGCAGCAACAATAATACAACTGAACTTAATAAATATAGCAAAATAATTTCTTAATTAAAAAAAAATAAAAATATGTACATATAACCATAACACACCTAAAGGAAGCTAGAAGGAGAAACTAAGAAAATTGCTGGATGCTTTTAGAAACAATTAAACAAAAAAAGACAGTATGTCCTCAAAGAAACACATTATAAAATGACAAAAAAGGAAATTTATACAAATAAAGCAGGATATTTCTATTTTGAGGGCTTACGTCGCCATCTCTTGGACTAAACTGTGAATAGCATGTGTTAGTGTGCAGTTTAGCAGAAATTGACACTATGCTGGAAGCTGGAAGTGAACTGTTCTGTGACCTTTGACCTGGATATCAAAAACCACACCCCATCTATGAAAAATAAGTACGTAGAATAAGTGAATTAAATAATTTCATAAAATTATCTCACAAATGCTTATAGATCATTAAAATAATTTTAAACATTAGATTGAAATGGACCGTGACCTTTTGACCTGTACTTCTAATACTTACCATACTCCATCTATCTGGACATAATAACGGTCACACTGGATTTAAATACAACACTCCTTCCCACATCCCTATAACTAGTATGCTTCCATCATCATCACACCTTTGTACAATTCATAATACATATATAAATAAACGATTACTAACAATTACAGGCTAATCGAGATAGTGGATTGCTTATGTTAACTAGGCCTAATCAAAGCAAGGCTGGAAGCCTTCGAGACACACAAATAAACAACTGATTGATAAAATAGTGTACACAGGTGATACTGGATTGCTTTTGGAAACTGGACCTGACTGAGGGCTTTAAACCATCTAGGGCCTAACAGCAATCACACTAAAACCTACCCCTTAGTGGGGTTATCACACAATTTCTAAACCTAAGAATCTCAGCCCCAACAATAATTCTAGACCTACCGATTTCAGCCCTAAAACTCACACACCTATTGGCTGTATCCCTAAATACCACATACAATCATATACAAAATTCTGACTCATCATCAATGACACATTGTATATAAGAAGACACGCATACACACGTATCTATAAATACATCTATATAAATAAATAACTTATTGCTAAAACAGTATATACAGATGATAGTGTATTGTTTTTGGAAACTGGGCCTGATCAAAACAGAAGCGGTCAGTGGAAGTAGCAGGACAGTGCACAAGCGGAGTTGGACATGCTTTGACTCCTGGATATGTAATCCCTTATCAGAATTGTTTTTTTCTCATATATCCAGCTTCCAGAAGAGATCAGATGTGCTAAAACATTAGCCACATTTAAATCCAGTCTCAAAACTCATCTATTTAGCTGTGCGTTTGTTGAATGAGCACTGTGCTACGTCTGAACTGACTGCATTGTATTTTATGCATAATCCTTTTCTATTTACCCGTTTTAAATTTCATTTGAAATCAATTTCTATATCATTTTAAAATTCCTTGTTTTATTATTTTTAATTCCTTGTTTTTATTGCTGTGAATGATTAGTTCACTTGCTTTTATGTAAAGCACTTTGAATTACCACTGTGTATGAAATGTGCTATATAAATAAACTTGCCTTGCCTTGCCTAAACATTAGATTGAAATGGACTGTGACCTTTGACCTGGATTTCTAAAACCACACTCCATCTATGAAAAATAAGTACGTAGAATAAGTGAATTAAATAATTTCATCTAATTACCTCACAGATGCTTATAGATCATTAAAATGATTTTAAACCTTAGATTGAACTGGATTGTGACCAACTTTGGCCAATCAGATCGATAATGCTAATGAGAGTGTAATTAATCAGGATTAAACTCCTTTTTATCTATATACTTTCATTAGACGCGTTCGCCACCTGAAAGATGACAGCTTCCCGGATCCAACGAGACCACTTACATCTAATTCGGGCATACGATTCATCAGATACGCACAGGTAGGCTTTGGCCAATCAGATGCAATATTCAAATGAGGGTGGATACTAATAAGGATGAAACTCGTTTTGATCTCTATACCTAGCTGCAAGTTAACCCAAAGATAACCCCTAACCCTGGCCCCCTCTAACCCTAGCCCTCAAAACCAAATGTTAACCTTCCTTCTAAACCTGGACAGTTATAAGATTGAAATCTCTATCTATCTATCTATCTATCTATCTATCTATCTATCTATCTATCTATCTATCTATCTATCTATCTATCTATCTATCTATCTATCTATCTATCTGAAATAGCCCTCTTTTTAACAGCCCTCACCATAACACACCTAAAGGAAGCTAAAAGGAGAAACTAAGATTTTTTTTTGGAAGTTTTTAGAAACAATTAAACAAAAAATATAAATAAGATATCAAAGAAACACATTATAAAGTGGAAAAAAGGAAATGTATACATATATAAATATATTCTTTCTATAAAGAGGGCTTACGTCGCCCTCTCTTGGATGAAACGGTGAATAGCATGTGTTGAAAACTCTTACGGATTGAGAAACTTTAGCAGAAAATAACAATATGGAAGATGCTGTCAGACTGATGACTTCACTCCCAGAAAGTCCATCCTTCTGGGGCCCGTTTCAATAAGGAGGTTCAACCAACTCTGAGTTTAAACTTGAACTCAGAGTTGACTTACTCTGAGTTTTCGGTTACAGAACAGCTGAATTGTGTTAGTTTACTCAACTCTAAGTAGGTTGACTCTGAGTTTAGCGCGTGCACCATGACTATGAAAAGTCATGATCAGCGGAGCTCCGAAATTACAATTCACCATGGCAACAGCTCCCGCCAAAAAGATGTCAGTGCGCATACTTCCGTCAATGCGTAACTTTAATTCTTAAAAACAATCAATAACTTAATAACTGTTATAATATCAGAGGAGAAAAACTTACTAAATTTTAATGCTTTTTAAATGACTAAAAATACTTACAGACAATATAGGATAGTGGCACATTTTAAAAATGTAAATAATACATGGGGGAAAAAATTGGTTGCTCTTTTAATATGGCAAATTATAGACAGGCCATCCTTCAGTTGTGTCTAGCTGTTTATTAATCTATTTTCATTAATTTTTTTATCTATCTATCTATCTATCTATCTATCTATCTAGCATTCATCTGAACTTACCGCCAGCTTCCTGTGTCCAACTTACATGCACATTGGGACTACACGTCACGAGATATGACCAGGTAAGCTTTGACCAATCAGATGCAATATTCTAAGGAGGATGAAACTCGGTTTTATCTATATCTAAGGATGAACAAGAACCACACTAAAACGTATCCCTTAGTGTGGGAACCCTACAATATTCAAACCTAACTGTTTTGGCCCTGTAAGATATAGACCTATATATCAGTCTGTATATATATATATGATTACTAACGATTACAGACTAATCAAGATAGTGGATTGCTTATGGAAACTAGGCCTAAACAAAGCAAGACAGCACTTATCCAGCTTTCCATCAGGAGGCTATTTTCTATATTCATAAAATAGAATGATCTATTAATGAATTTTCTGAAAAGTACATTTTGGCCTTGCAGGATGACTGAGCAGATGCAGGCACAGAGGAAGAGTTGGAAGATGAGGGCTTTGAAGATTCTGGTTTGGACCCCGCCGCTGGGCTACTGGACCCATCCCCTGGTCCATCACCTGCCACCACCAGCTCAGCCGTCATTCCAACTCCCACCTCTCTCCAGACCACTGCTGGACCTTCGGGTCCTGCATCTGATATCGCTACAGCTGCACTTGAGCAACAACTGGTAATTATGCCTGTCACTTTTTTTTATTTTTTATATCATACTGTGTCAGTGGACTTCCCAGTTGCTCCGGATAATGTAGCCATTTTTAAAGACCAATTAAAGAAAAATAGAAATAAGACATCAAAGAAAGTTACGTTTTAATTCCTAATCCTCATTGGTCCCTCGACGAGAGACTCAGGACGGACAGAACCTGGATCAAACGACTGGACAGTCTCTACCCAAGAGGACTGAATGAGGCGTGATGAAGTGATTTTCTTTTTTGTCTTCTATCCATCCATTCGTTCTTTATATTTCATCTCTTTCTGTTGATAAAACCTTATATTTAATTTATTCTAATAGCCACAGGATCATTTAAATTAATATAAAACTGTGACTCTGTATTTTTCGGAAATAACATCTGACTGACACCTAAAACTTAGCCCTGAGTGACCATGTGGATGGTAGACACCTGACGGTTTTTACCCTTATGAGTACAATTATCTAACCTTGATCTACGCACAGCCTAAACCTAAGGTCACTAAAGCCCTAAGGAAATTTCCCCTTCATACCTTACACCTAAAAACTTTTACCCCTAGACAAAAGTACCCTTAATTAATTAATTTGTTAAAACTAAAAGAGGAAACATCCAAAATACACAGACTAAATAGGATGAGTTTTGGTGGGAACTGAGATCAAGGTTCAAGGTTCTTGTTTATTTGTCACATACACAATCATACAGGGTATAATCAGTAGTGAAATGTAGATCAGGACGGGTCCGCTCAATGGACAGTGCAAAAAATAAAAATAAAAGATTATACATAACACAGGAGCATATCTATAAATATAGGTAGGAATAAGATAAAAAATAAAAGTAATAATAATAATAATAGTACAAACAAGGAATAAAATAAGGAGTAAAATGTGCAATGAACTAAAATGTGCAATACAGTCTACTGAGGGTTTAATAAATATTAATATAACCAGGATAAATATTAATATAACCAGGGTAAATATTAATATAACCAGGATAAATATTAATATAACCAGGGTAAATATTAATATCACCAGATAAGGGGCTGAATTCAGGCAGACACTAGAGCGGGCAGTAGAAATGTAGGCCGGAGCATAACCAAGGTCAGATTAGTCTGACCATTGGAGATTTTTAATCCTCAACGGCCCTATGGTATCTTTAACTAACCCTTGTGGTCACTTCTTCAGAGCCACTATAATGCTCTCCCCTCACAGCAAAACACAAGTGTTTTTGGACTGAAAGACAGTGGTGTTGTTTGGCACCCTGTCTTTCTATAAAGATGGTCGGACAGATGCGGTGCTCCTCATTTAATAATCTGCCTCTCTAATAAACTTTAGACATAACAGAGAACAGAACCGGGAAGGTGTTTAACTTTTAAAAAAAGGAATATGCTGCCCTCTGCTGGACAACTTGAGACACAGACGTTCAGGCAAAACCAGCAGAGTGCATTTCTAATTTTTATTCGTTTCAGTTTAATTTAACACAAATCAGACAATCGCACATATCTGTCTTAACCTAACTCCCGCAAAGTATAAAAGAACAATTAATATATTTAAATAAAAATCTTTATATGTAAAAAAATGCCAGACGCCGTGGCTTGATTTATTTTATTAATGTTACATTTTTCATGACCAAAATAACATATTCACAAAGAGTTCGTGGGACAGCTCGTGCTCAAATCTGAGACACTGTTTTGGGTTATAAATTGTTAGTAAGTAAACTTTAAACTCATGGTTAAATGTGTGTTTGCTTAATTAATTGAGTAGGCCTACAGTGTGTTTGCTGTCGTCATAATTCTAAAAAACTAGTAACTAGTAAGTTTTTATTTAAAAAATGTCAGACTTCTGGCAGCAACAATAATACAACTGAACTTAATAAATATAGCAAAATAATTTCTTAATTAAAAAAAAATAAAAATATGTACATATAACCATAACACACCTAAAGGAAGCTAGAAGGAGAAACTAAGAAAATTGCTGGATGCTTTTAGAAACAATTAAACAAAAAAAGACAGTATGTCCTCAAAGAAACACATTATAAAATGACAAAAAAGGAAATTTATACAAATAAAGCAGGATATTTCTATTTTGAGGGCTTACGTCGCCATCTCTTGGACTAAACTGTGAATAGCATGTGTTAGTGTGCAGTTTAGCAGAAATTGACACTATGCTGGAAGCTGGAAGTGAACTGTTCTGTGACCTTTGACCTGGATATCAAAAACCACACCCCATCTATGAAAAATAAGTACGTAGAATAAGTGAATTAAATAATTTCATAAAATTATCTCACAAATGCTTATAGATCATTAAAATAATTTTAAACATTAGATTGAAATGGACCGTGACCTTTTGACCTGTACTTCTAATACTTACCATACTCCATCTATCTGGACATAATAACGGTCACACTGGATTTAAATACAACACTCCTTCCCACATCCCTATAACTAGTATGCTTCCATCATCATCACACCTTTGTACAATTCATAATACATATATAAATAAACGATTACTAACAATTACAGGCTAATCGAGATAGTGGATTGCTTATGTTAACTAGGCCTAATCAAAGCAAGGCTGGAAGCCTTCGAGACACACAAATAAACAACTGATTGATAAAATAGTGTACACAGGTGATACTGGATTGCTTTTGGAAACTGGACCTGACTGAGGGCTTTAAACCATCTAGGGCCTAACAGCAATCACACTAAAACCTACCCCTTAGTGGGGTTATCACACAATTTCTAAACCTAAGAATCTCAGCCCCAACAATAATTCTAGACCTACCGATTTCAGCCCTAAAACTCACACACCTATTGGCTGTATCCCTAAATACCACATACAATCATATACAAAATTCTGACTCATCATCAATGACACATTGTATATAAGAAGACACGCATACACACGTATCTATAAATACATCTATATAAATAAATAACTTATTGCTAAAACAGTATATACAGATGATAGTGTATTGTTTTTGGAAACTGGGCCTGATCAAAACAGAAGCGGTCAGTGGAAGTAGCAGGACAGTGCACAAGCGGAGTTGGACATGCTTTGACTCCTGGATATGTAATCCCTTATCAGAATTGTTTTTTTCTCATATATCCAGCTTCCAGAAGAGATCAGATGTGCTAAAACATTAGCCACATTTAAATCCAGTCTCAAAACTCATCTATTTAGCTGTGCGTTTGTTGAATGAGCACTGTGCTACGTCTGAACTGACTGCATTGTATTTTATGCATAATCCTTTTCTATTTACCCGTTTTAAATTTCATTTGAAATCAATTTCTATATCATTTTAAAATTCCTTGTTTTATTATTTTTAATTCCTTGTTTTTATTGCTGTGAATGATTAGTTCACTTGCTTTTATGTAAAGCACTTTGAATTACCACTGTGTATGAAATGTGCTATATAAATAAACTTGCCTTGCCTTGCCTAAACATTAGATTGAAATGGACTGTGACCTTTGACCTGGATTTCTAAAACCACACTCCATCTATGAAAAATAAGTACGTAGAATAAGTGAATTAAATAATTTCATCTAATTACCTCACAGATGCTTATAGATCATTAAAATGATTTTAAACCTTAGATTGAACTGGATTGTGACCAACTTTGGCCAATCAGATCGATAATGCTAATGAGAGTGTAATTAATCAGGATTAAACTCCTTTTTATCTATATACTTTCATTAGACGCGTTCGCCACCTGAAAGATGACAGCTTCCCGGATCCAACGAGACCACTTACATCTAATTCGGGCATACGATTCATCAGATACGCACAGGTAGGCTTTGGCCAATCAGATGCAATATTCAAATGAGGGTGGATACTAATAAGGATGAAACTCGTTTTGATCTCTATACCTAGCTGCAAGTTAACCCAAAGATAACCCCTAACCCTGGCCCCCTCTAACCCTAGCCCTCACCCAAGTTAACCCCTTCTAACCCTAGCCCTCAAAACCAAATGTTAACCTTCCTTCTAAACCTGGACAGTTATAAGATTGAAATCTCTATCTATCTATCTATCTATCTATCTATCTATCTATCTATCTATCTATCTATCTATCTATCTATCTATCTATCTATCTATCTATCTATCTATCTATCTGAAATAGCCCTCTTTTTAACAGCCCTCACCATAACACACCTAAAGGAAGCTAAAAGGAGAAACTAAGATTTTTTTTTGGAAGTTTTTAGAAACAATTAAACAAAAAATATAAATAAGATATCAAAGAAACACATTATAAAGTGGAAAAAAGGAAATGTATACATATATAAATATATTCTTTCTATAAAGAGGGCTTACGTCGCCCTCTCTTGGATGAAACGGTGAATAGCATGTGTTGAAAACTCTTACGGATTGAGAAACTTTAGCAGAAAATAACAATATGGAAGATGCTGTCAGACTGATGACTTCACTCCCAGAAAGTCCATCCTTCTGGGGCCCGTTTCAATAAGGAGGTTCAACCAACTCTGAGTTTAAACTTGAACTCAGAGTTGACTTACTCTGAGTTTTCGGTTACAGAACAGCTGAATTGTGTTAGTTTACTCAACTCTAAGTAGGTTGACTCTGAGTTTAGCGCGTGCACCATGACTATGAAAAGTCATGATCAGCGGAGCTCCGAAATTACAATTCACCATGGCAACAGCTCCCGCCAAAAAGATGTCAGTGCGCATACTTCCGTCAATGCGTAACTTTAATTCTTAAAAACAATCAATAACTTAATAACTGTTATAATATCAGAGGAGAAAAACTTACTAAATTTTAATGCTTTTTAAATGACTAAAAATACTTACAGACAATATAGGATAGTGGCACATTTTAAAAATGTAAATAATACATGGGGGAAAAAATTGGTTGCTCTTTTAATATGGCAAATTATAGACAGGCCATCCTTCAGTTGTGTCTAGCTGTTTATTAATCTATTTTCATTAATTTTTTTATCTATCTATCTATCTATCTATCTATCTAGCATTCATCTGAACTTACCGCCAGCTTCCTGTGTCCAACTTACATGCACATTGGGACTACACGTCACGAGATATGACCAGGTAAGCTTTGACCAATCAGATGCAATATTCTAAGGAGGATGAAACTCGGTTTTATCTATATCTAAGGATGAACAAGAACCACACTAAAACGTATCCCTTAGTGTGGGAACCCTACAATATTCAAACCTAACTGTTTTGGCCCTGTAAGATATAGACCTATATATCAGTCTGTATATATATATATGATTACTAACGATTACAGACTAATCAAGATAGTGGATTGCTTATGGAAACTAGGCCTAAACAAAGCAAGACAGCACTTATCCAGCTTTCCATCAGGAGGCTATTTTCTATATTCATAAAATAGAATGATCTATTAATGAATTTTCTGAAAAGTACATTTTGGCCTTGCAGGATGACTGAGCAGATGCAGGCACAGAGGAAGAGTTGGAAGATGAGGGCTTTGAAGATTCTGGTTTGGACCCCGCCGCTGGGCTACTGGACCCATCCCCTGGTCCATCACCTGCCACCACCAGCTCAGCCGTCATTCCAACTCCCACCTCTCTCCAGACCACTGCTGGACCTTCGGGTCCTGCATCTGATATCGCTACAGCTGCACTTGAGCAACAACTGGTAATTATGCCTGTCACTTTTTTTTATTTTTTATATCATACTGTGTCAGTGGACTTCCCAGTTGCTCCGGATAATGTAGCCATTTTTAAAGACCAATTAAAGAAAAATAGAAATAAGACATCAAAGAAAGTTACGTTTTAATTCCTAATCCTCATTGGTCCCTCGACGAGAGACTCAGGACGGACAGAACCTGGATCAAACGACTGGACAGTCTCTACCCAAGAGGACTGAATGAGGCGTGATGAAGTGATTTTCTTTTTTGTCTTCTATCCATCCATTCGTTCTTTATATTTCATCTCTTTCTGTTGATAAAACCTTATATTTAATTTATTCTAATAGCCACAGGATCATTTAAATTAATATAAAACTGTGACTCTGTATTTTTCGGAAATAACATCTGACTGACACCTAAAACTTAGCCCTGAGTGACCATGTGGATGGTAGACACCTGACGGTTTTTACCCTTATGAGTACAATTATCTAACCTTGATCTACGCACAGCCTAAACCTAAGGTCACTAAAGCCCTAAGGAAATTTCCCCTTCATACCTTACACCTAAAAACTTTTACCCCTAGACAAAAGTACCCTTAATTAATTAATTTGTTAAAACTAAAAGAGGAAACATCCAAAATACACAGACTAAATAGGATGAGTTTTGGTGGGAACTGAGATCAAGGTTCAAGGTTCTTGTTTATTTGTCACATACACAATCATACAGGGTATAATCAGTAGTGAAATGTAGATCAGGACGGGTCCGCTCAATGGACAGTGCAAAAAATAAAAATAAAAGATTATACATAACACAGGAGCATATCTATAAATATAGGTAGGAATAAGATAAAAAATAAAAGTAATAATAATAATAATAGTACAAACAAGGAATAAAATAAGGAGTAAAATGTGCAATGAACTAAAATGTGCAATACAGTCTACTGAGGGTTTAATAAATATTAATATAACCAGGATAAATATTAATATAACCAGGGTAAATATTAATATAACCAGGATAAATATTAATATAACCAGGGTAAATATTAATATCACCAGATAAGGGGCTGAATTCAGGCAGACACTAGAGCGGGCAGTAGAAATGTAGGCCGGAGCATAACCAAGGTCAGATTAGTCTGACCATTGGAGATTTTTAATCCTCAACGGCCCTATGGTATCTTTAACTAACCCTTGTGGTCACTTCTTCAGAGCCACTATAATGCTCTCCCCTCACAGCAAAACACAAGTGTTTTTGGACTGAAAGACAGTGGTGTTGTTTGGCACCCTGTCTTTCTATAAAGATGGTCGGACAGATGCGGTGCTCCTCATTTAATAATCTGCCTCTCTAATAAACTTTAGACATAACAGAGAACAGAACCGGGAAGGTGTTTAACTTTTAAAAAAAGGAATATGCTGCCCTCTGCTGGACAACTTGAGACACAGACGTTCAGGCAAAACCAGCAGAGTGCATTTCTAATTTTTATTCGTTTCAGTTTAATTTAACACAAATCAGACAATCGCACATATCTGTCTTAACCTAACTCCCGCAAAGTATAAAAGAACAATTAATATATTTAAATAAAAATCTTTATATGTAAAAAAATGCCAGACGCCGTGGCTTGATTTATTTTATTAATGTTACATTTTTCATGACCAAAATAACATATTCACAAAGAGTTCGTGGGACAGCTCGTGCTCAAATCTGAGACACTGTTTTGGGTTATAAATTGTTAGTAAGTAAACTTTAAACTCATGGTTAAATGTGTGTTTGCTTAATTAATTGAGTAGGCCTACAGTGTGTTTGCTGTCGTCATAATTCTAAAAAACTAGTAACTAGTAAGTTTTTATTTAAAAAATGTCAGACTTCTGGCAGCAACAATAATACAACTGAACTTAATAAATATAGCAAAATAATTTCTTAATTAAAAAAAAATAAAAATATGTACATATAACCATAACACACCTAAAGGAAGCTAGAAGGAGAAACTAAGAAAATTGCTGGATGCTTTTAGAAACAATTAAACAAAAAAAGACAGTATGTCCTCAAAGAAACACATTATAAAATGACAAAAAAGGAAATTTATACAAATAAAGCAGGATATTTCTATTTTGAGGGCTTACGTCGCCATCTCTTGGACTAAACTGTGAATAGCATGTGTTAGTGTGCAGTTTAGCAGAAATTGACACTATGCTGGAAGCTGGAAGTGAACTGTTCTGTGACCTTTGACCTGGATATCAAAAACCACACCCCATCTATGAAAAATAAGTACGTAGAATAAGTGAATTAAATAATTTCATAAAATTATCTCACAAATGCTTATAGATCATTAAAATAATTTTAAACATTAGATTGAAATGGACCGTGACCTTTTGACCTGTACTTCTAATACTTACCATACTCCATCTATCTGGACATAATAACGGTCACACTGGATTTAAATACAACACTCCTTCCCACATCCCTATAACTAGTATGCTTCCATCATCATCACACCTTTGTACAATTCATAATACATATATAAATAAACGATTACTAACAATTACAGGCTAATCGAGATAGTGGATTGCTTATGTTAACTAGGCCTAATCAAAGCAAGGCTGGAAGCCTTCGAGACACACAAATAAACAACTGATTGATAAAATAGTGTACACAGGTGATACTGGATTGCTTTTGGAAACTGGACCTGACTGAGGGCTTTAAACCATCTAGGGCCTAACAGCAATCACACTAAAACCTACCCCTTAGTGGGGTTATCACACAATTTCTAAACCTAAGAATCTCAGCCCCAACAATAATTCTAGACCTACCGATTTCAGCCCTAAAACTCACACACCTATTGGCTGTATCCCTAAATACCACATACAATCATATACAAAATTCTGACTCATCATCAATGACACATTGTATATAAGAAGACACGCATACACACGTATCTATAAATACATCTATATAAATAAATAACTTATTGCTAAAACAGTATATACAGATGATAGTGTATTGTTTTTGGAAACTGGGCCTGATCAAAACAGAAGCGGTCAGTGGAAGTAGCAGGACAGTGCACAAGCGGAGTTGGACATGCTTTGACTCCTGGATATGTAATCCCTTATCAGAATTGTTTTTTTCTCATATATCCAGCTTCCAGAAGAGATCAGATGTGCTAAAACATTAGCCACATTTAAATCCAGTCTCAAAACTCATCTATTTAGCTGTGCGTTTGTTGAATGAGCACTGTGCTACGTCTGAACTGACTGCATTGTATTTTATGCATAATCCTTTTCTATTTACCCGTTTTAAATTTCATTTGAAATCAATTTCTATATCATTTTAAAATTCCTTGTTTTATTATTTTTAATTCCTTGTTTTTATTGCTGTGAATGATTAGTTCACTTGCTTTTATGTAAAGCACTTTGAATTACCACTGTGTATGAAATGTGCTATATAAATAAACTTGCCTTGCCTTGCCTAAACATTAGATTGAAATGGACTGTGACCTTTGACCTGGATTTCTAAAACCACACTCCATCTATGAAAAATAAGTACGTAGAATAAGTGAATTAAATAATTTCATCTAATTACCTCACAGATGCTTATAGATCATTAAAATGATTTTAAACCTTAGATTGAACTGGATTGTGACCAACTTTGGCCAATCAGATCGATAATGCTAATGAGAGTGTAATTAATCAGGATTAAACTCCTTTTTATCTATATACTTTCATTAGACGCGTTCGCCACCTGAAAGATGACAGCTTCCCGGATCCAACGAGACCACTTACATCTAATTCGGGCATACGATTCATCAGATACGCACAGGTAGGCTTTGGCCAATCAGATGCAATATTCAAATGAGGGTGGATACTAATAAGGATGAAACTCGTTTTGATCTCTATACCTAACCTAACCCTAACCCTAACCTAACCCTAACCCTAAATTAATATAAAACTGTGACTCTGTATTTTTCGGAAATAACATCTGACTGACACCTAAAACTTAGCCCTGAGTGACCATGTGGATGGTAGACACCTGACGGTTTTTACCCTTATGAGTACAATTATCTAACCTTGATCTACGCACAGCCTAAACCTAAGGTCACTAAAGCCCTAAGGAAATTTCCCCTTCATACCTTACACCTAAAAACTTTTACCCCTAGACAAAAGTACCCTTAATTAATTAATTTGTTAAAACTAAAAGAGGAAACATCCAAAATACACAGACTAAATAGGATGAGTTTTGGTGGGAACTGAGATCAAGGTTCAAGGTTCTTGTTTATTTGTCACATACACAATCATACAGGGTATAATCAGTAGTGAAATGTAGATCAGGACGGGTCCGCTCAATGGACAGTGCAAAAAATAAAAATAAAAGATTATACATAACACAGGAGCATATCTATAAATATAGGTAGGAATAAGATAAAAAATAAAAGTAATAATAATAATAATAGTACAAACAAGGAATAAAATAAGGAGTAAAATGTGCAATGAACTAAAATGTGCAATACAGTCTACTGAGGGTTTAATAAATATTAATATAACCAGGATAAATATTAATATAACCAGGGTAAATATTAATATAACCAGGATAAATATTAATATAACCAGGGTAAATATTAATATCACCAGATAAGGGGCTGAATTCAGGCAGACACTAGAGCGGGCAGTAGAAATGTAGGCCGGAGCATAACCAAGGTCAGATTAGTCTGACCATTGGAGATTTTTAATCCTCAACGGCCCTATGGTATCTTTAACTAACCCTTGTGGTCACTTCTTCAGAGCCACTATAATGCTCTCCCCTCACAGCAAAACACAAGTGTTTTTGGACTGAAAGACAGTGGTGTTGTTTGGCACCCTGTCTTTCTATAAAGATGGTCGGACAGATGCGGTGCTCCTCATTTAATAATCTGCCTCTCTAATAAACTTTAGACATAACAGAGAACAGAACCGGGAAGGTGTTTAACTTTTAAAAAAAGGAATATGCTGCCCTCTGCTGGACAACTTGAGACACAGACGTTCAGGCAAAACCAGCAGAGTGCATTTCTAATTTTTATTCGTTTCAGTTTAATTTAACACAAATCAGACAATCGCACATATCTGTCTTAACCTAACTCCCGCAAAGTATAAAAGAACAATTAATATATTTAAATAAAAATCTTTATATGTAAAAAAATGCCAGACGCCGTGGCTTGATTTATTTTATTAATGTTACATTTTTCATGACCAAAATAACATATTCACAAAGAGTTCGTGGGACAGCTCGTGCTCAAATCTGAGACACTGTTTTGGGTTATAAATTGTTAGTAAGTAAACTTTAAACTCATGGTTAAATGTGTGTTTGCTTAATTAATTGAGTAGGCCTACAGTGTGTTTGCTGTCGTCATAATTCTAAAAAACTAGTAACTAGTAAGTTTTTATTTAAAAAATGTCAGACTTCTGGCAGCAACAATAATACAACTGAACTTAATAAATATAGCAAAATAATTTCTTAATTAAAAAAAAATAAAAATATGTACATATAACCATAACACACCTAAAGGAAGCTAGAAGGAGAAACTAAGAAAATTGCTGGATGCTTTTAGAAACAATTAAACAAAAAAAGACAGTATGTCCTCAAAGAAACACATTATAAAATGACAAAAAAGGAAATTTATACAAATAAAGCAGGATATTTCTATTTTGAGGGCTTACGTCGCCATCTCTTGGACTAAACTGTGAATAGCATGTGTTAGTGTGCAGTTTAGCAGAAATTGACACTATGCTGGAAGCTGGAAGTGAACTGTTCTGTGACCTTTGACCTGGATATCAAAAACCACACCCCATCTATGAAAAATAAGTACGTAGAATAAGTGAATTAAATAATTTCATAAAATTATCTCACAAATGCTTATAGATCATTAAAATAATTTTAAACATTAGATTGAAATGGACCGTGACCTTTTGACCTGTACTTCTAATACTTACCATACTCCATCTATCTGGACATAATAACGGTCACACTGGATTTAAATACAACACTCCTTCCCACATCCCTATAACTAGTATGCTTCCATCATCATCACACCTTTGTACAATTCATAATACATATATAAATAAACGATTACTAACAATTACAGGCTAATCGAGATAGTGGATTGCTTATGTTAACTAGGCCTAATCAAAGCAAGGCTGGAAGCCTTCGAGACACACAAATAAACAACTGATTGATAAAATAGTGTACACAGGTGATACTGGATTGCTTTTGGAAACTGGACCTGACTGAGGGCTTTAAACCATCTAGGGCCTAACAGCAATCACACTAAAACCTACCCCTTAGTGGGGTTATCACACAATTTCTAAACCTAAGAATCTCAGCCCCAACAATAATTCTAGACCTACCGATTTCAGCCCTAAAACTCACACACCTATTGGCTGTATCCCTAAATACCACATACAATCATATACAAAATTCTGACTCATCATCAATGACACATTGTATATAAGAAGACACGCATACACACGTATCTATAAATACATCTATATAAATAAATAACTTATTGCTAAAACAGTATATACAGATGATAGTGTATTGTTTTTGGAAACTGGGCCTGATCAAAACAGAAGCGGTCAGTGGAAGTAGCAGGACAGTGCACAAGCGGAGTTGGACATGCTTTGACTCCTGGATATGTAATCCCTTATCAGAATTGTTTTTTTCTCATATATCCAGCTTCCAGAAGAGATCAGATGTGCTAAAACATTAGCCACATTTAAATCCAGTCTCAAAACTCATCTATTTAGCTGTGCGTTTGTTGAATGAGCACTGTGCTACGTCTGAACTGACTGCATTGTATTTTATGCATAATCCTTTTCTATTTACCCGTTTTAAATTTCATTTGAAATCAATTTCTATATCATTTTAAAATTCCTTGTTTTATTATTTTTAATTCCTTGTTTTTATTGCTGTGAATGATTAGTTCACTTGCTTTTATGTAAAGCACTTTGAATTACCACTGTGTATGAAATGTGCTATATAAATAAACTTGCCTTGCCTTGCCTAAACATTAGATTGAAATGGACTGTGACCTTTGACCTGGATTTCTAAAACCACACTCCATCTATGAAAAATAAGTACGTAGAATAAGTGAATTAAATAATTTCATCTAATTACCTCACAGATGCTTATAGATCATTAAAATGATTTTAAACCTTAGATTGAACTGGATTGTGACCAACTTTGGCCAATCAGATCGATAATGCTAATGAGAGTGTAATTAATCAGGATTAAACTCCTTTTTATCTATATACTTTCATTAGACGCGTTCGCCACCTGAAAGATGACAGCTTCCCGGATCCAACGAGACCACTTACATCTAATTCGGGCATACGATTCATCAGATACGCACAGGTAGGCTTTGGCCAATCAGATGCAATATTCAAATGAGGGTGGATACTAATAAGGATGAAACTCGTTTTGATCTCTATACCTAGCTGCAAGTTAACCCAAAGATAACCCCTAACCCTGGCCCCCTCTAACCCTAGCCCTCAAAACCAAATGTTAACCTTCCTTCTAAACATAATAATATAGCTGCAAGTTAACCCAAAGATAACCCCTAACCCTGGCCCCCTCTAACCCTAGCCCTCAAAACCAAATGTTAACCTTCCTTCTAAACCTGGACAGTTATAAGATTGAAATCTCTATCTATCTATCTATCTATCTATCTATCTATCTATCTATCTATCTATCTATCTATCTATCTATCTATCTATCTATCTATCTATCTATCTATCTATCTATCTATCTGAAATAGCCCTCTTTTTAACAGCCCTCACCATAACACACCTAAAGGAAGCTAAAAGGAGAAACTAAGATTTTTTTTTGGAAGTTTTTAGAAACAATTAAACAAAAAATATAAATAAGATATCAAAGAAACACATTATAAAGTGGAAAAAAGGAAATGTATACATATATAAATATATTCTTTCTATAAAGAGGGCTTACGTCGCCCTCTCTTGGATGAAACGGTGAATAGCATGTGTTGAAAACTCTTACGGATTGAGAAACTTTAGCAGAAAATAACAATATGGAAGATGCTGTCAGACTGATGACTTCACTCCCAGAAAGTCCATCCTTCTGGGGCCCGTTTCAATAAGGAGGTTCAACCAACTCTGAGTTTAAACTTGAACTCAGAGTTGACTTACTCTGAGTTTTCGGTTACAGAACAGCTGAATTGTGTTAGTTTACTCAACTCTAAGTAGGTTGACTCTGAGTTTAGCGCGTGCACCATGACTATGAAAAGTCATGATCAGCGGAGCTCCGAAATTACAATTCACCATGGCAACAGCTCCCGCCAAAAAGATGTCAGTGCGCATACTTCCGTCAATGCGTAACTTTAATTCTTAAAAACAATCAATAACTTAATAACTGTTATAATATCAGAGGAGAAAAACTTACTAAATTTTAATGCTTTTTAAATGACTAAAAATACTTACAGACAATATAGGATAGTGGCACATTTTAAAAATGTAAATAATACATGGGGGAAAAAATTGGTTGCTCTTTTAATATGGCAAATTATAGACAGGCCATCCTTCAGTTGTGTCTAGCTGTTTATTAATCTATTTTCATTAATTTTTTTATCTATCTATCTATCTATCTATCTATCTATCTAGCATTCATCTGAACTTACCGCCAGCTTCCTGTGTCCAACTTACATGCACATTGGGACTACACGTCACGAGATATGACCAGGTAAGCTTTGACCAATCAGATGCAATATTCTAAGGAGGATGAAACTCGGTTTTATCTATATCTAAGGATGAACAAGAACCACACTAAAACGTATCCCTTAGTGTGGGAACCCTACAATATTCAAACCTAACTGTTTTGGCCCTGTAAGATATAGACCTATATATCAGTCTGTATATATATATATGATTACTAACGATTACAGACTAATCAAGATAGTGGATTGCTTATGGAAACTAGGCCTAAACAAAGCAAGACAGCACTTATCCAGCTTTCCATCAGGAGGCTATTTTCTATATTCATAAAATAGAATGATCTATTAATGAATTTTCTGAAAAGTACATTTTGGCCTTGCAGGATGACTGAGCAGATGCAGGCACAGAGGAAGAGTTGGAAGATGAGGGCTTTGAAGATTCTGGTTTGGACCCCGCCGCTGGGCTACTGGACCCATCCCCTGGTCCATCACCTGCCACCACCAGCTCAGCCGTCATTCCAACTCCCACCTCTCTCCAGACCACTGCTGGACCTTCGGGTCCTGCATCTGATATCGCTACAGCTGCACTTGAGCAACAACTGGTAATTATGCCTGTCACTTTTTTTTATTTTTTATATCATACTGTGTCAGTGGACTTCCCAGTTGCTCCGGATAATGTAGCCATTTTTAAAGACCAATTAAAGAAAAATAGAAATAAGACATCAAAGAAAGTTACGTTTTAATTCCTAATCCTCATTGGTCCCTCGACGAGAGACTCAGGACGGACAGAACCTGGATCAAACGACTGGACAGTCTCTACCCAAGAGGACTGAATGAGGCGTGATGAAGTGATTTTCTTTTTTGTCTTCTATCCATCCATTCGTTCTTTATATTTCATCTCTTTCTGTTGATAAAACCTTATATTTAATTTATTCTAATAGCCACAGGATCATTTAAATTAATATAAAACTGTGACTCTGTATTTTTCGGAAATAACATCTGACTGACACCTAAAACTTAGCCCTGAGTGACCATGTGGATGGTAGACACCTGACGGTTTTTACCCTTATGAGTACAATTATCTAACCTTGATCTACGCACAGCCTAAACCTAAGGTCACTAAAGCCCTAAGGAAATTTCCCCTTCATACCTTACACCTAAAAACTTTTACCCCTAGACAAAAGTACCCTTAATTAATTAATTTGTTAAAACTAAAAGAGGAAACATCCAAAATACACAGACTAAATAGGATGAGTTTTGGTGGGAACTGAGATCAAGGTTCAAGGTTCTTGTTTATTTGTCACATACACAATCATACAGGGTATAATCAGTAGTGAAATGTAGATCAGGACGGGTCCGCTCAATGGACAGTGCAAAAAATAAAAATAAAAGATTATACATAACACAGGAGCATATCTATAAATATAGGTAGGAATAAGATAAAAAATAAAAGTAATAATAATAATAATAGTACAAACAAGGAATAAAATAAGGAGTAAAATGTGCAATGAACTAAAATGTGCAATACAGTCTACTGAGGGTTTAATAAATATTAATATAACCAGGATAAATATTAATATAACCAGGGTAAATATTAATATAACCAGGATAAATATTAATATAACCAGGGTAAATATTAATATCACCAGATAAGGGGCTGAATTCAGGCAGACACTAGAGCGGGCAGTAGAAATGTAGGCCGGAGCATAACCAAGGTCAGATTAGTCTGACCATTGGAGATTTTTAATCCTCAACGGCCCTATGGTATCTTTAACTAACCCTTGTGGTCACTTCTTCAGAGCCACTATAATGCTCTCCCCTCACAGCAAAACACAAGTGTTTTTGGACTGAAAGACAGTGGTGTTGTTTGGCACCCTGTCTTTCTATAAAGATGGTCGGACAGATGCGGTGCTCCTCATTTAATAATCTGCCTCTCTAATAAACTTTAGACATAACAGAGAACAGAACCGGGAAGGTGTTTAACTTTTAAAAAAAGGAATATGCTGCCCTCTGCTGGACAACTTGAGACACAGACGTTCAGGCAAAACCAGCAGAGTGCATTTCTAATTTTTATTCGTTTCAGTTTAATTTAACACAAATCAGACAATCGCACATATCTGTCTTAACCTAACTCCCGCAAAGTATAAAAGAACAATTAATATATTTAAATAAAAATCTTTATATGTAAAAAAATGCCAGACGCCGTGGCTTGATTTATTTTATTAATGTTACATTTTTCATGACCAAAATAACATATTCACAAAGAGTTCGTGGGACAGCTCGTGCTCAAATCTGAGACACTGTTTTGGGTTATAAATTGTTAGTAAGTAAACTTTAAACTCATGGTTAAATGTGTGTTTGCTTAATTAATTGAGTAGGCCTACAGTGTGTTTGCTGTCGTCATAATTCTAAAAAACTAGTAACTAGTAAGTTTTTATTTAAAAAATGTCAGACTTCTGGCAGCAACAATAATACAACTGAACTTAATAAATATAGCAAAATAATTTCTTAATTAAAAAAAAATAAAAATATGTACATATAACCATAACACACCTAAAGGAAGCTAGAAGGAGAAACTAAGAAAATTGCTGGATGCTTTTAGAAACAATTAAACAAAAAAAGACAGTATGTCCTCAAAGAAACACATTATAAAATGACAAAAAAGGAAATTTATACAAATAAAGCAGGATATTTCTATTTTGAGGGCTTACGTCGCCATCTCTTGGACTAAACTGTGAATAGCATGTGTTAGTGTGCAGTTTAGCAGAAATTGACACTATGCTGGAAGCTGGAAGTGAACTGTTCTGTGACCTTTGACCTGGATATCAAAAACCACACCCCATCTATGAAAAATAAGTACGTAGAATAAGTGAATTAAATAATTTCATAAAATTATCTCACAAATGCTTATAGATCATTAAAATAATTTTAAACATTAGATTGAAATGGACCGTGACCTTTTGACCTGTACTTCTAATACTTACCATACTCCATCTATCTGGACATAATAACGGTCACACTGGATTTAAATACAACACTCCTTCCCACATCCCTATAACTAGTATGCTTCCATCATCATCACACCTTTGTACAATTCATAATACATATATAAATAAACGATTACTAACAATTACAGGCTAATCGAGATAGTGGATTGCTTATGTTAACTAGGCCTAATCAAAGCAAGGCTGGAAGCCTTCGAGACACACAAATAAACAACTGATTGATAAAATAGTGTACACAGGTGATACTGGATTGCTTTTGGAAACTGGACCTGACTGAGGGCTTTAAACCATCTAGGGCCTAACAGCAATCACACTAAAACCTACCCCTTAGTGGGGTTATCACACAATTTCTAAACCTAAGAATCTCAGCCCCAACAATAATTCTAGACCTACCGATTTCAGCCCTAAAACTCACACACCTATTGGCTGTATCCCTAAATACCACATACAATCATATACAAAATTCTGACTCATCATCAATGACACATTGTATATAAGAAGACACGCATACACACGTATCTATAAATACATCTATATAAATAAATAACTTATTGCTAAAACAGTATATACAGATGATAGTGTATTGTTTTTGGAAACTGGGCCTGATCAAAACAGAAGCGGTCAGTGGAAGTAGCAGGACAGTGCACAAGCGGAGTTGGACATGCTTTGACTCCTGGATATGTAATCCCTTATCAGAATTGTTTTTTTCTCATATATCCAGCTTCCAGAAGAGATCAGATGTGCTAAAACATTAGCCACATTTAAATCCAGTCTCAAAACTCATCTATTTAGCTGTGCGTTTGTTGAATGAGCACTGTGCTACGTCTGAACTGACTGCATTGTATTTTATGCATAATCCTTTTCTATTTACCCGTTTTAAATTTCATTTGAAATCAATTTCTATATCATTTTAAAATTCCTTGTTTTATTATTTTTAATTCCTTGTTTTTATTGCTGTGAATGATTAGTTCACTTGCTTTTATGTAAAGCACTTTGAATTACCACTGTGTATGAAATGTGCTATATAAATAAACTTGCCTTGCCTTGCCTAAACATTAGATTGAAATGGACTGTGACCTTTGACCTGGATTTCTAAAACCACACTCCATCTATGAAAAATAAGTACGTAGAATAAGTGAATTAAATAATTTCATCTAATTACCTCACAGATGCTTATAGATCATTAAAAT
The DNA here is from genome assembly GCA_023376895.1 of Aspiorhynchus laticeps. Classification (NCBI taxonomy): domain Eukaryota; kingdom Metazoa; phylum Chordata; class Actinopteri; order Cypriniformes; family Cyprinidae; genus Aspiorhynchus; species Aspiorhynchus laticeps. The sequence continues at coordinate 40,292,815 of CM041801.1, read as the reverse complement.
GATTTTAAACCTTAGATTGAACTGGATTGTGACCAACTTTGGCCAATCAGATCGATAATGCTAATGAGAGTGTAATTAATCAGGATTAAACTCCTTTTTATCTATATACTTTCATTAGACGCGTTCGCCACCTGAAAGATGACAGCTTCCCGGATCCAACGAGACCACTTACATCTAATTCGGGCATACGATTCATCAGATACGCACAGGTAGGCTTTGGCCAATCAGATGCAATATTCAAATGAGGGTGGATACTAATAAGGATGAAACTCGTTTTGATCTCTATACCTAGCTGCAAGTTAACCCAAAGATAACCCCTAACCCTGGCCCCCTCTAACCCTAGCCCTCAAAACCAAATGTTAACCTTCCTTCTAAACCTGGACAGTTATAAGATTGAAATCTCTATCTATCTATCTATCTATCTATCTATCTATCTATCTATCTATCTATCTATCTATCTATCTATCTATCTATCTATCTATCTGAAATAGCCCTCTTTTTAACAGCCCTCACCATAACACACCTAAAGGAAGCTAAAAGGAGAAACTAAGATTTTTTTTTGGAAGTTTTTAGAAACAATTAAACAAAAAATATAAATAAGATATCAAAGAAACACATTATAAAGTGGAAAAAAGGAAATGTATACATATATAAATATATTCTTTCTATAAAGAGGGCTTACGTCGCCCTCTCTTGGATGAAACGGTGAATAGCATGTGTTGAAAACTCTTACGGATTGAGAAACTTTAGCAGAAAATAACAATATGGAAGATGCTGTCAGACTGATGACTTCACTCCCAGAAAGTCCATCCTTCTGGGGCCCGTTTCAATAAGGAGGTTCAACCAACTCTGAGTTTAAACTTGAACTCAGAGTTGACTTACTCTGAGTTTTCGGTTACAGAACAGCTGAATTGTGTTAGTTTACTCAACTCTAAGTAGGTTGACTCTGAGTTTAGCGCGTGCACCATGACTATGAAAAGTCATGATCAGCGGAGCTCCGAAATTACAATTCACCATGGCAACAGCTCCCGCCAAAAAGATGTCAGTGCGCATACTTCCGTCAATGCGTAACTTTAATTCTTAAAAACAATCAATAACTTAATAACTGTTATAATATCAGAGGAGAAAAACTTACTAAATTTTAATGCTTTTTAAATGACTAAAAATACTTACAGACAATATAGGATAGTGGCACATTTTAAAAATGTAAATAATACATGGGGGAAAAAATTGGTTGCTCTTTTAATATGGCAAATTATAGACAGGCCATCCTTCAGTTGTGTCTAGCTGTTTATTAATCTATTTTCATTAATTTTTTTATCTATCTATCTATCTATCTATCTATCTATCTATCTATCTAGCATTCATCTGAACTTACCGCCAGCTTCCTGTGTCCAACTTACATGCACATTGGGACTACACGTCACGAGATATGACCAGGTAAGCTTTGACCAATCAGATGCAATATTCTAAGGAGGATGAAACTCGGTTTTATCTATATCTAAGGATGAACAAGAACCACACTAAAACGTATCCCTTAGTGTGGGAACCCTACAATATTCAAACCTAACTGTTTTGGCCCTGTAAGATATAGACCTATATATCAGTCTGTATATATATATATGATTACTAACGATTACAGACTAATCAAGATAGTGGATTGCTTATGGAAACTAGGCCTAAACAAAGCAAGACAGCACTTATCCAGCTTTCCATCAGGAGGCTATTTTCTATATTCATAAAATAGAATGATCTATTAATGAATTTTCTGAAAAGTACATTTTGGCCTTGCAGGATGACTGAGCAGATGCAGGCACAGAGGAAGAGTTGGAAGATGAGGGCTTTGAAGATTCTGGTTTGGACCCCGCCGCTGGGCTACTGGACCCATCCCCTGGTCCATCACCTGCCACCACCAGCTCAGCCGTCATTCCAACTCCCACCTCTCTCCAGACCACTGCTGGACCTTCGGGTCCTGCATCTGATATCGCTACAGCTGCACTTGAGCAACAACTGGTAATTATGCCTGTCACTTTTTTTTATTTTTTATATCATACTGTGTCAGTGGACTTCCCAGTTGCTCCGGATAATGTAGCCATTTTTAAAGACCAATTAAAGAAAAATAGAAATAAGACATCAAAGAAAGTTACGTTTTAATTCCTAATCCTCATTGGTCCCTCGACGAGAGACTCAGGACGGACAGAACCTGGATCAAACGACTGGACAGTCTCTACCCAAGAGGACTGAATGAGGCGTGATGAAGTGATTTTCTTTTTTGTCTTCTATCCATCCATTCGTTCTTTATATTTCATCTCTTTCTGTTGATAAAACCTTATATTTAATTTATTCTAATAGCCACAGGATCATTTAAATTAATATAAAACTGTGACTCTGTATTTTTCGGAAATAACATCTGACTGACACCTAAAACTTAGCCCTGAGTGACCATGTGGATGGTAGACACCTGACGGTTTTTACCCTTATGAGTACAATTATCTAACCTTGATCTACGCACAGCCTAAACCTAAGGTCACTAAAGCCCTAAGGAAATTTCCCCTTCATACCTTACACCTAAAAACTTTTACCCCTAGACAAAAGTACCCTTAATTAATTAATTTGTTAAAACTAAAAGAGGAAACATCCAAAATACACAGACTAAATAGGATGAGTTTTGGTGGGAACTGAGATCAAGGTTCAAGGTTCTTGTTTATTTGTCACATACACAATCATACAGGGTATAATCAGTAGTGAAATGTAGATCAGGACGGGTCCGCTCAATGGACAGTGCAAAAAATAAAAATAAAAGATTATACATAACACAGGAGCATATCTATAAATATAGGTAGGAATAAGATAAAAAATAAAAGTAATAATAATAATAATAGTACAAACAAGGAATAAAATAAGGAGTAAAATGTGCAATGAACTAAAATGTGCAATACAGTCTACTGAGGGTTTAATAAATATTAATATAACCAGGATAAATATTAATATAACCAGGGTAAATATTAATATAACCAGGATAAATATTAATATAACCAGGGTAAATATTAATATCACCAGATAAGGGGCTGAATTCAGGCAGACACTAGAGCGGGCAGTAGAAATGTAGGCCGGAGCATAACCAAGGTCAGATTAGTCTGACCATTGGAGATTTTTAATCCTCAACGGCCCTATGGTATCTTTAACTAACCCTTGTGGTCACTTCTTCAGAGCCACTATAATGCTCTCCCCTCACAGCAAAACACAAGTGTTTTTGGACTGAAAGACAGTGGTGTTGTTTGGCACCCTGTCTTTCTATAAAGATGGTCGGACAGATGCGGTGCTCCTCATTTAATAATCTGCCTCTCTAATAAACTTTAGACATAACAGAGAACAGAACCGGGAAGGTGTTTAACTTTTAAAAAAAGGAATATGCTGCCCTCTGCTGGACAACTTGAGACACAGACGTTCAGGCAAAACCAGCAGAGTGCATTTCTAATTTTTATTCGTTTCAGTTTAATTTAACACAAATCAGACAATCGCACATATCTGTCTTAACCTAACTCCCGCAAAGTATAAAAGAACAATTAATATATTTAAATAAAAATCTTTATATGTAAAAAAATGCCAGACGCCGTGGCTTGATTTATTTTATTAATGTTACATTTTTCATGACCAAAATAACATATTCACAAAGAGTTCGTGGGACAGCTCGTGCTCAAATCTGAGACACTGTTTTGGGTTATAAATTGTTAGTAAGTAAACTTTAAACTCATGGTTAAATGTGTGTTTGCTTAATTAATTGAGTAGGCCTACAGTGTGTTTGCTGTCGTCATAATTCTAAAAAACTAGTAACTAGTAAGTTTTTATTTAAAAAATGTCAGACTTCTGGCAGCAACAATAATACAACTGAACTTAATAAATATAGCAAAATAATTTCTTAATTAAAAAAAAATAAAAATATGTACATATAACCATAACACACCTAAAGGAAGCTAGAAGGAGAAACTAAGAAAATTGCTGGATGCTTTTAGAAACAATTAAACAAAAAAAGACAGTATGTCCTCAAAGAAACACATTATAAAATGACAAAAAAGGAAATTTATACAAATAAAGCAGGATATTTCTATTTTGAGGGCTTACGTCGCCATCTCTTGGACTAAACTGTGAATAGCATGTGTTAGTGTGCAGTTTAGCAGAAATTGACACTATGCTGGAAGCTGGAAGCTGGAAGTGAACTGTTCTGTGACCTTTGACCTGGATATCAAAAACCACACCCCATCTATGAAAAATAAGTACGTAGAATAAGTGAATTAAATAATTTCATAAAATTATCTCACAAATGCTTATAGATCATTAAAATAATTTTAAACATTAGATTGAAATGGACCGTGACCTTTTGACCTGTACTTCTAATACTTACCATACTCCATCTATCTGGACATAATAACGGTCACACTGGATTTAAATACAACACTCCTTCCCACATCCCTATAACTAGTATGCTTCCATCATCATCACACCTTTGTACAATTCATAATACATATATAAATAAACGATTACTAACAATTACAGGCTAATCGAGATAGTGGATTGCTTATGTTAACTAGGCCTAATCAAAGCAAGGCTGGAAGCCTTCGAGACACACAAATAAACAACTGATTGATAAAATAGTGTACACAGGTGATACTGGATTGCTTTTGGAAACTGGACCTGACTGAGGGCTTTAAACCATCTAGGGCCTAACAGCAATCACACTAAAACCTACCCCTTAGTGGGGTTATCACACAATTTCTAAACCTAAGAATCTCAGCCCCAACAATAATTCTAGACCTACCGATTTCAGCCCTAAAACTCACACACCTATTGGCTGTATCCCTAAATACCACATACAATCATATACAAAATTCTGACTCATCATCAATGACACATTGTATATAAGAAGACACGCATACACACGTATCTATAAATACATCTATATAAATAAATAACTTATTGCTAAAACAGTATATACAGATGATAGTGTATTGTTTTTGGAAACTGGGCCTGATCAAAACAGAAGCGGTCAGTGGAAGTAGCAGGACAGTGCACAAGCGGAGTTGGACATGCTTTGACTCCTGGATATGTAATCCCTTATCAGAATTGTTTTTTTCTCATATATCCAGCTTCCAGAAGAGATCAGATGTGCTAAAACATTAGCCACATTTAAATCCAGTCTCAAAACTCATCTATTTAGCTGTGCGTTTGTTGAATGAGCACTGTGCTACGTCTGAACTGACTGCATTGTATTTTATGCATAATCCTTTTCTATTTACCCGTTTTAAATTTCATTTGAAATCAATTTCTATATCATTTTAAAATTCCTTGTTTTATTATTTTTAATTCCTTGTTTTTATTGCTGTGAATGATTAGTTCACTTGCTTTTATGTAAAGCACTTTGAATTACCACTGTGTATGAAATGTGCTATATAAATAAACTTGCCTTGCCTTGCCTAAACATTAGATTGAAATGGACTGTGACCTTTGACCTGGATTTCTAAAACCACACTCCATCTATGAAAAATAAGTACGTAGAATAAGTGAATTAAATAATTTCATCTAATTACCTCACAGATGCTTATAGATCATTAAAATGATTTTAAACCTTAGATTGAACTGGATTGTGACCAACTTTGGCCAATCAGATCGATAATGCTAATGAGAGTGTAATTAATCAGGATTAAACTCCTTTTTATCTATATACTTTCATTAGACGTGTTCGCCACCTGAAAGATGACAGCTTCCCGGATCCAACGAGACCACTTACATCTAATTCGGGCATACGATTCATCAGATACGCACAGGTAGGCTTTGGCCAATCAGATGCAATATTCAAATGAGGGTGGATACTAATAAGGATGAAACTCGTTTTGATCTCTATACCTAACCTAACCCTAACCTAACCCTAACCCTAACCCTAACCCTAACCCTAACCCTAACCTAACCCTAACCCTAACCCTAACCTGGACCTGACTGGGGGCTTTAAACCATCTAGGGCCTAACAGCAATCGCACTAAAACCTACCCCTTAGTGGGGTTATCACACAATTTCTAAACCTAAGAATCTCAGCTCCAACAATAATTCTAGATCTACCGATTTCAGCCCTAAAACTCACACACCTATTGGCTGTATCCCTAAATACCACATACAATCATATACAAAATTCTGAATCATCATCATCAATGACACATTGTAGATAAGAAGACACGCATATCTATAAATACATCTATATAAATAAATAACTTATTGCTAAAACAGTATATACAGATGATAGTGTATTATTTTTGGAAACTGGGCCTGATCAAAACAGGAGCGGAAGCGGTCAGTGGAAGTAGCAGGACAGTGCACAAGCGGAGTTGGACATGCTTTGACTCCTGGATGTGTAATCCCTTATCAGAATTGTTTTATTCTCATAAGGGATTACATATCCAGCTTCCAGAAGAGATCAGATGTGCTAAAACATTAGCCACATTTAAATCCAGTCTCAAAACTCATCTATTTAGCTGTGCATTTGTTGAATGAACACTGTGCTACGTCTGAACTGACTGCATTGTATTTTATGCATAATCCTTTTCTATTTATCCGTTTTAAATTTCGTTTTAAATCAATTTCTATATCATTTTAAAATTCCTTGTTTTATTATTTTTAATTCCTTGTTTTTATTGCTGTGAATGATTAGTTCCCTTTCTTTTATGTAAAGCACTTTGAATTACCACTGTGTATGAAATGTGCTATATAAATAAACTTGCCTTGCCTTGCCTAAACATTAGATTGAAATGGACTGTGACCTTTGACCTGGATTTCTAAAACCACACTCCATCTATGAAAAATAAGTACGTAGAATAAGTGAATTAAACAATTTCATCTAATTACCTCACAAATGCTTATAGATCATTAAAATGATTTTAAACATTAGATTGCACTGGATTGTGACCAACTTTGGCCAATCAGATCGATAATGCTAATGAGAGTGTAATTAATCAGGATTAAACTCCTTTTTAGCTATATACTTTCATTATAAAGTGGAAAAAAGGAAATATATAAATATATTCTTTCTATAAAGAGGGCTTACATCGCCCTCTCTTGGATGAAACGGTGAATAGCAGGTCTCAGTGTCCAGGACATTGTATCAAATCAAATCACTTTTATTGTCACATCACCACAGCACCGAGTGCCATGGTGAGTGAAATTCTTGAGAGCTTGCTCCAAACAGTGCAAAAAAAACAAAACAATTTACATATAGACAGTACATATTTACAGACTGTACAGAAGACAATGTGCAAAATACACATACTCAATATACACAGTGTACTATAAAGACAGTCTTAGTTACCAATATATTTAATTTATATAAATGAGGATAGCAAATGAAGTAAACTGTGACATATTATACCCAAAAATTAATCCTACAGTGGACTAACATGTATATTTATATAAAAACTGAAACAACATACTGATTTTGACCTGTACATATCAAATTATATAAGATAATATACGTCAACATACTAAATTTGAATGCCTTTTAAATGACTAAAAATCCTTACAGACAAATGGCCAATATAGGATAGTGGCACATTTTAAAAATGTAAAATTACAAGTAAATAACACTTGGGGGGAAAAAAATGGATTGCTCTTTTAGTATGTTAAGTTACTTTTACATGTCCCAGCTTTTGTGACATGTTGTGTCAGTGGTGTTATTGTTTTGCTTGCAATTGTATTATTTTGATATCTATTTCATTAGTATTATTAGTTTTTATTATTACATTTAACAGGTTGCAAATGAGCACACCGTTGCGCCCTCTGACCCAACAGCTGTCCGCACCGGCCTAGCCCTCTGCTCCGCCTTACTGTTCCATCGTCCCAGCCTCTCTTGCCACTACTCCAGCTACAAGTCCAGCAGCACCACAGCAACAGCCGGTAGGTCTTTCGGGACATGTAAACGGTGTGAAAGATGTGCTATTTTTCTGCCTGTGATATTGTTTTTGTTTTTATTTTTATGTATTCCTATATTTACCAGGCTGTGGATGAGCGCAACATCCCAGGGATGGACAGAGTGGACAGCCTGGCAGAGTACTCGGTGGGACTGAGGAATGAAACTGGACAAACTCCTAACTCCCCGCAGGCCAGTACCATCATAGCTCTGTGGCAGAACCTTCTACCGTATGACCAGCTGCGTGTGGCATACTCTGCACGGCACCAGTCACGTCTGACAACAGGACGCTTCACGTGCTCTAAAAAGAAACCTGAATTCATGCCAGGTGTGGAGAGCATGACACGTTGCGTCCTGGGATCAACGGGATCTCCTGCCCAGTGACCAGATAGCTGTCGTCTGGTAGAGTGCATTTTTGTAAAACTCTGTGACGTCCAAAAAAAATAAGTGAATTAAATAATTACCTCACAAATGCTTATAGATAATTAAAATTATTTTAAACATTAGATTGAAATGGACTGTGACCTTTTGACCTGGATATCCATCTATGAAAAATAAGTACGTAGTATAAGTGAATTAAATAATTTCATATAATTACCCCACAAATGGCCAATCAGATCGATAATGCTAATGAGAGTGTAATTAATCGGGATTAAACTCCTTTTTATCTATATACTTTCATTAGAGACGGTCGCCACCTGAAAGATGACAGCTTCCCGGATCCAACGAGACCACTTGCATCTAATTCGGGCATACGATTCACCAGATACGCACAGGTAGGCTTTGGCCAATCAGATGCAATATTCTAATGAGGGTGGATACTAATGAGGATCAAACTCGTTTTGATCTCTATACCTAGCTGCAAGTTAACCCCAATCTAACCTCTAACCCTGACCCCTCTAACCCTAGCCCTCAAAACCCAAAGGTGAACCTTCCTTCTAAACATAATAATATAGCTGCAAGTTAACCCCAATCTAACCTCTAACCCTGGCCCCCTCTAACCCTAGCCCTCAAAACCAAATGTTAACCTTCCTTTTCTAAAAATAAAATGGCATCAATAGACATCAAAAAGGCAAAAACAATGGGATTTTTTTAAAAAAATCACCAATACATTATTAGGTTTCAGGATTTTTTTTATTCTAAACTTTAAGGATGATTCTCAACTATGTTGTAAAATATATAACAAAATGATTTGATATACCATTTTGTTTTATGCAATAGGTGTGTAAAAATTTCCATAAACTGGTTTTCCCATTAAAGACAGTGGATCTATACTGTATCTAATTTGCATATTAATATGTTGCTGTTGGGACAGCATGTTGAAAAAAGAATAGTCATAATGGGAGTAATAATTGTCCAGATTTTCATAATAATGTCTAATATTTCATACGCAAATTGATATATAATTTATTTTCCTATTCAATTGTAACAGTCACAAATCTGTTAACATGGTTTTTTTAATGTTGTAATTGTACCACCCACCATGAGGGGGCAACATGGAGCTATGTTCTCAGGTATAAAATGTGTGTAGGGAGTAGATTTGTAATGGAGGGCAGTAAGCATGGCTTATGGTTCCAAACGATCACTTGTCCTGATTGAGAAACCTTGAGTTTTATGCTCAATCTGAAGTAAGCATTGTTTCTTGTTTTGTATTGATGGAATGTTTCTGGGTAATTTGTGTATAGTTATTTTTCTAATATGATTTATTTCATTTTATTTAGGAGGGAGGACTCCATATTCTGTGGGATTTATCCTCATATGCGTATGCCAGTTTTTGACCTGCATCATTAGGATGACTTTGAAGTGGGTTTTGAGGCTATGAATGATGCTTTCAACTGTTGTGGATTATGCCACAAAAGTGACTTTAAAGACTTTCTCGTTGCTTGGACTGATATCTACACTAAGGATTACATGTTGCACTGGGGACATGATTGGATGCTAATTTTGGACATTGGCTTTCGTGGACATTGTCTATACCTGTGGGGAATGAACATTCAACACCAGTATCATTGTCATCATCATCATCTTCATCGCATAAAAAAAAACAGATAAGATTTTGACTTCTATGTTGTTCTGAGTTATTGTTGGCGAAATATGTCTGTTTTTTTGTATTGTTTATTAAGGTGTTTGAAAGACAAAAGAAAGAGGTAAATGAATGAGAAGCATTCATTTGTTTTCTTCATAGATCACAGGTTTTGGCCAATGCTTGCAATGTATGGAGCTAACTTCCCTTATTGATGTTTCCTGTTGTGCCTTAGACAAAATCTAGTTAGTGGTTCCCTCCCTATAAAACAGATTTATAACCAACACTTTTGTGAGGGCAAGGTAACGGTTATACAATTATGTCTCCCAAAATGCGTAATAAACATGCTTTTAGTCCTGGTGTCACGTGAGGTCTCAGAGAAATTCACTGAAATGGAATGTCCACTACAGAGGCAAAAACTCCATAGCTGGGTCTCAGGAGGATATACAAATGAATCTTTCTATAAAGAGGGCTTACGTCGCCCTCTCCTGGAGGAAACTGAATAGCATGTGTTCAAATGTGCTAAGGATTCACAAAATGCAAGACATTCACACTATGCTTGAAGCTGTAAGTGAACTGTTCTGTGACCTTTGACCTGGATATCAAAAACCACACCCCATCTATGAAAAATAAGTACGTAGAATAAGTGAATTAAATAATTTCATAAAATTATCTCACAAATGCTTATAGATCATTAAAATAATTTTAAACATTAGATTGAAATGGACCGTGACCTTTTGACCTGTACTTCTAATACTTACCATACTCCATCTATCTGGACATAATAACGGTCACACTGGATTTAAATACAACACTCCTTCCCACATCCCTATAACTAGTATGCTTCCATCATCATCACACCTTTGTACAATTCATAATACATATATAAATAAACGATTACTAACAATTACAGGCTAATCGAGATAGTGGATTGCTTATGGGAACTAGGCCTAATCAAAGCAAGGCTGGAAGCCTTCGACACACGTATTATAAATATACCTATACAAATAAACAACTGATTGATAAAATAGTGTACACAGGTGATACTGGATTGCTTTTGGAAACTGGACCTGACTGGGGGCTTTAAACCATCTAGGGCCTAACAGCAATCGCACTAAAACCTACCCCTTAGTGGGGTTATCACACAATTTCTAAACCTAAGAATCTCAGCTCCAACAATAATTCTAGACCTACCGATTTCAGCCCTAAAACTCACACACCTATTGGCTGTATCCCTAAATACCACATACAATCATATACAAAATTCTGAATCATCATCATCAATGACACATTGTAGATAAGAAGACACGCATATCTATAAATACATCTATATAAATAAATAACTTATTGCTAAAACAGTATATACAGATGATAGTGTATTATTTTTGGAAACTGGGCCTGATCAAAACAGGAGCGGAAGCGGTCAGTGGAAGTAGCAGGACAGTGCACAAGCGGAGTTGGACATGCTTTGACTCCTGGATGTGTAATCCCTTATCAGAATTGTTTTATTCTCATAAGGGATTACATATCCAGCTTCCAGAAGAGATCAGATGTGCTAAAACATTAGCCACATTTAAATCCAGTCTCAAAACTCATCTATTTAGCTGTGCATTTGTTGAATGAACACTGTGCTACGTCTGAACTGACTGCATTGTATTTTATGCATAATCCTTTTCTATTTATCCGTTTTAAATTTCGTTTTAAATCAATTTCTATATCATTTTAAAATTCCTTGTTTTATTATTTTTAATTCCTTGTTTTTATTGCTGTGAATGATTAGTTCCCTTTCTTTTATGTAAAGCACTTTGAATTACCACTGTGTATGAAATGTGCTATATAAATAAACTTGCCTTGCCTTGCCTAAACATTAGATTGAAATGGACTGTGACCTTTGACCTGGATTTCTAAAACCACACTCCATCTATGAAAAATAAGTACGTAGAATAAGTGAATTAAACAATTTCATCTAATTACCTCACAAATGCTTATAGATCATTAAAATGATTTTAAACATTAGATTGCACTGGATTGTGACCAACTTTGGCCAATCAGATCGATAATGCTAATGAGAGTGTAATTAATCAGGATTAAACTCCTTTTTAGCTATATACTTTCATTATAAAGTGGAAAAAAGGAAATATATAAATATATTCTTTCTATAAAGAGGGCTTACATCGCCCTCTCTTGGATGAAACGGTGAATAGCAGGTCTCAGTGTCCAGGACATTGTATCAAATCAAATCACTTTTATTGTCACATCACCACAGCACCGAGTGCCATGGTGAGTGAAATTCTTGAGAGCTTGCTCCAAACAGTGCAAAAAAAACAAAACAATTTACATATAGACAGTACATATTTACAGACTGTACAGAAGACAATGTGCAAAATACACATACTCAATATACACAGTGTACTATAAAGACAGTCTTAGTTACCAATATATTTAATTTATATAAATGAGGATAGCAAATGAAGTAAACTGTGACATATTATACCCAAAAATTAATCCTACAGTGGACTAACATGTATATTTATATAAAAACTGAAACAACATACTGATTTTGACCTGTACATATCAAATTATATAAGATAATATACGTCAACATACTAAATTTGAATGCCTTTTAAATGACTAAAAATCCTTACAGACAAATGGCCAATATAGGATAGTGGCACATTTTAAAAATGTAAAATTACAAGTAAATAACACTTGGGGGGAAAAAAATGGATTGCTCTTTTAGTATGTTAAGTTACTTTTACATGTCCCAGCTTTTGTGACATGTTGTGTCAGTGGTGTTATTGTTTTGCTTGCAATTGTATTATTTTGATATCTATTTCATTAGTATTATTAGTTTTTATTATTACATTTAACAGGTTGCAAATGAGCACACCGTTGCGCCCTCTGACCCAACAGCTGTCCGCACCGGCCTAGCCCTCTGCTCCGCCTTACTGTTCCATCGTCCCAGCCTCTCTTGCCACTACTCCAGCTACAAGTCCAGCAGCACCACAGCAACAGCCGGTAGGTCTTTCGGGACATGTAAACGGTGTGAAAGATGTGCTATTTTTCTGCCTGTGATATTGTTTTTGTTTTTATTTTTATGTATTCCTATATTTACCAGGCTGTGGATGAGCGCAACATCCCAGGGATGGACAGAGTGGACAGCCTGGCAGAGTACTCGGTGGGACTGAGGAATGAAACTGGACAAACTCCTAACTCCCCGCAGGCCAGTACCATCATAGCTCTGTGGCAGAAACTTCTACCGTATGACCAGCTGCGTGTGGCATACTCTGCACGGCACCAGTCACGTCTGACAACAGGACGCTTCACGTGCTCTAAAAAGAAACCTGAATTCATGCCAGGTGTGGAGAGCATGACACGTTGCGTCCTGGGATCAACGGGATCTCCTGCCCAGTGACCAGATAGCTGTCGTCTGGTAGAGTGCATTTTTGTAAAACTCTGTGACGTCCAAAAAAAATAAGTGAATTAAATAATTACCTCACAAATGCTTATAGATAATTAAAATTATTTTAAACATTAGATTGAAATGGACTGTGACCTTTTGACCTGGATATCCATCTATGAAAAATAAGTACGTAGTATAAGTGAATTAAATAATTTCATATAATTACCCCACAAATGGCCAATCAGATCGATAATGCTAATGAGAGTGTAATTAATCGGGATTAAACTCCTTTTTATCTATATACTTTCATTAGAGACGGTCGCCACCTGAAAGATGACAGCTTCCCGGATCCAACGAGACCACTTGCATCTAATTCGGGCATACGATTCACCAGATACGCACAGGTAGGCTTTGGCCAATCAGATGCAATATTCTAATGAGGGTGGATACTAATGAGGATCAAACTCGTTTTGATCTCTATACCTAACCCTAACCCTAACCCTAACCCTAACCCTAACCCTAACCCTAACGTGCAAAACAGCACACACACTAAACCTACCAGACACTAATTGATGTGCAAACCTAGTAAACACAACCACTAGCTCTCTAGACCCTATTTGGGATTTTTACATCAACAGAAAAATATTCCTTGAGCCCTGGAAGCTGAGGATTGGCGGCCAGTTGATGTTCAAGGCCCGTGCATAACTGTGATTGGGCTTTGTCTTGATTACTAGATCTTTCAAAACCTAACCCTAACCTAACCTTACTTTTCACGCTTTATATGTTACCCTTGGGAAATATCATTAGGAAACACGGGGTTAGCTTTCACTGTTATGCTGATGATACTCAGCTCTATATTTCTTCACGGCCTGGTGAAACACACCAAATTGAGAAACTTATGGAATGCATAGTCAATATAAAAAACTGGATGACGAGTAATTTCTTACTGCTAAATTCTGAAAAAACAGAGGTGTTAATTATCGGACCTAAACCCCCCAGAAGTAATAACCTAGAACACTGTCTAACACTTGATGGCTGCTCTGTAAATTCTTCGTCATCAGTCAGGAACCTAGGTGTGCTATTTAATAGTAATCTCTCCTTTGACAGCCACGTTTCTAGCATTTGTAAAACTGCATTTTTTCATCTTAAAAATATATCTAAACTGAGACCTATGCTCTCAATGTCAAATGCAGAAATATTAATTCATGCGTTTAGGACCTCAAGGTTAGATTATTGTAATGCTTTATTGGGTGGTTGTTCTGCATGCTTAATAAACAAATTACAGATGGTTCAAAATGCAGCAGCTAGAGTTCTTACTAGAACCAGGAAGTATGAGCACATTAGTCCGGTTCTGTCAATACTGCACTGGCTCCCTACTAAACATCGTATAGATTTTAAAATCTTGTTAATTACTTATAAAGCCCTTAATGGTTTAGCTCCTCAGTACTTGAGCGAGCTCTTATCGCATTATAGTCCTTCACGTCCGCTGCGTTCTCAAAACTCTGGCCATTTGATAATACCTAGAATATCAAAATCAACTGCGGGCGGCAGATCTTTTTCCTATTTAGCGCCCAAACTCTGGAACAATCTACCAAACACTTTTCGGGAGGCAGACACACTCTGTCAGTTTAAATCTAGATTAAAGACCCATCTCTTTAACCTGGCGTACACATAACACTCTAATACACTTCTATTATTCAAATCCGTTAAAGGATTGTTAGGCTGCATTAATTAGATCAACCGGAACCGGGAACACTTCCCATAACACATGATGTACTTGTTACATCGTAAAAAGATTGACATCTACGCTCATATTAGTCTGTTTCTTTCTTATTCCGAGGTCACTGCAGTCACCAGATCAGATGGTGGATCAGCACCTAGAGACGACCTCTACTACAGCCCTGAACGTCAGCGGAGACCAGGACACCTAGATGAGCCCCAGAGACAGACCCCCAGTGAGGACCCCGTCACCTAGAGAGCCATCAGGAAAAGACCTCGGGAACCTGTTGAGCCATCCAATCTGACTTTGCAGCAGTTGGAATTGAACTGCTGTGTCGTCTGGCCAGAGGAGAAATGGCCCCCCGACTGAGCCTGGTTTCTCCCAAGGTTTTTTTCTCCGTTCTGTCACCAATGGAGTTTTGGTTCCTTGCCGCTGTCGCCTCTGGCTTGCTTAGTTGGGGACACTTCATTTCCAGCAATATCGTCGACTTGATTGAACAGAAACTTTTTGAACTGAACTGAGCTGGACGATGCCATCACTGAATTCAACAATGAAATGCCTTTAACTGAAAATTGAGTGTTTAATCTTGTCATTTTACATTATTGACACTATTTTCCCATTTTGATATTGTGCAGTTGCTTTGTCATAATTTGTATTGTTAAAAGCGCTATATAAATTAAGATGACTTGACTTGACTTGACACTGTCACATCCACAAGTTTAACCCTTATAAGCACTGATTTTCCTGTTTACACTAAGGATCTTTGGGGTCAATATGACCCCAGGAATTGATAGAGTAATTGTAAAAAAATATATACATTTTTAATGATACAAATAATATATCATTTTTTTTTGTTTACTTCCCATCTATACATTAATGCTGTGTTTTGGGAGATATGAAGTACTTTTGTACCCGTTTACCACAAAATTCCTCAACCACACCATTAGCTTGCATGTAAAATATCAAATTTTTATGAAAAAATCACATAAATGATGATCTAAATTTGATTTAAGTTGTTTCTAGATATTGATCTAGATGTTAGGTGTTGAATTCTGCCATCTGCTGGTTAGAGATAAACCTGCAAGGATTACAGTTTAGGAGAGAAATAATTTTGACCAGCAGAGGGCCATAGAGAGCCATTCATTTTACTGGATGTGGCCAACTGCTCATATCACTACTTTAGTGATACATTTTGTGAATTTCTGTATATATAAACATTAGAAAAGACATTAAAAATAAATATTATTTCAAATAGTAGAGTTTGCTTGCAGTTTTTGATGCATTTTGAAATGTCTGTTTTTACAAAATGCCACAGAAACTTGACAGAAAAATGCAACATAAGACACACCTAAAGGACAAGACTTAAGAGTCAGATTGTAGTTGCATACTATTGATTTTAATGAACCAAGTGTAAAAAAATATGAATTAACTTTAGAATCTAGAAGAAATTAAATAACTAATATGTAAATAAAACATAATTCATGTGCATGAATTAGGTGTGTGTGTGTGTGTGTGTGCGTGCGTGCATGCATGTGCATGAATGTGTGTGTGTGTGTGTGTGTGTGTCTTTGTGTGTGTGTGTGTGTGTGTGTGTGTGTGTGTGTGTGTGTGCGTGTGTGTGTGTGCCCGTGAGTGTGCCTGTGTGCGTGCATTAGGTCCCAAACCTTTACATCTTTTTTCTGCATCTGTGGCTGATTTCTTTTTGCCAAATTCTATAAAAAATGCTCTCTGTGGCAGTAATACCTGTGTGTGTGTGTTTGTGTGTGTGTGTGAGTGAGCATGTCTTTTCTACATTGCTTTTGTGCTCTAGTACCAGGTCTTCTTTCTGTGTGGAAATTTCAAGATTTATTCTGGATTTATTGATTTTTTTTTTTGGACAAATAATAAAAAAAAGTTATTTTTTCGCATTTCCCATTCATTTTCAATTGGGGTCATATTGACCCCAAAGACCACATTTGTAAAAAATAAATTTTACATACCTTCAGAACGACCGAATCAAGCCCAGTTTTTTTTATATGACTATAGATAGATAATGTAGAAAAGTAACAAAATCTTATTCCACTGAGATGAAGGGAACCATTTTTTTAACTAAGGAGAAGTTGATTGGGGTCTTATTGACCCCAAAGTACTTATAAGGGTTAAGGCAATGCTGATATACACCCACAAAGGATATGGAGTCCTCACCTAGCTGAAAGGACATGTTCTGCATGTTAATCACAATTTTGTGCATAGACAAAAAGTCCCAACCAAGTACAAGTGCTTTTGAGCAATTTCTGATCACTTGAAATGAATGTGACACTGTACGCTTTCCCAGAGTGACATTCGCTGACAATGTGCCCACTGAATCTAAATTGTCACCTGAAATGGATGTCAGAGGTATAAACTGTTTCACCAAGGGTTTTTGATGCAAGGTAGGGGTAGACATTCTGAAATCTTCACTGATAAGAGAAACATCAGCACCAGTATCAATGAATGCATGGACTATTGTGTCTTACGTACCACATTTTGTGTCACAGCCTGACCAGTGTCTGAAGTCAAATGATGTTCAACAACATTACCAATGGGCCCGGTGTCAGTAGTAGTTGGCAATTAGCCCTCAATGTCAACTACTGATAGTTTCTCTGTCGCTGATGAACACGTGAAGGAGACTGGAAACGCACGTGACCAGGACTTGGAGACCGATGACTCTGCTGCTTTGAGTAGCTGTCCGATGACCTGTCGCCTCGACCATTGACCACACAAGAAGCACGATCCAGAGAGTCCCGAGCTGTAATGCGCTGTCCATGTTCCGGTGACATCCTGGGACTTTGATCATGATAGCCCTCATGTCTGCGTGCTTTGTAATAGGTGGTGGGCTCTGTGGTGCAATGGATAGCGCGTTGGACTTCTAGACTGCCAAATGATGCCATTCAAAGGTTGTGGGTTTGAGTCCCACCAGAGTCGTGACATTTTCTCGTGGGAAGTCGTGGCCTAATGGTTAGAGAGTCAGACTTGTAATCCAAAGGTTGTGGGTTCGAATCTCAGGTCCGGCAGGGATTGTTGGTGGGGGAGTGAATAACCTTCGCTCTCTCCTCCTTCAATATCAAGACTGAGGTGTCGTTGAGCAAGGCACCGAACCCCCGGGCGCTGTAACATGGCTGCCCACTGCTCCGGGTGTGTGTTCACTTAGGATGGGTTAAATGTAGAGAATACATTTCACTGCTGGTTATATACTCTCTATATAATCGTGTATGTGACAAATAAAAAAAATATATATTCTGTTCTATTCTAGTCCCTATCGCCTGCGACGTTCTGATGTGCGCCCACATGAATTGTCCGGGGTAAGACTGTGACGCTGTCGATCCGGTGAAGAAGTGAGAATTTACACTTTTAAAGAAGTGTGTTTCATGAAGTCCCCCTGATGTAGCTGAGTGAACCGCAGGAAGTACTGTAGACATCATGGAGCAGGGAGAGGTAGGTACAGTCTCTGAAACAACGTTGAGAGTAGATCCAGGAAAAACTCCTGCTGCTGAAGAAGTCCACTGTTGTGGGTGAGACGGCAGCAGTACCTTGCTGGCTTGGTGTGCCTGTTCAATCTGCAGATCCAACGTAAGAGCAGCATCCAGTGTATCTACACCTTGTTCGTGTATGCGAAGCTGTAGATAAGGTTCAATTCCGGCAACAAACCGTCTGAATTTTTCTCCATTCTCTGCATTAGCCTCATATGTGGGAAAAGCTTCATCCACCAAATGGCTAATTTCTGCTGCAAAAACTTGGAGAGCCTCGCCAGTCAGGCGTGTGCGTGCATTAACATAACTTTGAAATTTGGACAGATAAACTCGTTTTCCAAAAACAGCTTTCATTTTTTCTTTCACTTGTTTATAGTCTTTCTTAATGTCACTATAGGCAAACTGTCCCAGTAGGTAAAAGCAGTACCTACCACCAAGACAAGTTGGCAAAAACTTTGCTAACCCGGCGTTATCAAAATCAGCGCTTGCCTCTACAGTCACTTCACATCATCTGCACCAGTGAAGAAAAACTTCTTTCCCGTTGCCCAAGAAAATGTCAATCAAAGCGCTGCACTGCATGTGAACTAACATTGCTCGCGCCAGACAAATCGCGTGCTGAGTCTGCTTCACTCATTATAGTTCACAGTTCAGAACTCACAGTATCCCACGATAATAAAATGTCCCAAAAAGTCCATTAAATTAAACAAGGATTACACTATGACGTTCACGTCATTCTGTTACTTTAAAGTTCCCGGTCCAACCGACGCTGTAATCCCCTGTGATCAGACACTGCTGTGAAAAACACTGGAACAAATATGTCCACGGTTGAAACACAAAGCAAAGCAGATGTCCTGGATAACAGGAAGCTGAAATATTGCGCTCGATATCAGTTTCCAATGTCGTGATGCCACATCCATCGCATTTAGTACCCGCCGAAGAGAAAGTTCATTCACGCGCTGTGCACGTCGTCCAAACCCGCTGCCACCAGAAATGTAAGAGGGGCTGTAGACCATAGGAGGAATCTCCAGTCTCTTTAGAATGGGTCCGTCGAAATAATGCAGGCATACACATAAACGGGAACTTGACTGCCTTTTATTTTTCAGAGCTCAGGTATGAATTCAGCTCACAGCTCGCATCACGTCTTTCTACCTTGAAACACTCCCCGCAAATGCGCTGTCTCACATGAGAACCACTGCACATGTCATCGCGCCAACCTGTCCCTTAAGTGATATACATAAACAAACCAGATTATCACACTTATATAACAATTTACACACAATATAAAATAATCAAAATAAATCTCACACTTGCTCAAAAACACTTCGGACTGTTACAAATTAAACAATTACTTTACAAAAATGCTACAACGCAATCATGTATTCTGCTGTATTAAAGCTTTAATCAGTAGCATTTACAAATAACAGCACATCTAAAAGTATGAGACAACAACAAACCATTCTGAAACATCCTGTAAGAGCTGTGCTTGCACACGTTCTGCACGATCCTCTTCACTAATATTCTCTGGGTCTCATTCGGGCTAAAATTGATAAGCAATATACAACCCCAAATCAGAAAAAGCTGGGACAGTATGGAAAACGCAAATAAAAAAGAAAGTAGTGATTTCTAAATTTACTTTGACTTGTATTTCATTGCAGACAATATGAACACAAAATATTTCATGTTTTGTCTGGTCAACTTCATGTCATTTGTAAATATACATCCTTTCCTGTCATTCAGACCTGCAACACATTCCAAAAAAAGATGGGACAGGACCAATTTAGGGCTAGTAATGAGGTAAAATGGTTAAATAATGATGTGATTTGAAACAGGTGATGTCAAAAGGTGATTGTAATTATGATTTGGTACAAAAACAGCATCCAAGAAAGGTCTAGTCCTTTAGGAGCAAAGATGGGCCGAGGATCGCCAGTTTGCCAACAAATACATGAGAAAATTATTTAAATGTTTTAAAACAATGTTCCTCAAAGAAAGATAGGAAGAGATTTGGATATTTCACCTTCAACAGTGCATAACATAATTAAAAGATTCAAGGAATCTGGAGGAATTTCAGTGCGTAAAGGACAAGGGCGCAAGCCTAAGCTGAACAACCGTGATCTCCGATCCCTCAGGCGGTACTGCATCAAGAATCGTCATTCATCTATAAGCGATATCACCACATGGGCTCAGGACTACTTTGGCAAACCTTTGTCAAGTACCACAATGCGTAGTTACATCCACAAATGCCAGTTAAATCTGTACGGTGCCAAAAGGAAGCCCTATGTTAACAGTGTCCAGAAGCACCATCGACTTCTCTGGGCTCGGAGGCATCTGGGATGGACCATCACACAGTGGAAACGTGTACTGTAGTCAGATGAATCAGTATTTCAGGTATTTTTTGGGAGGAATGGATGCCGTGTGCTCCGGACCAAAGAAGAAAAGGATCATCCAGACTGTTACCAGCAACAAGTCCAAAAGCCAGGGTCTGTCATGGTATGGGGTTGTGTCAGTGACCTTGGCAAAGGTAACTTGCACTTCTGTGATGGCACCATTAATGCTGAAAAGTACATAGAGATTTTGGAGCACAATATGCTGCCTTCAAGAAGACATCTTTTCCAGGGACGTCCATGCATATTTCAACAAGACAATGCAAAACCACATTCTGCACACATTACAAAGTCCTGGCTGCAGAGGAAGAGGGTACGGGTACTTGACTGGCCTGCCTGCAGTCCCGACCTGTCTCCAATAGAGAATGTGTGGCACATTTTGAAGCGCAAAATGCGACAACGAAGATCCCGTACTGTTGCCCACCTTAAGACTTGTTTGCAGGAAGAATGGGACAAAATTACACCTGAAACACTTCATCACTTGGTGTCTTCAGTCCCTAAACGTCTTTTAAGTGTTGTGAAAAGGAATGGCAACATTACAAAGTGGTAAATGCTTTACTGTCCCAACTTTTTTTGGAATGTGTTGCAGGTCTGAATGACAGGAAAGGATGTATATTTACAAATGACATGAAGTTGACCAGACAAAACATGAAATATTTTGTGTTCATATTGTCTGCAATGAAATACAAGTCAAAGTAAATTTAGAAATCACTAATTACTTTTTTTATTTGCGTTTTCCATACTGTCCCAACTTTTTCTGATTTGGGGTTGTAGATGACGCCATTGCTTCCAATACACCTGGAGCACAAGCCACTGAGCTAAGGGACGTGATGTTTAGACGCACACTTGAGGTGGTTTAGCCAATCACAACACACTGGGCCAGCTAACCAATCTGAGCCCTTTGCATATTTCGGAGGGAGGGGCTTCATAAAACCAGGAAATCATCAGAGCGTTCATAGGAGAATTTGTATGCGCAAAGAAAACAAAAATAACGACTTTATTCAACAATTCTTCTCCTCCTCATCCAGTCTGCTGTGGCATGTCGCCATTGTGGAGATGGCAACAACACGCGACGTGCCACAGCAGACTGGATGAGAAGGAGAAGAATTGTTGAATAAAGTCGTTTTTGTTTTCTTTTTGCGCACAAAAAGGTATTCTCATAGCTTCATAAAATTACAGTTGAACTACTGATGTCCTTGCTACGTTTCTGGACCTTGATCGTGGTAGTACCCTATCGGATTTCATAAAAAATACCTTAATTTGTGTTCAGAAGATGAACAAAGGTCTTATGGGTTTGGAACGACATGAGGGTGAGTAATTAATGACAGAATTTTCATTTTTGGGTGAACTATCCCTTTAAATGCAGAGGACAAATTTTGAGTATGGGTTAGCATACTTGGCCTTGTCATCTGTTTGTGTTTTCAAGATACAGTATATGAGCTTTACTTTGTGAGTTTATGTATTGGTGGTTCTGAAAGGACTGACAGTACTGGAAGTTGTTTTACAAAGTGTACATAATGGTCCGACATCTGTCAACATTACTAGTAAGGAAAGTGAACATTTACTCTCCATTTTAAAGGCTCTCTGGATAATATGTATATTTCTATTTCTGTGCTTAAGATCTTAACATAAAAAACAAACTTACAATAGATTGAAAGTATGAAGTAGTTCTTAGTAATCAACCATTAATATTCCTTAGGTAACAATAATCGCAGCTTTTGAAACTTACATTTTGGAAATACAGTATGTTTAAACAACAGTTGAAACCATGGCACACATAAATGCAGTTTGTCATGATTTTCATTGACGCAATCTCAGCCTAAGGGCAAACACACCATTAAAAGGTAACACACAAAAGAGAAATGCAAACAATATGCAAACGCAATGCTAAAAACCTGAAGCAGGGCCTACAGGGCAAACAGATATACAAAGAACAATGTGTCTCTTTGCTTTAAATTTTTTTGTGCTTTTACTTTTTATTTTTCCCTGCATTCATTCAGCTCTCATTTGACTAAGTTCTTTTTTTTCCTCAGGTAGTTTTCAGTTTTTCTGTCTTTTCGTGATTTAAACTTAATTTCATATATATTTTTTGCTATATATATACAATATACCAAACCAAACGAGAAGGCTATAAATACCCAAAAAGTGATTAACAATGAATGCAACCTGACCAGATACCCAACCTGTTCGTTATTTTCTGCACTGCACACAAGGCACACCTGGACCACACCATTAGAACAGGGTTGTGTAAAGTTTGAAAATAAAAGATTAAGAAAAAGGTGATCCATATGACACATGCACTATATTCCAAGAATGTCGCTCAAGTCTGTGCATTGTGCCAGGCAACAATGACATCTATCAGTGTATCTGCAGAGTTTTTAAAACTGAAGTCAAATTTAAGACTTTTTTTAAGACCTGCACAAGTAAAATTAATATTGTAAGTCCGTATATAATAAGCCCATACAATTTCAAAATAAATCATGTAACTCAAATTCTTTTACGAAGTTATTTTTCGAATGTGTACCCCAGTCTGTTTAACTAATACTGCTTATTAGCAAAAAAAATCCACTGTTAGGGTGAAATTGCAAGCTCATATACTGAAGTAAGACCATAGGTTTTTCTTGAGCTGTCGTAATCTTTTCCCCAATAAAACATGTTTAGTACAGCACCTCAGGTCATCCAGAATTAAGTCTTTTCCCATGGACAACTTTTCATTGTGCTGCAACAATTCTGAGGTATGTTTGCTGCCGTTTCTCAATACCAAGTACAGAAACATTATAATTTAAAATATAATTTATTGAACAATAATAGGCATCATAAATTTTATATTTAATATATTATTACAGTTGTAAGTTATATTTTGGATTCTATATATCTCTAATTTGAATATAAAATCCTTAAAGTAAATAATATTTTTAGTGCAAACAAGTCATTAGATTGCATTGTATTGCTTTGTATTTAGTTGCTATGAAATGCTTTACATTTTACAAGTGAGATCCTTTGTTTTCTTCTGTTATTACATCTTGTAATAAGAATAATATAAGAAATGTATGCACTCTTTTTATTTGCTCTATTTTCAGTTTGGATTAGGGCTGAACGATTTTGGAAAATAATCTAATTGCAATTTTTTTTACCAATATTGCGATTGCGATTTAATGTGCGATTATTTTTTAAAGCTCTTTATATTCTGTATTATTCAACAAAGACAAGCAATAAATCATTGTATAGTATGCAGTGTTGGGCACATTAGTTACATCATTATAAAATAAACTAATTACCAGGGAAAGTAACTATTGTTACTTTTAAAAAAAAAAAAGTTCAAATATGTCAAATAACTTGGATGCCCCAATATTAAATGTTAAATGAATGAAATGGACACTAAATAGAATACATTATTATGATAAAACATTGCACACTAATCTACACTATTTTAATGTTTCTGTGGGACAATGTGAGAGACACCTATCAAATTCAATTGATTATTGTAAATATTATTGTTACGATCTCTGGTAAGATAAACTTCACGGAGAGCAGAAGATCCAAGATACAGTCTTTTTAATAATATAATCCACACGAATAGACGGCAATAACAAAGGAAGTCTCAACACACGTAACATCAAACAATAACTGGCAACTGAACTGGGGAAAACTCAGGACTTAAGAACACAGGGACTAATGGGATAATTAATGAAACAACAGGTGGTAACGATGAACTTAATGAGACAGGCAAAAACTAGGTCAAAACAGAAACTCAACATACATACATGTGACAGATCGCCCCCTCCCGGGAAGGCGCGTCCTCGCGCCGTAAAGAATTCAAACTAAGGAGGGAGGGTGGGGGCTCTGGAGGAGGGAGTGGAGCAGGAGAGAGGGCAAACCAAACACAGAACAAAATAAGAGTCCATGGGAGAGTGGAAGGAGCCAATGGGAAGCCAGGAGCAGGAAGAGCCAGGTTTTGAGCCAGAGACCAACCAGGACGAGGCCCCAGGGTGGAGTCGAAGGCGGGAGGAGCCAAGGTGGGAATGACGCCTTGACAGTCATGGACACCCTGGGGACGACCGACGGAGATGCAGCCCACGCTGATGGAGACCCAGATGGAGCCGAAGAGCCGATGAGTCCACGCTCAGCCGATGGTCCTGGAGACCGAGGAGGAGCCGCGGCAACGAGCGTCCGAGGAGGAACTGGAAATCCAGAGGCCAGAGGCTGAGCCGGTGGGACCGAGGACGAAGGCGGAGTCGGGGGGAAGGAGGAGCCAGCCGAAGCCGTAGATGCAGGCAGGTCGACAACTGACCAAGGCGGAGCTGGATGGACGAGGGAGCCCGGAGAAGCCGTATGGCCGATGGTTTTCGGTGGAGCCGAGGGAGGGAGGAGCCAAGGTGGAGCCGAAGTGTCGACGGACCGAGGTGGAGCAGGGGGCGCAGAGGTCTGAGGTGGAGACAGGGGATCCTCTGTGTAGGATGGAGCTGATGGCCCGAAGACTCTCGGCATATCCAGCTGACCAGTAGGAGGTGCAGAGGGGCTGAAGGACATCAGCGATGGTGGGGCTGAAGGACTGGTTGAGTGAGGAGGCGGGAGAGGGAGGCTGGGCGGGAATTCAGGACACACAGGAGTCATCAGAGAAACAGGAGTATCTGGAGGAACAGGGGGTTTAGGGTCCACCTCTCCAAAAAAGTCAATCAGGTCCTTAGAAAAAATGTCCTTCAGTTCCTCATAATATCCACCAGAGGCCAGTTCAAACTCACTCATAGCGGTGAGAGTGTGGGCGGGGCAATCCTCCATTTCCCCAAACTCCACTAATACTCCCTCAGTGCTCAGCGGTGTAGCCGGCTCACACACCTGGTCAGACCATTGCAGGGAAGTAGGCTCCAGGGCGATGGGAACTTCTAACCTTGTCCTCGGTCCAAGTTCCTCCATCGCGGCGTGTCGAACTCCTCGGTCTGCGGTGGGCTCATGCGACACCTCCGTCGCATCTTTCGCTGGTGGTGGGCTGGTCTCTGGCAGTGGTGGAGTGGGGCTGGTGGTGAAATCATCCTCCACAGGGCCGATGGTGAACACAGAGTCGTTGTGTACCAGCACCCACTCCACAAAGGCGGCGAAATTCTCTTTAGGACCGCCCGCTGGAACGCGTGCCTTTGACCGCTCGCTCAGGCTGGTGTAATAAAAAACACAGAGCGAGCGGTCCGGATAGTGAGTGAGGCACGCGAGCTGAATGAAGTCCAGGGTGTGAGCTTCCAGCGGGCGATCTCCCTGCTCCAGGCAGAGAAGTTTCACAGGGGGAAGGTCCATGGAAAAATTGAACAAAACAAAAAAAAGAGGAAAAAAAAAAAACGCCGCTTAAACAGTATTGGCCAGTTATTCTGTTACGATCTCTGGTAAGATAAACTTCACGGAGAGCAGAAGATCCAAGATACAGTCTTTTTAATAATATAATCCACACGAATAGACGGCAATAACAAAGGAAGTCTCAACACACGTAACATCAAACAATAACTGGCAACTGAACTGGGGAAAACTCAGGACTTAAGAACACAGGGACTAATGGGATAATTAATGAAACAACAGGTGGTAACGATGAACTTAATGAGACAGGCAAAAACTAGGTCAAAACAGAAACTCAACATACATACATGTGACAATTATCAACCCTCTATGGACACCTTGGCAATAGAATCGCCATTGGCTTGTATTTTTCATTTTTTTTGTTTAGTAGTAGTAGTAGTAGTAGCCCTTTATTTTACTCACCAGACTAATATTAATTATATGATATATATATATATATATATATATATATATATATATATATATATATATATATAAAGCTTATGTTTGTAAAATGGCACAGTTTTTTTAAATATCTTACTTAGCATCAGTCAGTCAAACATTATAAGATGATATTATGATTATTTAACATTATATGATGATAGAACTTTAGTAATTAGAATGACCATGTATGAATGGATATTTGTCATGTTGACTGAACTTAGGACTGGTGGTGGTGCTTAAGATATTGTTTGTCATTTAGTGTTTCTATAAAAAAAAGAAAAAAAAAACCCTAACAATAATACTGATAAGATAACAATTCATTATCGCAGATAAGTAGCCTAAGTTAATGAATACTGATTCATTATCGCAGATGAATCGCCTTCGATATGAACTCGATATTGCGTCGCTTGTCAGTAATCTACGGCTCCGTGCATTAAATGCCGCTCCATTTGAAAACAGGTGATGGAGATTTACCGCTAATCAAGGAACCTGCTTTACTGACGAGATGCGCGTGCATATCGCATGAGATATATCGCCCAGCCCTAGGTCAATTCTGAATGTTATGTAAGACCTGCGGCAAACTGCAGACTTGGCAACATAGCGTGCCAACTTGATGCTTCCTCTGAAGACTACTTAGATGTGTTCGACTTGAAGCAGCGCTGCTAGACCGATCGTTGTGTGTGTCATCAAAGTACTGCGAGAGCTATAAGAAAGTCCAAACTTTTTTGGAATGTGTTGCAGGTCTGAATGACAGGAAAGGATGTATATTTACAAATGACATGAAGTTGACCAGACAAAACATGAAATATTTTATGTTCATATTGTCTGCAATGAAATACAAGTCAAAGTAAATTTAGAAATCACTACTTTCTTTTTTTATTTGCGTTTTCCATACTGTCCCAACTTTTTCTGATTTGGGGTTGTACATATTTCAGTAAGAGACTTAATTTACGTTATATTAAACCATACAAGTCTTAATACCCGGGGTTCCCTTTAAAGCAGAGATCAGTCACATTGATGATAGCCTGATCCTAAGAACAGTCTACAATAAACACAAAAGTCAAAAGCAGCCCAAATGGAGGATTACGTGACCCTTTGATGGCGATGCAGGCTTAGTCTTTCACTCTGCTCACTTTGCCACATATTTTACGATCCTGTCAGTAAAACTTAAACCACTCTGCATTGGACCCATCATGAGTGCTAAGGCAGACAAAGGGGATCGGAAAAGAGAGATTGAGCAATCGCCAATGAAGAAAAAATTCAGAGATTCAGCCATCTCCAGAGAAGACCTCGACGATGCTATTGCTAACCGCATTGAACTAACATTTAAAGAGCAGCAAAGCACTTTGAATTTGGTTGTGAATTCGGCAGTAAGAGATGCGATGGACTCGGTGCTGATTCCAGCATTGCGCAAACTGCGTGAGGACATACAAGCGACCAACAAGTCTGTTAAAGAGCTAAGAGAGGAGTTTGAGGCCATAGCTACCGAGACGAAGCAGACACGTGACCGCGTTGATTCTGTTCAGGCAGCGGCGCGTGAAGATAGGAGGACAGTCACGGACTTAAAAAATCAGCTGGAGCGACTCACCGAGAAGATGACGGATGTTGAGGACCGGTGCAGAAGGAACAATGAAAGACTGGTGGGGCTGCCAGAAGGGATGGAGGGTCCCGACGCAGCTGGTTTCCTCAGAGTTAGTCTTTCCAAGTGGATTCCTTCCTTGAGGGGCTGTGACATTGAGATTGAATGTGCGCATCGCGTGTATGACGGAGGGAGGGGCTCCGATCGGCCGCGCACTCTCATCTTCCGTGTACTAAGATGGCAGGACAGATCGGAAATCCTGAAGGGTGCCCGGCAGGCTTATCTGGTGAAATGTGCACAGAACAATGTCACACTGCTATTTTTTCCCAACTTTAGTCTAGCTACAGCAATCAGGAGAAAGGCATTGGTCCTGTTTTGAAGAAGATGACAGCGCTTGGTCTCCAGCCCTTCCTCATCTATCCGGCGGTAATTAAACTACGGCACAAGGGTGAGCAGAGGAGCTTCAGAGGAGCGGAGGATTTTGTCATCTCCCTGTCTCAGTGGAGAACGTATGCCGCAGCTCTTCGGGGGGACGACGGGGGAGCAGCGGCTGCTGTTTCTCCAGCCCGGCGGGAGGGGCTTGACGGCCGGGATGGACATGGTCCTAGCTGCCCAGGAGGGGATGATGGCAGGATGAACATGGACGCTTGATAAACCTATTTTTTGCTTTTTCTTCTCTCCTCTCTTCTACTGGGATATTGTCCCTATATATCCGGTACAACGATCTCTTTGCTGGTAAGACTGACACTCCTTTTTTCTTTTTTGGAGGGGACTAATGGAGAGTAGGTTTAAATAAAAATATATTTTTTTGGCTGTGTGAGCCTTTCGGGAGACATGTCTTGCGTTGGAGTGGATTGGTCACGAACCATCACTGTTTTTTGTTGCTCAGTCAGACCTATGTTCTCGGTAATGTGCGGTCTGAGTTGTTTCTTGTTTATGGTTGTTGGTTGTTCATGTTTTTATGTTGTTTTTGTTTAATGTTTTTGTAAAAACATTTATACTTTTATTTATTTTACCTTATTTCTAAAGGGATTTTTCATCTAGGAGGTTTTGTATCTAAAATGCACATCAGCGTTTACATGTTATTTACAGAATGGAAGTGCTTCTGCTTTTTTCATTTATTGAGTACAATCTTGGGATTATGAATATTCAATGCATACTCTAAATATTTTATCACTGAATGTGAATGGTTTAAATTCTGCGGTTAAACGAACCCGTGTGTTAGAATATTTACACCGTAAATCTATTTCCTGTGCGCTAATACAAGAGACACATTTAAAACAATCTGACATGGCACGTTTCCAGAATAAGTATTATAAGTTAGCAGCTTTTTCCTGCTCTCTTAATAAAACTAAGGGGGTGCTTATCCTTGTTAACCGGAAGTTAAATTTAACAATTGAACACCTTGGTAGTGATGAGAAGGGTAGATTTGTTTTTATCCGATGCAAAATATATAATAATAGGTTAGCATTGGTCTCTATTTATGGTCCGAATGAGACAGACAGTGCATTCCTTACACAGATTTCCAAAACTCTACTTGAGGAGATTGATTGCCCTCTAGTGGTGGGTGGAGATTTTAAGCTTTCCTGTAGCTCAAATGGTAGAGCATGGCGCTAGCAACGCCAAGATCATGGGTTCGATTCCCAGGGAAAGCAAGAGCTGGTCAAATGTAAAACTGTAACTTGAATGCAATGTAAGTCGCTTTGGATAAAAGCGTCTGCTAAATGCATAAATGTAAATGTAAATGTAATGCTGTCATAAATCCTGCTTTAGATAAATCTCAATCTGATACAACAGCCAATCCATCCTTTAAATTACTGAATAAATTTATCACTGAGCTCAACTTAATCGATCTTTGGAGAATTCAGAATACTAAATCTAAGGACAAGACTTTTTCTAGGATAGACTACATATTTCTCAGCCCATCTTTAATTTCGTCTAATTCCTCCATCTCTATATTACCAATTATATTATCTGATCATTCTGCTGTGTTGTGCAGTGTTCCTCTTTCAGATGTTAAAGCCAAGTCCCCTAGATGGCGCTTTAACATATCATTACTAAGTAATCAGACTTTCATTACTTCTCTAAAATAATATATTAAGGAATTTCTTGAAATTAATATGCCCTCTGATGTGGATCCTCAAATACTGTGGGAAACGACTAAGTGTGCTATACGAGGTTTCTGTATATCTTTCCCTTCTACTCTTGCCAAAGCGAAAACTCTCCAGTTTACACAATTAGAAAATAAAATCCAATCATTACAAAACCTACAAAAACAAAATTTTACTGAGCAACAGGCTACACAGTTGTCCTCTTTAAAAGAAGAATATGATTTACTTTCACACTCAAAGGCGGAATTTATTTTACATAGGACTAGGCAAAAATATTATTTCGAATCAGAGAGACCTAGTCATTTATTGGCCCTTAGGTTGAAAGAATGCGTGTGTAAGGCATATATTAGCGCAATAAAATCATTGGATGATCAGGTCACTACGAACCCTGTGGCAATTAATGACATATTTAAAGGTTTTTACACAAATCTGTATAAAGCCGAAACAGATTTTGATAAACCAATTTGTAAGCAGTATTTAGATTAATTGGAACTGCCTCGGATAGGGGAGTGTTGAGGAATGGATGAAACGTATTTGTCCGAGTTTCATTCCTTCTCGAATCGCGCTCGCAAAACAGTATCTCTTCGCGGTAAGCTTTCAACTCGTTTTTTTTTTTTTAAACAAGAGACCGTATGACATTCACGTTACAAGATTTTACATAGAGAGAGTGACAGCGCACCGCATTAAAAGAAATGATCATTCATGTTTTCACAACAGCTGGCCAAATTCAAAATCGAAACTAAAATTAAAACATCTTTGAGAGCAAGAGGGCCCCCTGGTGTTTCGGGGGCCCTAAGCAGCCTGCGTATTCTGCGTATAGGGAGGATCGGCTCTGTTGGTAGGGATACTTATGCTTAACTCATTTAATTTTACAATTGAACATGGGGTATTTCATAGAGATCAAAAAACTTCACTGATTTCATTACTTCTTAAAAAAGGGAAAGATCCATTAGATTGTTCCAGCTACAGACCGATTTCGCTTATCCCATGTGATGTAAAAATATATGCTAAAGTTTTTGTTTCTCGTATGGAGAAGGTAATTCATAGTCTGATCAAGGAGGACCAAACTGGTTTCATCAAGGGGCGCAATGCATCTGACAATATGCGTCGACTCCTTCATATTCTTGACTTTGCGGACTCCCACCCAACCCCTTGTGCGGTCTTTTCAATTGATGCAGAAAAAGCCTTTGACAGGCTAGAGTGGAATTATATGTGGGTAGTTCTGCAATGTTTCGGCTTCGGCGAACACTTCATTTCTATGATTAAGATATTATACCACTCACCTGCAGCATCAGTCATAACTGGTAATATTATTTCCCCCTCATTCCCTTTACAGCGGGGAACGAGGCAGGGGTGTCCACTTTCCCGAAGTATCGATTAAGATTCATGATCATAATCATAGTATTTCATTATACGCTGATGATATTATTCTATATTTAGACCACTTTGATGTTTCAGTCTCTAGTATAATTAAGGAATTTGATAATTTTAGTAGCCTATCAGGATATAAAATAAATTGGAGCAAATCTGCTTTAATGCCAATTACCAATGTTAAGGTTAATTATTCTATTCCCTCATTTATCCCTATTAGGGAATCTTTCATCTATTTGGGCATTACCATATATAAAAACATTCATAAGATTGCCAGAGACAAATTTAATAATATTTTAGTTAAGGTCAAAAATGACATTCAAAGATGGAAGAATCTTAAAGTCTCTCTCCAAGGAAGAATCTCCACTGTTAAGATGAATTTGTTACCTCGATTTAAAAAATTTTTCTCTATGCTACCACTTTCTCCCCCTCCAGGTTACTTTAAGGAGATCAACTCCATAATTTCTAAGTTTATCTGGAATGATAAATGTCCCAGAATTAAACTTACCACATTACAACATCCTAATAGCGCAGGAGGACTGGCTGTACCAAA
This sequence comes from Aspiorhynchus laticeps, assembly GCA_023376895.1. Lineage (NCBI taxonomy): Eukaryota > Metazoa > Chordata > Actinopteri > Cypriniformes > Cyprinidae > Aspiorhynchus > Aspiorhynchus laticeps. The sequence goes on along the minus strand of CM041801.1, from coordinate 40,260,475 downwards.
TTTTGAATTATATTATTGGTCGTTCCAACTTAAGGCTCTTCATAATTGGATTGATCCTCAATCTACAGTTTCATGGAGGGTGATTGAAGCTGACAAGGTTAAACCAAATAGACTTCAAGATATTTTATTTACTGGCACAGGAAAAAAAGGGGATATTTATCTGTCGACTGGGAGAGAGTGTGGTCTAATCTCAGTTTAACATCTAAAAATCTGTCTCATCGTCTTATTCACTTGAAAGTCATTCATAGAGCATACATAACTCCTTACAAAATATTTAAAATGAAACTACAATCACATTCTAACTGCCATACATGTAACACTACATCATCAGGCACTTTTCTTCATATGTTTTGGGAATGTCCTGTCATCATCAGTCTATGGACACATGTAAACCTGGTTTTGTCATCATTACTGCGAATTGATTGGTCTGTTACACCAATTGATAAAGTTTTTTACCTCAAAGCTCTCCTAGTTTTTAGATGTTTCCTTAAGATGATAACCCAAAAGCATGGCAGGAAATTGGCCAGCCAGTTGGGTGAGGTGCTGTTCATTTGTCAATTTTACGACTTGCAGATAGTGAAGAAAATTTCTTTAAGCCTAAGGAATTTGTGGTTGCACTTAGTGTGTGTGTGTGTGTGTGTCCTTTCTCTCCACAAAGGCATTACACTGGTCACCCATCTTCAGGTCCGCAAGTGCTTCATCCCGCCACAATGACACGTCAATCAATTTTGGGCCACTTCTCAAGAACAAAGACTGTTTTACGGGAAGAGTCCGAGTGTTGAAGCTCAGCAGATGAACGCCCATATTGACTTCTTGACCTCCCGTTTCTCCCACATTCCACAGCTCGTTTATGGTCTTGGACCTTGCTAAAAGGACTCAAAACTTTTATAAAATGTTCCAAAAGACAATTAATAATAGCTACTGGGCTATTAAAGCAATATACTCAAAAGCAATATATACAATATATATATATTCAGGTTGTATTCTATGTCATAAGCTTGTTTTGTATTGAAACGAATTATATTTCCTGTATCTGTGACATATAACCTTTCCCCTGTGTTTAGTATCATAGGCTTGGTGGGTATTATTCAGAATTTAAGATAGTTTAATCTTTGCCTTAACCACAGAGTAGATAAAGTTATTATATGTATATGCCAAATACGTGGTGTTTGAGTTTGAATGAAAGCTGATTTCGTTGGCAAGAATTTGGTATGGATGAAAGTTAACTTTTATTATACAACCCCAAATCAGAAAAAGTTGGGACAGTATGGAAAATGCAAATAAAAAAGAAATTAGTGATTTATAAATTTACTTTGACTTGTATTTCATTGCAGACAATGTGAACACAAAATATTTCATGTTTTGTCTGGTCAACTTCATGTCATTTGTAAATATACATCCTTTCCTGTCATTCAGACCTGCAACACATTCCAAAAAAAGTTGGGAAAGGAGCAATTTAGGGCTAGTAATGAGGTAAATTGGTTAAATAATGATGTGATTTGAAACAGTTGATGTCAACAGGTGATTGTAATTATGATTTGGTACAAAAGCAGCATCCAAGAAAGGTCTAGTCCTTTAGGAGCAAAGATGGGCAGAGGATCGGCAGTTTGCCAACAAATACGTGAGAAAATTATTGAAATGTTTAAAAACAATGTTCCTCAAAGAAAGATAGGAAGAGATTTGGATATTTCACCTTCAACAGTGCATAACATAATTAAAAGATTCAAGGAATCTGGAGGAATTTCAGTGCGTAAAGGACAAGGGCGCAAGCCTAAGCTGAACAACCGTGATCTCCGATCCCTCAGGCGGTACTGCATCAAGAATCGTCATTCATCTATAAGCGATATCACCACATGGGCTCAGGACTACTTTGGCAAACCTTTGTCAAGTACCACAATACGTAGTTACATCCACAAATGCCAGTTAAAACTGTACGGTGCCAAAAGGAAGCCCTATGTTAACAGTGTCCAGAAGCACCGCCGACTTCTCTGGGCTCGGAGGCATCTGGGATGGACCATCACACAGTGGAAACGTGTACTGTGGTCAGATGAATCAGTATTTCAGGTATTTTTTGGGAGGAATGGACGCCGTGTGCTCCGGACCAAAGAAGAAAAGGATCATCCAGACTGTTACCAGCAACAAGTCCAAAAGCCAGGGTCTGTCATGGTATGGGGTTGTGTCAGTGCCCTTGGCAAAGGTAACTTGCACTTCTGTGATGGCACCATTAATGCTGAAAAGTACATAGAGATTTTGGAGCACAATATGCTGCCTTCAAGAAGACATCTTTTCCAGGGACGTCCATGCATATTTCAACAAGACAATGCAAAACCACATTCTGCACACATTACAAAGTCCTGGCTGCGGAGGAAGAGGGTACGGGTACTTGACTGGCCTGCCTGCAGTCCCGACCTGTCTCCAATAGAGAATGTGTGGCGCATTTTGAAGCGCAAAATGCGACAACGAAAACTCCGTACTGTTGCCTACCTTAAGACTTGTTTGCAGGAAGAATGGGACAAAATTACACCTGAAACACTTCATCACTTGGTGTCTTCAGTCCCTAAACGTCTTTTAAGTGTTGTGAAAAGGAATGGCAACATTACAAAGTGGTAAATGCTTTACTGTCCCAACTTTTTTTGGAATGTGTTGCAGGTCTGAATGACAGGAAAGGATGTATATTTACAAATGACATGAAGTTGACCAGACAAAACATGAAATATTTTGTGTTCAAATTGTCTGCAATTAAATACAAGTCAAAGTAAATTTAGAAATCACTACTTTCTTTTTTTATTTGCGTTTTCCATACTGTCCCAACTTTTTCTGATTTGGGGTTGTATTATATTATATAATACAGAATTTGCATTTGCAGCTGTAGTTGCCTGCTTAATTTTTACATTGCAGAATGAAAAAAAAAAGAAAAGAAAAAATGTTTGTGCATATTTTAATTTTAGTGCAATTTTATAAATTAAAATCCTCGGTCTTTCACATGCATCTTAAAAACTGTATTTAATAGTGAATGTGAAATGCGGGTGGTATGATCGTGTTTTGCCTACAGCGACAGTTGAGCTTGTACCGGCCCTGAGTATGTGGCAAAACAAGTCAAAAGTCAGATACAATCTATGATGTGCTGAAGAACAGTTTTGCTTTCAGATTTCCAGTTGGATGCCCTAGAGGTGGAACAAGAAGCTTCCAGTTATACTACAATGCTTTTAACATTTGAAATGCTTCCCAAAAATTACATGGTTTTTAATAATGATTAAATATTTTTAAATTGCTGCTGTGAAAAAATAAGTTTTTATGATATATTACCTATGCTGAATGGATTAGTTACATTTAGGAAATGCTCTTCATTTGAATGTATACCCCTGGTTTCACAGTCAAGGCTTAAGCCTAATTCAAGGCTAAAATGTATGTCTGCGCTGTTTCAGCTGAACGAAACTTGCACTGACTGATCTTAAAATATATCAGTGCCTTTGTTTTGTCTCAAAATGCACACCAGTAATGTTTTTTTTCTTAGTACATTTATAAAAATTACTTAAAACTTAAATAATTAATACAAAATCAGGATGTTTGAGTTAAAGCTTACTGCTTTTCATCCTTTGTTAGGCCAGAGATGGGAAAAAGTTTTATTCTACTGAATCCCTGAGCCTTATGTTAAATTAAGTGTGTTACATGAGGTCTTGAGTCAATTTGCTCTATTAGTCTGTGTACGATAAATTCAACTGAGTAATGCGTGTGGGAAATGCCATTGGATTATATACCGACTGCCTGTGGATTATTCATTGACTGATTCATGTTGGAACGCTTGGGACGAAATAGTTGGCAACGGTCAAACAACTGTGGAATCACAGGTTTTTGTAGAACGTATTGCATGGACTGTTTTGAAGGAACTGATTTGTACATATAATGAACAGGTGGTGAAACAGTTGTTTATATGTGGAGGTTGTTTGTATACACTATGACACTTTAATATATCAGTATCAAAAACTCAATGGATTGTATCTCATATTTTTATTGTGGCTTTTGTTAAACTGATGTTTGAGAGAGTTTGTTACACAAAATTGCGCCCGAACATGGACAATCCAAATGTAACGAGGAGTCATTGGCATTAGGATCCATGTGCAGCTTTATTAAAACAGAATGCAAGTCAAACAGGCAGAGTTCAATAACGGGCTTCAAACACAACGTAGGCAGGGCAGAATCACAGTCAGAGTTCAGGCTAAGGATCGGGGCAGGCGGCAAACACTCAGAATAATCAGATAACAATGCAGGAGGAATTAGAGTAGGCAGGCGGCAGAGAATCAGAGTCCAGTAAACAGTCCAGGTCATACACGGGAAATCATACACAGTAGAAATGCTCAGAAATGTTTGCATGGCAGAACAAGACTTCGCAATGGGGTGATAGAGAGAACAGTTTATATAGGCCAGAGTCAATGGGAAACACCTGTGCCGGTAATCAGCCACAGGTACGGGGTATGTGGGAAATGGAGTCCATGAAAGTTAATACTCAGGAGATGGTTCCCTCTGGTGGCGATCGGAGGGAGCCACAGAGGCTGAATTCATGACAGAGCCCCCCCCCTGTGAGCGGCTCCTGACGCGAGGAGGCAAACGACGCCGGGGTCTTCCTCGAGGTCTTGGGGCAGGTCTGTCCGGGTGGTCTCGATGATAATCCGTGGTAAGTGAAGGGTCTAGGATATCCTCAGCATTGACCCAGGACCGTTCCTCCGGACTGTACCCCTCCCAGTCCACGAGATACTGAAGGAGTCTGCCCCGGCGACGAGAGTCCAGGATTTCTCTGACCTGGTAGGCCTCCTGGCCGTCAATGATGATGGGAGGGGCCCTCTGGTCACCAGCCTCGTCTAGGTTCTCCTCTCCTCTCGGACCACCAGCGGGCTTGAGCAGGGAAACATGAAAGGTGGGTGAGATACGGTAATGAGCAGGTAAGGCTAGTCTAAATGAAACTGGAGTGATCTGTCTAATGATTTTGAAAGGACCCACGTACCTGGGACTGAGTTTCTTGCAGGGTAACCGGAGCCTTAGATCACGGGTGGATAACCAGACCCATTGCCCCGGTTGGTAGTCGGGGTTGGCACGTCGATGACGATTGGCTTGTTCTCTGGTGCGATGAACTGCTCTTTGCAAATGGACATGAGCTTCGTTCCATGTCTCCTCACTGCGTTGCAACCATGAATCGACTGCGGGTAATTCTGAAGGTTCTCCCGACCATGGAAACAATGGGGGTTGGAAACCTAGGACGCATTGGAATGGAGTGATACCTGTAGATGGTTTGCGAATTGAATTTTGAGCATACTCGGCCCATAGTAGGTAGCGACTCCAGTCGAGCTGATTTCTGTGGCAGTATGAACGGAGATAGCGGGTGAGTTCTTGATTTAGCCGCTCCACTTGTCCATTGGCCTGAGGATGGTACCCAGAAGTGAGGCTGACATTTATGTTCAATTGTCGACAGAAGGCTGACCAGACACGGGAGGTGAATTGTGGACCCCGGTCAGACACGATATCTTCGGGCAGACCATAGAACCTGAATACGTTGTGGCATAGAGCTTCGGCTGTTTCTAGAGCAGTGGGAAGTTTGGGAAGTGGGATCAGTCGGCAGGCCTTGGAGAAGCGATCAATTACTGTGAGGATGGTAGTGTGGCCCTGAGAGGATGGTAAGTCTGTCACAAAGTCTATGGCTAAGTGTGACCATGGGCGTTGTGGGATGGGTAATGGTTGAAGGAGTCCAGCAGGTAGTTGATGCGGAGATTTGGCTGTATTGCAAACAGTGCAGTTCTGAATGAACGTGATCATGTCAGCTCGGAGGGTGGACCACCAAAACTTGTTCTTGAGAAGATGTAATGTGGCTGCAATACCTGGATGACCGGAGCTGGGAGTTGAATGGACCAGTTGCATCACTCTCTGTCTTAGTTCCAGTGGAACGTATGTGAGATTGCGTGGAGTTTCCGCCGGTGGTGGATCAGTGATCTGAGCTTCGGTGATTTCGGTTAATATATCCCACTGCACGGGTGCGAGAATAATGGTGGATGGAATAATGGGTTCTTGATCTGGGGATTGAGAATCTGATTCGTGGAGCCGAGAGAGAGCATCTGCCTTGGTATTTTGAGAGCCTGGACGGTAAGTAATTTTGAAGTTGAACCTGGTGAAGAAAAGTGACCATCTTGCCTGTCGGTGATTGAGTCTCTTGGCTGATTTCAGATACTCCAGGTTACGGTGGTCAGTGAGGACCGTGAATGAGTGTTTTGCCCCTTCCAGCCAGTGACGCCACTCCTCAAATGCAGCTTTCATAGCGAGGAGTTCGCGGTTGCCAACATCATAATTCTGTTCGGTCGGGTTCAGTTTGCGGGAGAAGAACGCACAGGGATATAGCTTGGGAGGATCCCCCTGGCGTTGTGAAAGCACCGCTCCAATGCCTGTACTGGAAGCGTCTACTTCCACAATAAATTCTAGATCTGGGTCGGGATGATGCAGGATAGGAGCGGTTGTGAATCTTTCTTTCAGCGATCGGAATGCTGCCATTGCTGCCGAAGACCAGATGAGACGATGTGTTCCCTTTTTGATCATGGACGTCATGGGGCCAGCGACCGTACTGAAGTTACGGATGAACCGTCTGTAGAAGTTAGCGAACCCTAAGAAGCGTTGTAGCTCTTTGAGAGTGGTAGGCTGGGGCCAGTTGACTACAGCTCGCACCTTCTGTTCGTCCATGGCGACCCCTCCGGAACTGATCACATATCCGAGGAAGGAGATAGTCTTTTGATGGAACTCGCACTTCTCTGCCTTGGCGTACAGTTGGTGTTGCATGAGACGTTTTAGGACTGTTCTGACGTGCTTGACATGTTCTTCATAGGTTTCGGAGTAAATCAAAATGTCATCTATGTAGACAATCACCCATTGGTTTAACATGTCTCTGAAAACGTCGTTGATGAATGACTGGAACACTGAAGGACTATTGGATAGCCCGAACGGCATAACGAGGTATTCATAGTGCCCGGTAGTGGTAGAGAAAGCCGTTTTCCATTCGTCCCCTTCACGAATGCGGATGAGATTGTAGGCACAACGGAGGTCCAGTTTGGTGAAATATCTTGCTCGTCTGAGTTGTTCGAGGGCTGCAGGAACGAGTGGTAAAGGGTAACGGAACTTGCTGGTGATATCATTGAGAGATCGGTAGTCGATACAGGGACGAAGACCTCCATCTTTCTTCTTGACGAAGAAGAACCCTGCTGATGCGGGTGATGTGGAAGGACGGATGAATCCCTTAGCGAGCTCCTCTTCTATGTACGATTTCATAGCCTCTGCCTCAGGCTGTGACAGTGGGAAGACTCTGCCCTTGGGAGGTTGTGATCCTGGAAGCAGATCGATGGCACAGTCGCTGGATCTATGGGGAGGTAAGTGTGATGCTTTGACTTTGCTGAAGGCCTCGGCTAAATCTTGATATTCTTTGGGTAGTGGATCCTTCAAGGCTGTCTCATTCCTCCGTTTGACGGGTCTGCTGCTGAGACAATTTTTTCGGCAGAAGTCCGACCATCGAGTGATCTGTTTCTCAGTCCATGAGATAGAGGGGTTGTGCTGCTCGAGCCATGGAAGGCAGAGAATGATGGGGTTTTGAGGAGATTGGAACACGAACAAATGGATGTCTTCGTTTTGGAGAACTCCGATACTCAATTGGATTTCCTCCGTGGTAAATTGAATGCAACCGGAGCCCAGAGGTCGGCCATCTAGTGCTGCGACTGCCAAGTGAGAGTCACAGGGAACAAGAGGGATATTATTACTTTTAGCGAATGATACATCAATGAAATTGCCTGCTGCCCCGGAATCGATTAATGCCACCGTCTCTATAATCCTCCCATTAAATTCCAGAGTAACATCAATCTCCAAGTTGGTAGTAGATTTAGGAAATACACTCACCGCAGCGGGGTTACGGGAAGGACGAGTGGGACAGGATGCTCTTAGATGCCCAGGTAACCCGCAATACAAGCATAAGCTCTGTCGAATGCATCTCTCTCTCTCCTCCTCGCTGAGGCGTGTCAAGCCTATCTGCATGGGTTCTATCTCTGGGTTTGCCGTGGGAGGTGTGACGAGAGATGCAGGCAGACGGCTGGTGCGACGAGAGCGAAGGAGATTGTCGATCTTGATGGACAGTTCGATGAATTGCTCCAGAGACTTTCCCTCGTCGCGACAGGCGAGTTCTGACTGCAGGTCCGTATTCAGGCCCTTACGGTAATGAAGTCTGAGGGGATCGTCTGTCCACCCCGTCTGAGCTGCGAGAGTGCGGAATGAGAGAGCGTAGTCAGCCGCCGAACTCCTTCCTTGACGGAGAGTTAGTAGTTGCTCACCCGCTTCCCTTCCTCCGGCAGGGTGTTCGAACACCTCCTTGAAACGTTGAATAAACGCTCTGAATGACGGGAAGGTGGGTACATCCTCACGCCACACCGCGGTGGCCCAATCCAGCGCTCTCCCCGTGAGAAGTGAACACACAAATGCGATGCGAGTCTCGTCTGTGGGGTACAGCATGGGTTGTTGGTTAACAAACATTGAGCATTGAAGTAAGAAGCCCTTACATTTGGTTGGCGATCCATCAAACTTCTCCGGGAAGGCGAGACGAGGGCTGGAAGTGGCGTGGATAGGAGGCGGATTGAGAGGTGGAGTAGAAGCGTTGGGCGCTGGGAGTCGAAGCGCTTGCAAAGTCCTTACCAGTTCTTCGGTCACTGAGGTTAGTCGGTTGAGCTGTTGCTGGTGTGTGGTCAGGACCGACGCTTGGGCCGAGACCTCGGTGGAGAAGTGGTGGAATGCTGCTGGATCGAAGTCAGGCGAAGTCTTCTGTAACGAGGAGTCATTGGCATTAGGATCCATGTGCAGCTTTATTAAAACAGAATGCAAGTCAAACAGGCAGAGTTCAATAACAGGCTTCAAACACAACGTAGGCAGGGCAGAATCACAGTCAGAGTTCAGGCTAAGGATCGGGGCAGGCGGCAAACACTCAGAATAATCAGATAACAATGCAGGAGGAATTAGAGTAGGCAGGCGGCAGAGAATCAGAGTCCAGTAAACAGTCCAGGTCATACACGGGAAATCATACACAGTAGAAACGCTCGGAAATGTTTGCATGGCAGAACAAGACTTCGCAATGGGGTGATAGAGAGAACAGTTTATATAGGCCAGAGTCAATGGGAAACACCTGTGCCGGTAATCAGCCACAGGTACGGGGTATGTGGGAAATGGAGTCCGTGAAAGTTAATACTCAGGAGATGGTTCCCTCTGGTGGCGATCGGAGGGAGCCACAGAGGCTGAATTCGTGACACCAAATTATATTGAGTAAAAGCAGTGTGTACTTACTTGAGAGGTAATTCATTTATATGACAAAAGTTTTGTATAGGGTGTTTATACCCCTGCCAGTCAATTTATTGTATGAATACTCATTCTGAAGGTCATACTTCCTCATAACATTTTTAAATGGCGACCGACCCTGCCGAGACTGGGAGTGAGTATCTCATAGAGCCTAATTATAATTCAGAGGCATTCACTGTGCTTCGGGAACCTGTACGCGACCTGATTCAGTCATTTAGTAGTCTTAATCTGGAGCCTGAGCAGGAGGCTGATGAGGTAAAGGAAGTTGAAGATTGTGGTTTGCTACCACTCCCACCACCTCCTGAAGATGAAGATGAAAGTCTTATCTCCCTAGTGTTGACCAACCGAGTTAAATATTTGAAAACTAGAATGAGTGAGGTAGAAGGAAACCTGAGTGGCCATCTTGATAAATTTGAAACGCAGGTGCTCTTTAGAACCAAATAAGTTCTTTAGAAGTTCAAGTCAAGGCTTATGAAAGGTCTTTGAACCAACAAGATGAAGCAATTGTTACAGAGGCTAAGAATGAATATCAACGAAAAACAGATCTTGGAGGTAAGCATCCAGGATTTGGGCAGGGCAGTCATGGATTGTCTTAAGCGGAGAGATGCTACTTCCACTCCTGCCAGACATTCAACTCCATTTCCAGAAATTCTCTCTCGCTCTATTCAGTTCAAAACTCCCATAAAACTTGAGTTCCCAAAATTCAGTAGTTTGGATGGGGAAGACCCTATTACCTATCTGGAGAAATGTGAAGAGTATCTCGCCATCCAGCCTTTAAGTAATGCTCAAATTTTGTCTATGTTACCATCTGTTCTCACCCATACGGCCAAGGACTGGTGGGTAGCTTAGAAAGCACATGTTAAATCATGGACACAATTTAAAACAGTCTTTCTGCAGTCATTTTTACCTGAAGACCACGAGGTGGAAGCAGAGAGAAGGATTAGGGAAAGAAAGCAGGCAGTGGATGAGAATATTCGTTCTTTTGTTTACCAATATAGAGCTCTATGTCTGAGATTGAAGCCCGCCATGACAGAGTGTGAGATTCTTCAAGCTATATTGAGAAACTGCAATCTGTGCATTGCCAGCATTATGAGAGGAACTGTCCATGATAGAAGAGCTAGTGCATGTAGGCATGCTGGTGGAACGGGATCTTAATGAAGAGAGAGTTTTTTTGGAGGCAAAGACAGGCAGAGAAAGCAACATTACGTGGAGGAGGAAAGCCAGGCTGAGGACGTCCCAACAGCCATAACATTGCTGTATATACAGAGGTTTACCAACCCCCCATGACAACTCTGTCGTCGCCTTTGAATATTCGTAACCATCATCTGGAAGTAATTATTGACACCGGAAGATCTTATTCTTTAATCCAAGAGTCTCTCTGGGATCAGATTAAGCAGGAAGGGGGGTCTTTACAGTCCAGTAAGGGACAAACATTTTCGCTTATTAACAGTCATATACAGCACGCATTTGGAAAAGTTTCGCTACAATGTGTAAAGCACAACCAAGTATATCCGTTTAGGGTATTTGTGATGAGGAATCATGATTTGACCTTTCCTCTCATTATCGGACTTGAGTTTCTGTCTATTTCTGGCATGAAGTTGGATTTTGCTGCTGCATCTTATGTATTCCCTGAAGAGGAGGAGTGACATTATTTTACTGCTCCCACCAGCTTTAAATTTGCTGATGGATTATCTTCCATTACTAGACTGCACATAGCGCTTCCATCTGTGCAGATGAGTGATGCTAACCGAACAATGATAAAAGGACTGGTTGTTGCAGCTGAGGTGTCACAAAGTCAAAAATGACAGCTAGAACAACTGTTGTTCGAATGGACCACAGTTTGTACAGATTCGTTGGGATGTACTTCCAACATTACCCATCGAATTAATACTAAGGATGAGATACCGGTAAGGAGAAAAGCATATCCAACCCCTGTCCATAAACAAAAGTTTATAGATGACAAAATAGCTAAAATGCTGGAAAAAAGAATAATTAGACCATCTACCTCTCTCTGGGCTGCCCCAGTAGTGCTGGTACCAAAGAAGGATGGGAGCATGCGCTTTTGTGTTGACTATAGACCTCTGAACACCAAGACCCCCCTTGATGGCTTTCCTATGCCACAAGTGCATGACATCCTTACTTCTCTTTACGGAGCTACGGTTTTTATTACACTGGATTTGAGGAGTGGCTACTGGCAGGTATGCATGGAAGAGGCCAGCATCACTAAGACTGCGTTTGTCCCCAAAACCGCTCAATATGAATTCTTACGTCTTCCTTTTGGGCTGAAAAATGCTTCGGCAACTTTTCAACGATTGATGAATTCCATCCTGCGGAAGTTCATTTGCAAGTTTTGTTTCATCTATATTGACGATATTGTCATATATTCTACCAGTGTCCAGGAACATTATGGACATCTCCGTCAGCTATTTGCTGAGTTGGAGGCTGCAGTTTTGACGTTGAACTTGAATAAGTGTAATCTTCTTCAAAAATCCCTTTTTTTTCTTGAACATGTGGTCTCATAGGGGGGGAGTGAGGACAGAACCCTCAAAGGTAGAAGCCATAAAAAACTTCCCCATTCCCAAGACGGTGAGAGAGTTCAGCATTTTCTTGGGTTAACGGGCTGGTACCACCGCTTTATTCCCCATTTCTCCGAACAGGCAGCACCTCTCCATGCTTTAAAGAAGAAGGAGGCTAGATGGGAAGGAACCACAGAGTGTCAGCGAGTTTTTGAAACCTTGAAAGAAGCTCTTCTTTGGTTGATATTGTGAGTTATAGCTCACTGCTTTTCATCCTTTGTTAGGCCATAGATGGGAAAATGTTTTATTCTACTGAATCCCTGAGCCTTAATGTTAAATTAAGTGTGTCAAGTCAAGTTACCTTTATTTATATAACGCTTTTAACAATACAGATTGTGTCAAAGCAACTTTCCAATATCAAAATAGGAAAATAGTGTCAATAATGCAAAATGACAAGATTAAACACTCAATTTTCAGTTAAAGGCATTTCATTATTGAATTCAATGATGTCATCGTCCAGCTCAGTTCAGTTTAAATAGTATCTGTGCAATCAAGTCGACTGTTACGGCTGCTTGCTGTAGAAAAGGCTCGAGACGAAGGGTTGAACAAAACAGGAGAATTTAATAAAATACAGCACATAAACCAAAATAACTTTAAACACAGACAAAGACAAGGGGAGAACTCAAGACTTATAAAGGGACAAACCAATGAGCTAAACCAGATGATAAATAAGACACAGGTGATACGACTTAACGATAATTAAAACACAACAGGTGACAGGAGTAAACGATAATGACTAAAGACAGGAAACAGACCAAATAAGGGCAAACAGGAACTAAACAGAAACTGACATGTAACATCGACGATATCGCTGGAAATTAAGTGTCCCCAACTAAGCAAGCCAGAGGCGACAGCGGCAAGGAACCAAAACTCCATCGGTGACAGAATGGAGAAACACAAGGTCTTGAGTCAAGTTGCTCTATTAGTCTGTGTACAATATGTTCAACTGTGTATTGCGTGTGGGGAATGCCATTGGATTATATACCGACTTCCTGGGGATTATTCATTGATTGACTCATCTTGCCGATTGCCGGTATTGGAACTGTCACAATAAGTAGTCACAAGATCCAAGTGCGAGTGCAAATAAGAGTTTATTAGTGACAGCAATGAGAGAGACGACAGCAGTACAAACTCCAGCCGAAATCATAAACTCTCAAAACCGTAGTGAAAAGAATCCAAAACAGTGCAGGTAAATCCAGCGTAGGAGGTCAGGGTATATTCTGGCAAACCGTTTGCCAACTATGTCTAGCAATCGGCAAAGCAAACTGTGGTACACCCCATTTACCAACACGCGATGGGTAACTCGCAAAGCACAGTGTTATTTTCTGTTTTCCCAGCACGGTACCATAGAACGGCATAAAGCAAGAGGGTTAAGAAGTAAGAGGCGGGGCACCAGTTAAAAAATTTCAAAGTTAAAGTTCACTCAAACAGGTATTAATAGACAAGTTTTAGTCAAATATTGATTGTTTATAGCTGAATTATTAGAACGCAATTATATTTGGAACATTAGAATATAGCTATTAATCCAGTAAAGAATTCAACGATAGTGGCATGACAACCCCATTCTTGTGTTATCTTAATAAAATATCGAATTTCTAATATATTTAAGTTCACACCTCCATTGTGTAATATAATTGTAAAGTCCATAGATTTAAACCTAATGTTGGTTCTCAAACACAATTAAATAAATGTGTTTTTGCTAATTAGGCCTATGTCATATATGTTATTACTTCTTGTTTGTGAATAAAACTTCAAAACAGAATCAGTTTGTCACGAATCCTGGCCATGAACTTTCCTTCATTCACCACTAGAGGTCACTCTCCCAACACATGGACTTTCACACAGTTACAGATCACTCTTAGACTACATTTCCCATCATTCACTGCATCCACACAGCTGTTCACTATAATCACGCTTGCACCTGTTCACCATCTCTCAATCACCATCATCCAATCACACACACACACACACACACTATATTAACTCTGGACTTTCTCTTACACTCTGCCGAGTATTGTTAGCCTAGCTGCATACAAAGCGTTCCTAGTATTCATAGTTAGATTCCCCGTGTTCTGATTCCTTCTCGTGCTCCTGGATTATTCTCTCTGCCTAGCCCTCTGGATATTGTACGCTGATCGTCGACCCACGCTTGCTCTACGGACTGCTCTGTGTTTTGCCCCTGCCATACCTGTTTACTGATTACTGACCCTGCCTGAATATGACCATGTTTGATAATAAAGCTTTGCGAATGGATCCTCTCGTCTCACGTCTCGTCAACCCCATAACAGAATACTCGGCCAACAAAGGATCCAGCGGCTTTTCTAGTGGATATTGGCCAGGTATGGACATTGCAAGAATTTTGTTACACCTCAGGCAGGGCTTGCGACCACTTGAGGAGTATATACAAGAATACTTAGACCTCGCCCATTTTTCTGATCTGCTGGACTGTGTACTCATAGACTTCTTTGTGAGGGCATTAATCAGCCGCTGAAATCACAGCTAACCCGTGAGGGTCCCCGTTCATCTCTCAGTCAGTTCCTGGACTATGCTTTGCTATGTGTTGGCTCTTCGTTTACTGTGGGGGTCGCGGAGGAACGAGACACCGCACCCAATTGCGTGATCACAGCTGCGCTAGAGCACGCTCACAAAATGGCGGCCACAACAACACCCCGTAGCGTCATTGCTGCCAGTCACAAGCCAAGTCAAGTCGCTGCTGATGTTAAAGAGCCAAGTCAAGCCACAGCCTATGTTAAAAAGCCAAGTCAAGTCGCCGCTGATGTTAAAGAACCAAGTCAAGTCACAGCCTATGTTAAAAAGCCAAGTCAAGTCGCCGCTGATGTTAAAGAACCAAGTCAAGTCACGGCCTATGTTAAAAAGCCCAGTCAAGTCACGGCCTATGTTAAAAAGCCCAGTCAAGTCACGGCCTATGTTAAAAAGTCAAGTCAAGTCGCCGCTGATGTTAAAGAGTCAAGTCAAGTCACCGCTGATGTTAAAGAGTCAAGTCAAGTCACCGCTGATGTTAAAAAGCCAAGTCAAGTCACCGCTGATGTTAAGGAGTCAAGTCAAGTCACCGCTGATGTTAAAAAGCCAAGTCAAGTTACCGCTGATGTTAAGGAGTCAAGTCAAGTCACCGCTGATGTTAAAGAGTCAAGTCAGGTCACCGCTGATGTTGAAGAACCAAGTCAAGTCACAGCCTATGTTAAAAGGTCAAGTCAAGCTACAGTTGATCGTCACAAGTCAAGCCAAGCCACCAGTGATCTCCGTGAGTCAAGCCAAGCCACGGTTGATCGTCACAAGTCAAGCAAAGCCACAGTTGATCGTCACAAGTCAAGCAAAGACACAGTTGATCGTCACAAGTCCAACCAAAGCACAGTTGATCGTCACAAGTCAAGCCAAGCCACCAGTGATCTCCGTGAGTCAAGCCAAGCCACAGTTGATCGTCACAAGTTAAGCCAAAGCACAGTTGATCGTCACAAGTCAAGCCAAGCCACAGTTGATCATCACAAGTCCAACCAAAGCACAGTTGATCGTCACAAGTCAAGCCAAGCCACCAGTGATCTCCGTGAGTCAAGCCAAGCCACAGTTGATCGTCACAAGTCAAGCCAAAGCACAGTTGATCATCACAAGTCAAGCCAAGCCACAGTTGATCGTCACGAGTCCAACCAAAGCACAGTTGATCATCACAAGTCAAGCCAAGCCACCAGTGATCTCCGTGAGTCAAGCCAAGCCACAGTTGATCGTCACGAGTCACACCACGTCTCAGCTCTCCAGCCAGAGTCACACCACGTCACAGCTGACCAGCCAGAGTCACGCCACGTCACAGCTGACCAGCCAGAGTCACGCCACGTCACAGCTGACCAGCCAGAGTCTCGCCACGTCACAGCTGACCAGCCAGAGTCAGACCACGTCACAGCTCTTCAGCCAGAGCCTCTTCACGTCTCAGCTCCTCAGCCAGAGTCTCTTCACGTCTCAGCTCCTCAGTCAGAGCCTCTTCACGTCTCAGCTCCTCAGTCAGAGCCTCTTCACGTCTCAGCTCCTCAGCCAGAACCTCTTCACGTCTCAGCTTCTCAGCCAGAGCCTCTCCACGTCTCAGCTCCTCAGTCAGAGCCTCTTCACGTCTCAGCTTCTCAGCCAGAGCCTCTCCACGTCTCAGCTCCTCAGTCAGAGCCTCTTCACGTCTCAGCTTCTCAGCCAGAGCCTCTCCACGTCTCAGCTCCTCAGTCAGAGCCTCTTCACGTCTCAGCTTCTCAGCCAGAGCCTCTCCACGTCTCAGCTCCTCAGTCAGAGCCTCTTCACGTCTCAGCTCCTCAGCCAGAACCTCTTCACGTCTCAGCTCCTCAGCCAGCACCTATCCCACCCAGAGACTCAAGGTCAGTCCTTCAAGTTCTCCGGTTGATATCCAGCGTGAGGGATGCACAGCTGGTGTCTGTACGCACTGCTGGTATCCCCAAATCCACTCACTTCGGTCCTCCTGTTTCTGAACTGATTTCCCTGTCTGAAGCGCTTCCCATGATAGGGATCGCACTATGTTGCATTTGGGCCACATACACCACCACTGTACTGCCCCAGGGGAAGGCATCTGCTGCAGAATCTCCCCAAGCGGTGGTGCGAGCCTCAGCCCCTGGCAAGGTGGTGGCGCCCAGCAATATACTCTCACCCGGTCAGGTTACCACCGTAGAACCTCCAGAGGTGGCGGCGTTAGCTGCAGAACCTCCAGAGGTGTCGGTGGTATCCTCCTGTAAACTCTCACCCCGTCGTGTCACGGCTATGGAGGCTGTCTGTGAGCTCTCATCCTGTCCTGTCACGGCTATGGAGGCCGTCTGTGAGCTCTCATCCTGTCCTGTCACGGCTATGGAGGCCGTCTGTAAACTCTCACCCCATCCTGTCACGGCTAAGGAGGCCGTCTGTGAGCTCTCACCCTGTCCTGTCACGGCTAAGAAGGCCGTCTGTGAGCTCTCATCCTGTCCTGTCATGGCTATGAAGGCCGTCTATGAACTCTCGCTCTGTCATGTCACGGCTAAGGAGGCCGTCTGTGAGCTCTCATCCTGTCCTGTCACGGCTAAGGAGGCCGTCTGTGAGCTCTCATCCTGTCCTGTCACGGCTATGGAGGCCGTCTGTGAGCTCTCATCCTGTCCTGTCACGGCTATGGAGGCCGTCTGTGAGCTCTCGTCCTGTCCTGTCACGGCTATGGAGGCCGTCTGTGAGCTCTCATCCTGTCCTGTCACGGCTATGGAGGCCGTCTGTGAACTCTCGCCCTGTCCTGTCACGGCTAAGGAGGCCGTCTATGAACTCTCGCCCCGTCCTGTCCCGGCCATGGAGGCCGTCTATAAACTCTCACCCTGTCCTGTCACGGCGAGGAAGGCTGACTATGAACTCACGCCCTGTCCTGCCCCGGCCATGGAGGCCGTCTGTGAACTCTCGCCCTGTCCTGTCATGGCTACGGAGGCCGTCTGGGATTTCCTGTCCTGCCCTGGCACGGCCCCTGAGATCGGGAAGGCTCTCCCTGTGTTGTCTGTCTCTGTTCTCCCAGTGTTGTCTGTCTCTGCTCTCCCTGTGTTGTTTGTCCTTGTTCTCTTCTGCTTCCAGGTTCTGTCAGGGCTACCTGCCCAGTCTGCTTCCCTGCGGTGGTCTCTGGTCCCGTCTGTTCCACCCTGGTGGGTCCTGGTCCCGTCTGCCCTACCCTGGTGGGCCCCAGGTCCATCTACTCCGCCCTGGGGGGTTCGGGTCCCGTCTGCTCCGCCCTGGGGGGCTCTGGTCCCGTCTGCTCCGCCCTGGGGGGCTCTGGTCCCGTCTGCTCCGCCCTGGGGGGCTCTGGTCCCGTCTTGGGGGGCTCTGGTCCCGTCTGCTCCGCCCTGGGGGGCTCTGGTCCCGTCTGCTCCGCCCTGGGGGGCTCTGGGCCCGTCTGCTCCGCCCTGGTGGGCTCCGGGTCTGTCTGCTCCGCCCTGGCGGGTTCTGGTCCCATCTGTTCCGTCCTGGGGGGCTCCAGTTCCATCCTCTCCGCCCTGGCTTCCACATGGACCTGGCCCTCCGTCCCTCCCCCTGTTCCGCCTCCGCTCCACCGCCCACCTAGAACTGTTTAGGAGCGTCTGGAAGCCGCTCCTTGGGGGGGGGGGGGGCTATGTCACGAATCCTGGCCATGAACTTTCCTTCATTCACCACTAGAGGTCACTCTCCCAACACATGGACTTTCACACAGTTACAGATCACACTTAGACTACATTTCCCATCATTCACTGCATCCACACAGCTGTTCACTATAATCACGCTTGCTCCTGTTCACCATCTCTCAATCACCATCATCCAATCACACACACACACACACACACTATATTAACTCTGGACTTTCTCTTACACTCTGCCGAGTATTGTTAGCCTAGCTGCATACAAAGCGTTCCTAGTATTCATAGTTAGATTCCCCGTGTTCTGATTCCTGCTCGTGCTCCTGGATTATTCTCTCTGCCTAGCCCTCTGGATATTGTACGCTGATCGTCGACCCACGCTTGCTCTACGGACTGCTCTGTGTTTTGCCCCTGTCATACCTGTTTACTGATTACTGACCCTGCCTGAATATGACCATGTTTGATAATAAAGCTTTGCGAATGGATCCTTTCGTCTCACGTCTTGTCAACCCCATAACACAGTTGCTCTTTTTTAATATTATTAAAATTTAAGCTACTCTCATGATTTACTTTTATCTTTGATGTTTACAGTAAATGTGCAAATTACTACATGGACTATTATTTTAGCCATTCAATAAATGTCATTAAAATGTGAAAATTTTAATTGTTATGAAAAGCCTTTAGAATAAAACTAAAACATTTCCTTGTGAATGTACTGTAGGTTTGCTCAATTCACAACTTGACCAATTCAATATCTCCATATCTCCATATGTTGTGGTAAGCTTGTAGAATTGAACTAAAACCTTATGAAAGTGCTGCAGGGTTGCTATTGCACAATCTCACCATGATTCTAACCATATAGAGCAGGGGTGTCAAACTCAAGGCCCGCGGGCCTATTCCGGCCTGCCACATAATTTTATGTGGCCCGCGAGAGCATATGATTGTCTTATAAAATAATAAAAAAAAAAAAAACTATGCTACTTTATATCGTACATTATGAAAGTGCGTATCAATACCACAAGTTTCTGTTTCTATTTGGTGTTCTATTTATACGCAGAAATTGACTTTGGTGTGCGTATGATACTCAATGGTTTTTCCATTGATGATGACTGTGTGGATGGCTCAAAGGAATAAAGTGGACCTCATCAAGTGCTCGAGCACCACCGATGGAAAAACACGATATTCTCCATTCATTTAACGAATTAATAAATCAATGGAAGCTTTCAGACACGACTTTCTTCTCCGTTTTCTGCGGAGTTATTTTAATGACAAATGTCCAGAGCGCATTATAGCCTGCAAGAGCGCATCAAATGCGCGAGCGCAAACCTTTCCGCTGGCAGGTGGATTCCCATTCATTCACTCTCACAGAAAACGGACATGCTCTCTATCGGTCAGACATGATGTGTTCGCTCAAAAATGATATTCTCTCCTGAATTTAATGATGCCATAAGTGTGCGCATGCACCGGCAGAAACATAAATTGGCGCATATGTCAACGAATGTAAATCAGTAGGCTATTTACACAGCATAACAGTATACATTTACCTATCTGTCTTGCAGGAGTCCCGCATTGTCCAGTAAAATCACATCTACTGTCCTGAAACAGATCTATAGCCAGGTGGTCACCCTAGTGCAGAGTAGTAAAATAATTTTAATCAGGAAATAAAAAAAAAAACATTATAAATTTTTTTTTTTGCGATCAGATCAGCTGGTAAACTCCTGGAATGTCTGAAGGATCCAGAAAGTGAATGCATTCAAACACTTAGTTCAAGACCGCTCTAATGCAGAGAAAACAGCCGATTATATCAGAGATGACGGAGATAACAGTAGACTCACGTACAGATGTCACTAATTTTTTTATTTTTTTTTAAATCAGCATTTGGCTTAAAAGCAGGAGTGTTTTATACTGGATGCTGGCTGAAGGTGTTTTAGAATACGCAGTAGTCAGTGGTTTAGTAATTCTGGAACAGTCAGGTCAAGGTAGCTCGTTTAATGGTCTTTTGGCACCCCCCTGTGTTCCTGTTTGGTATCGCAGATTGACTTGTGCTGTAAACTACTAAATGTAGAAATGTTCATTTTCTGTGAAGCTGCTTTGCAACAGTGTATCATGTAAGGCACTATACAAATAAATGTGAATTGAATTGCAAACGATTATTAATTTATTTATTTATTGTGGCACTATATACATTCATTGTGAATTATGAAAATTAAAAAGTACTTTTTTAGTACTTTAGTTTGTATTTATTTATTTATTCTTGGGTGGGGGAGTGGGGTTGAGTATGGCCACTTCTGTTTTTCTACTTTAAGCATTGATTGCATATCATATGCACGCCAAAGTCAATTTCTGCGTATAAATCGCACGCCAAATAGAAACAGAAAATCGTGCTATTGATATGCATTTTCATGAGACCGGGCTCATTTGTTGTTATCTTAAATGCCATATCTGTCACACGTTTTTAGCAGCACACAATTATTTATTGTACCAAAAATGTAACAAAAACGTTTTTAACAAAGTTTATGTAATGACTTGTGTTTGATGATATTTGTCTTTGTTATTTACTTTGATTTATGGAGTAATGTGGAGTTCTTAACCTGATAAATGAAAAGTATTTGTTAAAATAACACAGAGTAATAACATATTTTTACATCTATGCAAATGCATATACAATATTTGTAACTTAAATAAGTAGCTAATAATAAAATAAAGAGACAGTTATTTAACAATATGTTAAGGAGTGGTAACGTTTGTATAGTCTTACAGTTACAACCGGGCCTTTGATGGCAGCCATAATGTTGAAGTGGCCCTCAGTGAAAATGAGTTTGACACCCCTGATATAGAGCATTGTGTGTTTTCTGTAAAAAGTTTGGGCACCCCTCAGAGACTGCATAATAATTCGCCCTGTCTTTATAAGAAAAGATCGTGGTGATATGCCATTCAGTTTCTAGAGAAAGCTGGATAATGTGATGTTTTTCAGACAAAAATGCTTAAGTGTAGCGGTATTGAGTTGTATGCAATAAAATCAGCTTTGCAATAGTTTGGGTATTGCATTTGAATACATGTAGTCACTTAATACTAATTGACTGCACCAAAAAAAAAAAAAAAAATTGATTGGCTCAATACACCTTACACTGCAAACACAAGTGCAACAAATCATGATTTTTTTTTTATTTGCATTAATACATGTCCTATGTCTTGAAGTTATGCATGCTATGAAATGAGAAAGACAAAAAATAATCACAAAACTAAAACTTTATTATGCCACCAGATACATTCATACAAGTCATCTAATGAAATTAGCCTACTAAAAGTCCCATCAATGCAAATTAGAATTAAAACAAACAAACAAACACGATGGCTGTTGGCTCATTTACAAACGATAGGCCACTGACAAATCAGTAGCTGTAATCATTAAATTATATTCACTGTGTACAAACTATTGAGAATAGCCTACAACAGTTAGGCTATCAAAAAAAAAGAAGCTTAACTTCATTCAACGCTGAAACGCAGAAATCACTTTATGTGATCATAGGAGAGAGTAACTTTACACTAATATTTTCAGTGGCACTTTAACACAAAACAGGAAACTCATGAATATTCATGTAAGCTTCGCCCAGACACCGATTGAGATTTTACCGGAAATTCAAAGGGGGCGCGCAGTAGGGGTGTGCGATACTGCAAATTTTGGTATCGATCCGATACCAAGTAAATACAGGGCCAGTATCGCCGATACCGATCCCGATACTTGTCATTTAAAAAAAACCATACATTTAAATGACCAACAACAATTTAAAAAAATTAACAATAACTAATGTTGATATGACTAATATTATATTCACCTTAACCCTAATGGGACGGCCGTATCGCCGGCGATACCAACTCGTTTTTTTTAAGACCAGTGCAAAAGACATTAAAAATACTCCGTCGATTTTGGTCGTACAGATAAGTGTTATACATCAATTGAAACTTTGAAGTGTCTATTATTTTTGTGTACACTCACAATAACAACAAAACTTTGTGGTTTTCGAAAAAAAAAAGAAAACCAACGGGATGCGCTCTTTGTCTTCTCCATCTCCGCGAGCTGCTCTTCAAAAAACGTCACTAAAATGAACTGTAACTCAGCGAAAACTCAACACACGGACATGGGAGTTATATCTATAGAAAGCTGGAAGTGTCTACTTTGAAATGAAGTAAGTCTTATCGAAAACAAACATTCTGTGATGAAGTAATCCGTATGAAACCAACACGATGTCCAGTCTGTCCCGTCTAACTCATTATTTCTAATGCGATCCCGCCCCCTCGCGTTCACATGTAAATATCACGCGTGAGCCACGTGCTCGTGGAGACGCCCATAAACAAAGCCAGATGTTCCTCGCGCCAACATTACTGTTCGTTTCTGGAAGAAGACACGCTGAATAAAAGCTGGATTTGCCTCAAAATAAGAGCAAGAGTTCATCCAGAAGAGAAGAGCGATATGATGAGTAAGTAATGTTTCTTTTTTTTGCATTAGTTAACGTGTTATTGTGACTCAAACTTGAACGCGTTTATTTGTTTTCTCAAACGACAACATGATGAATGCTACAATGTTTCGAAAAATGTTTAATGTTCACAAATGGATTGAATAGCGTGCTAAACGATAATAATTAGTTTCTCAGATATAAAATATCCTTTTTTATAGTACAAAGTACATCTTTTGTATTACAAAGCCATACATACTAGGCTATATGACTACAAAATCATAGTTCGTTTTTTCTAAACAATAATAATTAGTTTCTCAGATATAAAATGTATTTTTTTGTTTACGATAGTACAAAGCATGCGTGAGTCTATAACACATATATATAAAAAGATGCTCCTGATATTAACATGCTCGCAAATGTTTTTGTTGTGTATTTTTTTTAATCAGATACCTGCACCACAGATGATGAATCCTGATGACCTTCTTCAAACTCAGAATCAGATGTCCAACTACACTGATATTATATGGTAAAACAAGCTCCTTGACCACTGATTATGTTTTTTTTTTCTTCTTGAATCCATGGAAAGTAGCAGAAACACTCAAATAACACACGTAAATATCAGGCATGATTTACTTGTCACTTGTTGAACAGAATCTGTTGCAGGAATGACTCAAAGTCTGTTCACATCTCTGTGGTTAGATCAGTGTGCACAATAATGTGTCTTTGACCTTCATTATGTATGTTTTGATTATACGGTGTTGTAAATAAAATACAAATAATTTAAAAAAAACATTTGTTCAATCTCCTCACATTCTCTCTTACCTGCCTCAAAGTCAGTCACACTGATGGGCCATTAGCAGCTTTAGGGGAGGGCCCTTTGTGTCTCAGGTGAGAATCACTTAATATTCAAGGACATTGTCACTCCCTCGCATACAGGCTTTCAATCACAAAACATGTCTTAAAAAATTTTAATCAATGTATTGTTTTCTGTGAATGAGTAAGCAGAATGATTCTCACTTAATTGTGAAGTAAATATTCTAGCCGACAAGACTGATTACTCTAAAGTCTTATTCAGGACTATTTAGTGTGGGTTTTATGGCCTTATTTCAGCTACATTTGTTTTCCCAAAACTTACTAACCACGCATAATATTTTTTTTCTAAAAAAATACAAAGATGTACATCCATCTTGGTCACATAATATTGTAGCAAAGTTTGTGCTGAATACAAAAACAAATACATGTTGGTCATTAGTATGTTATAAGTAGCTGAAATAAGCACAAATATCAGGACATGTCAAAACCTCTCAAGGGCCCCAAAATCACCTCAGACCCCAGAGGGTTAAAGCTACGTGGATATTATTTGCCTTTCTAAAAGGACTTTGCAGGCAGAGGAGCCCAGAACATGAAAGCAATGCACAGTTTCATGTTAAGTATTTTCCTCCCATAGAAAAGAGTTATAAAAAAAATTAACGTGGCTTAATAAATTAAGAATGTAAAATACAAAACTCAGTATACACCTTATTAATGTTGCAAACTAGATATACAAGTTAGCAGATGTGCCCAGAATATGAAAGCAACGCTCAAAGTTTTCACATTATGCATTTTCCTCCCATAGAAAATCATTACAAAGAAAAGTTTAACGTAAGTGTCTTATTGAATGAAGACAGTGATATGAAAAAGAACTATTAAACCATAACTCGTTTACTATTGAAAGGATTTTCGAATGTACTGTATTTTCTGTTTATTTTATACATACTGTAATAGTTGTTTGTTATTACTGCAATACAAAAAAACTGTGATATGAAAAGGCCAAATTCTGTATAGTTTATAAAAATATATACTATGTATGTACAGGTAAGCAGATGAACCCAGAACATGAATGCAACATGCTGAATTTCATTTCCTCTCATTGATAACCAATAAAAAAAACATTTAAGTATAGGATATATGAGTATATGAGTAACAGGACTGAAAGTAACAGGATTGAGATTTTAGGATAAAATTAGCAAATACATATAATCTAGCCACATGGAGTACATGCTAATATTATGAGAATACTCAGCAAATTATAGTGATTCACCACAGATTTGAATTTTTTAAATAAACAAGTAACATCTAAGAAATAATGTAGGTAACAGGACAGTATATTTATAATGACGCACCCAGCCACCGTTACAATATCATCAAATATACAGAAAAGAAAATAAGACCACATGCTTCCGATCATTTCATTGCCTTCAGAAGACCCAGATGCTGCAATATTATGTTGAAAATGTGTCTTGTGGAATCTTCTCAGTTTTTTAGAGGGAGAATGTGTTAGGGTAACAGGACTGAGTGAAAACCTGGGGACACGACTAAACTGTGTATTTTATCCAAAATAGTATAAATTTATTTTGAAATAAATGTATTTAAAGCACAGATGGGATATGGAGGTACACAAAAATACAAAATAAAAATGATTTCTGAAGGATTTTAAACATTATATTTAATGTTAAAATGTAGCGTTAGACACTGGGGACATGCACAAATGCTATATTTTCAGTGTTTTAGGTAGTTTTTAATAATTTGTTTAATTATATATTTTAAATTTGCAGTTAGATTAATGTGCAGGTCACTTTGCTTAATGATAAAATGTATTTTATAGTTAATTTTTTTGCATGTTTGTACCTATAATGTCCTGGGGACACAAATGGCACCCATTCGGTGGAATGGCCCATTAAGAGTTATATTAACTGAAAAAAATAAAATAAAAAATAAAAATAACTCTTCTGGTGGCATGCAAACATGCACTTCAATTTTAAGAGAACACAAATATATTATGAGTTATATTAATGAAACAATGAAAATATTATTCTAGTAGCAACTGAACATTTGAAACAACTACCACAGCAGCAATCTTAAACCGAACTGAACTGCTCTTCTATGGCCCTGATTACATTTAGCACTTCAGAGAGGCCAGCTACAGCCACCAGGGATTCCCCTATAATTGCAGACCGACATTTAACACATCCTTGACCCTGCTGAAGTATAACGTCGACACATAGTCGACAACCAACCAAACTGCGACAGCAGCGTGCCAGCACAGGACTGTCCATCACTCCTGTAACAAACATAATACATACATAATTAAGAATCAGTTTAAAAATACCATTTGCTTTAATTCAATAAAAGAAAACTTACAGGATGTTATTACACAGCTCTTTGTGACATTTGATGCTGATGGTCATTTGTGACATTATCTTTTAATATACAACACTATGGGGCGGTTTCCCGGACAGGGTTTACTTAGTCCCAGAATATAATGTATGTCAGAACTGTCTAAACTGAAAACAGCTTGCACTGACATATCTTCAGTGCCATTGTTTTGTTTCAATATACACAACCTGTAAATGTTTTTTGTAAGGTAAGTTTGTAAAAACTCTTTAAATGTCCTAATAATACTAACGCAAAAATCCTGGCTTAATCTAAGCCCTTTCTGGGAAACCACCCCTAAGTGTCAGACTAATGATCCAGGTAACTGACATCAGTGCTACTATAAATCACTTGTTGGGATCCTGATCATCCATTTGGGGTTTATTTTGCAATAATGACCAGATGACAACACTGTCCCTTACATACTGCCCATATAGATTATAGGCAATATTATGTGTATGAATGGGTGAATGTGAGGCAAAATGTAAAGCGCTTTGGTGGCCATTGGTCTGTGAAAGCGCTATATAAATGCAGTCCATTTACCATTTATAGGCAATATTATATGAAAGTGCTTACCCATGGACCAAAGAATGGTTGCTCTTTTAATCTATATACATGTATGTGTGATGTCTGGGTGATTACTTGCCTCTGCATACGCTGCACTTAAATGAGGTCCTCAGAATTTCACTTTGCTGCTCTGTGAGGCCCTCACTATGCTTGCACAGCTCCCTGCGCTTGGCTGACACAGCTGGTAAACCTTCTGATGCAAAAAGGACCTCCTCAATTTTGTCTCTTATTTCAAAGAGCTCTGATCCCTCGTGTCTAGAAGCTTGCCTTTAACGGTTGAAAGACAATCAACAGATGTACAGAAGAATCTCAAACCACATTTAGACTTACAATTGAGTTACAATTCTTATCACCTGACATCAGTGATTTTGTATTAGTGAGTTTGCCAAAAAGTATGTAAATTGTAACAGAATTTTTATAGAGATTGTGCAAGAAATAACAGACTTGGCACATTAGGATGGGATTAAAATGAGAAACTATGTATGTAAAACAAATTTCTCTAACCACGTTAATTAGTTTACAAATATTTATCCTGATTTGAAATTACTTATTTATGTTTATGAGATCAAAAGTAAATTAATGTAATGTGCATTCATCTATTAACCATGCGGTTTCTCAATGTCTCCATGGGCTTAACAAATCAGAATAATGAAATTTGGAGGAATGGCGTAACCTACTGATCTCTGTTAAAGTATAATTATTGCTGTATTGATTGTGGGATCAGAGCAGCCAAGGAGTGTTGAAGCTAACTTCTGCTGAGTGAACTGCAAAGAATTCTCTTCAGTAAAAAAATATATATATTAATGGTCTGTTTTGTACATCTAGTCCAATTCTAACTTGTACATAAAATCACAGATGTCGATTGATAAGAAATGACAGTCTATGGACTAGACTAATCGCTACAGTACTTCGATTTTTATTTGCATGAATATATGAAAAGTTCAAAGAAGACTAGATTCTTCTGGTGAGAGCATTCATGAACTTACCCTACTTTTCTTTTTTTCCTTCTTCCCATCTCTGCAAATACATCCTCTTTGACAGCAAAAAGGCGTCTGGAGCTTTGCTTCCAATAAGCAGAACCTGTGACAGAGGGGGTAAATAGAATAATGAAATTCAGAATGGTAATAAACTAAGTTGTAACGTGCATGTTAATGAGCTATAATGAATATCATAATAAACTTGTTCAATGTTCATTCTAACCTAAAACCACAAACCTTTAGTGCCAGGGGTATCAAGGAGTAGGTTTCCTTGACTATCTGTTAAAATTATGTTTTCATCAGCACCCATAGCAAGGGCTTCTTTTACTTTTGTTGCCATAGTAGACAAACAGGCTTCAGACTCTTCAAAAGGGATAACCAATGCCTTGTCCTGTACTATTTTGTCACCCTCAAGTTGACCAAGGAAAATAGTTCTGTGAAAACACACACACAAGCACATTGTGTTTAACACCTTTTTTTATACATACTCTAAACACTAACATTTACATTGCTTTGAAATTGCAACAGAAATAAATGATTTCAGCTAACTGTTCATTTCTGCAACCTAGAAACCAGACTCATACATTCTTGTAATGTGTTTTTTCTCAACACACACGTACAATGCACTATTGGAATATTTTGAATGAATAACCTAAAAAAAAAAAAAATCCAGTATGTTTTTCTTATATTTAACAATGCTGACCAACCGTCATCTACCAAATAGGTAGCAACTTACCTTTGGTACATTTTTGGACTAGTTGCAGGATGGGGTGTGTGAGCAGCTGTAGCAGTGGCTGATCTTGAAAAACTAAAACGAGGTCTACTCTGTCTAGGGTTTGGGTGAAATCAGGTTGTGTCTGGGCTTGGTAATGCCCCGCACATTTCATCACCCATCACCTGGAAGGTACCCCCATCATTCATGAGATCCACACAACTAAAGAATCCAGATGAAGCTGGGAAAATTGAAACTCCTTGATCATTGATCAAGTAAACACTTGACTGAGATACCTACAGAGAAATCAAGGGAACAGAACAATATCAGAATAGGCCTACAACACAATAAGCATAATGAATTTAATCCATACTTTTAACCAACAAGAGTTGGTTAGTTTTCCAGTCCTACATGATTACTGGATTTTGATTTTTAAACTCAGGCTATTATTCTCAGCATTTAGCCAATAAAACATTTTAAACCTGTACATAAAAATAGTCATTTATATTTCACTATTTATTTTACACTTAAAATATTCGAAAATTATTACTTTTTCTATGAGGACTGGACAAACTAAATTTTGAGCCCGGGGGGGGGGGGGTCTTTTGATATCAAAGATTAAAACAGTTTAACGAGAACAAACCTTAAAAATTCTCGCCAAGTTGTCCACTGTAATGTCATCCTCTCGAAGTACTGCAGACAAACTGCCCCTTCTGAGTGTATAGGTTGTTGTTCCCAAAGCCAAAGACATCTTTAACTTGCAGCTGGACCGCGACAAGAAACCGCGACAATTTAAGCAAAAATAACCGCCTTGCGTCACATTACATCCATTTGACGTGCGATAGCGCCAGTACGCCGCTTAGAGGTCGTTTTACGTCAATACTCTGGTAAAGCATTTGACTGAAATAATAGCTATACCATTGTTTATTATGACCATACAGCCCTTGGACTGCATTATTTCTTAAATGATTATATAAATTACATTTTGACCATTTGACCACAAATGACCTAGACATTTACAATACGTTGGCATATGTTTGTAAATGTATATTCACTTATCCGATTTAAAGAACTTTTAAAATGTATTTTTACATTACTATATTCTAAAACAGTAACCATACACACTGTAGCCTATGCCTACCATCTAGTGCAAATGTTTCGTATTCTTAAAGCTTCTACGTAGGAGTCTTCTATGGATCTGAGAGCAACTCTGAGTGAGGAAAAGACAAAAACTTAAAAAATATGTGATTTTTGTATAACTTTATGTCTGATAACTTTCAGTATAGTCAACATGGACCAGAAAAGCACGGACACAATTGGAACAAATCACATGCTGTTATTAAAACTATATTGACAGTCAAAAAAGCGTCTTGAAAAAGTTTTGCTTATAAATGTAAGTAAAGAACTTGTATTGTGTTATTTTACTTTAAAAGTATGTTATTGTGCTATTTCACTTTAAAAATGTTATTTACTCAATATAGTATTATTTTTACTTAAAATATGATATATGTTCAAGAATGTAATCCATATACTGATCAATATGTTGAATTATTCCAACACTGGATGTCTTAAAGGAGACTGAAAGCTTTAAAGGTGCATCTATTGGGCAGCACTTGTGTCTGTCTCCCAATGGAGCATGCCAGTGAACTTAAATAACTCAATGAACTTTGGGTACTTTCCAGACTATGACAGATACATGTAAACAAGTTTGATGTATGTCTCATGGGATCACTGCCAACCAATAGGAGCAGCGGAATAAAGGATTTTTAAAAAATGGCTGACCAGGCCATATTCCACCATTAAAAAATGGACCAGGTGGGCTAGTAATTAATGGTGGCAAAACCAGACAGGCATAACACATAAAAAACCGGAACTACCAACTTTGGGTAGTAAAAAGGGTATAAAATGGATGTACGGACAGTCAGAGAATCAGATGCGGCGACCGTTATCTCGGCTTTGTTACTCTGTCTAATAAAGTCTTATTTTGACATCTGGAACTCTGCTTCTCGAGCTTCATTGACTTAATTGAAGAAATCAGCCTCTTGCTCTCGATTTCCACGACACTTGCTGTTGGCTACTGGTGGTAAACAGACCCCCCCCTTCCCCCCTACACACACACACGCACACACACACACACATACACACACACACACACAAAATTGATGAAACAAAACTATTTAAAACTTAAAAAACATTCATGAAATGATACAATATAATGCGCTATGCATTGATATTCTGTTGGTCAAAGTCTTATTTATCTGATGATAGGCTTATGAAAAATTATATAGTTCATAACATGTCAAGTGTGGCTCATGATCACCAGTTTGAGAACCACTATTAGGTTTAAATCTATGGACTTTACAATTATATTACACAATGGAGGTGTGAACTTTATTAGAAATATTAGAAATTCGATATTTTATTAAGATAACACAAGAATGGGGTTGTCATGCCACTATCGTTGAATTCTTTATTGGATTAATAGCTATATTCTAATGTTCCAAATATAATTGCGTTCTAATAATTCAGCTATAAACAATCAATATTTGACTAAAACTTGTCTATTAATACCTGTTTGCGTGAACTTTAACTTTGACATTTTTTAACTGGTGCCCCGCCTCTTACTTCTTAACCCTCTTGCTTTATGCCGTTCTATGGTACCGTGCTGGGAAAACAGAAAATAACATTGTGCTTTGCGAGTTACCCATCGCGTGTTGGTAAATGGGGTGTACCACAGTTTGCTTTGCCGATTGCTAGACGTAGTTGGCAAACGGTTTGCCAGAATATACCCTGACCGTAGGAGCAGGAATAATCCAAACTGGCCGGACAAGGAACAGGAGAGCTGACAGAGAAACAAGACAAGATTAATGAACCGACAACACACAATGCAATGCCAGCTAGATAAAGCGGATTAATGACTGAATGAAAAATGGGCTTTAATTTGGATACATGAAACACTGGATGAATTCTCCTGTACGCCGGAGGAAGTTTGAGGCGGACTGCCACCGGACTAATAACCTTGGTGACAGTAAATGGGCCAACAAATTTGGGAGCAAGCTTATTACTGACGGACCGGAGAGGAATATTCTTAGATGAAAACCACACTTTTTGACCAACGACGTAGACGGGAGACTTCGACCGGTGCCGATCGGCCTGAGCCTTGGTGCGCGCCCCCTTCTGGAGCAGGGTTTGTCTAGCCCTGCTCCAGGTGCGACGGCACCTCTGGACAAAAGCGTGGGCAGAGGGGACCGCGACTTCGGATTCCCCACTCGAAAAAACAGGTGGCTGGTACCCTAAACTACACTCAAATGGAGATATGCCCGTAGCTGAAACTGGTAATTGGAGTTATGTGCGTACTCAACCCATGAAAGCTGCTGGCTCCAAGAGGAGGGGTTCTGAGAAACCAAACATCACAACATTCGTTCTAAATCTTGGTTAGCCCTTTCTGTCTGACCTTTACTCTGGGGATGGAACCCAGAAGAAAGACTAACAATCGCCCCCAACAAATGACAAAACTCTCTCCAAAATTTGGAAACAAACTGAGGCCCACTGTCAAGTCAAGTCACCTTTATTTATATAGCGCTTTTAACAATACAAATTGTGTCAAAGCAACTGCACAATATCAAAATGGGAAAATAGTGTCAATAATGTAAAATGACAAGATTAAACACTCAATTTTCAGTTAAAGGCATTTCATTATTGAATTCAGTGATGGCATCGTCCAGCTCAGTTCAGTTCAAAAAGTTTCTGTTCAATCAAGTCGACGATATTGCTGGAAATGAAGTGTCCCCAACTAAGCAAGCCAGAGGCGACAGCGGCAAGGAACCAAAACTCCATCGGTGACAGAACAGAGAAAAAAACCTTGGGAGAAACCAGGCTCGGTCAGGGAGCCATTTCTCCTCTGGCCAGACGACAAAGCAGTTCAGTTCCAACTGCTGCAAAGTCAGATTGGAGGGCTCAACTGGTTCCCGAGGTCTTTTCCTGATGGCTGTCTAGGTAACGGGGTCCTCACTGGGGGTCTGTCTCTGGGGCTCATCTAGGTGTCCTGGTCTCCGCTGACGTTCAGGGCTGTAGAGGTCGTCTCTAGGTGCTGATCCACCATCTGATCTGGTGACTGCAGTGACCTCGGAATAAGAAAGAAACAGACTAATATTAGCGTAGATGTCAATCTTTTTACGATGTAACAAGTACATCATGTGTTATGGGAAGTGTTCCCGGTTCCGGTTGATCTAATTAATGCAGCCTAACAATCCTTTAACGGATTTGAATAATAGAAGTGTATTAGTGTGTTATGTGTACGCCAGGTTAAAGAGATCAGAAGACCAGAAGACCAGACCAAACAGTAAGCGTCGTCCCTTCACCTCATTTTGTTTTGTTCGTGTTTTCAAGTGGTTTTCTTTGTTCCTGAGTTTTGTCCCTCATGCCCGCCCGTTCACGGGAGTTTATGCCGCCGTTAGCGGCTCTCCCATCCCGCGGTTCACGGGAGTTGACGCCGCCGTTCACGGCTCAGCCATCCCGCCGTTCGCGGGAGTTCACACCGCCGTTTGCGGATCAACCAGCCCACCGTTGACAGGAGATGACGCTGTCGTCCACGGCTAACCCTAGCCTACCGGCCCGCCGCTGAATCAATGCCTGCCGGCCTGCCTCTGACTCAATGCCCGCCGGCCTGCCTCTGACTCAATGCCCGCCGGCCTGCCTCTGACTCAAGCCCGCCGTATTGCCGCTGACTCAAGCTCGCCGGATTGCCGCTGACTCATGCCCGCT
Source organism: Aspiorhynchus laticeps (assembly GCA_023376895.1). Taxonomy (NCBI): domain Eukaryota; kingdom Metazoa; phylum Chordata; class Actinopteri; order Cypriniformes; family Cyprinidae; genus Aspiorhynchus; species Aspiorhynchus laticeps. Next base: position 40,227,754 of record CM041801.1, on the reverse strand, counting down.
GGCCGCTGTTGGCAGGGAAAGCCAACTCGCCACTTCCTCAGTTCACGCCGCCGTCCGCAGCTCACCGACCCCGCTGTTCGCGGGAGATCACGCCGCCGTCCGTGGGGAAACCCACTGTCTGGGTTTCCCTCTGGTTCGTGGGGAAAGCCAACCCGCCGTCCACGGTCACTCGGCCCGCAGCCAGCTGTGGCTTCCTCCAGCCCGCCTGCCCCCGCCATTGAGTGGTCAAGCCAGCCGGTTATGGTCTCGCCAGCCGGCCATGGCCGTATTGACCAGACTGTGACCAAGGTCTTTTTAATTATTGTTTTCGAGTTTGTTTCGCCCTGGAGGGCTCCTGATACCCCTGAGCTGTCCCATGGATTTTTTTTGGGGGGGGTACAAAGGTCCCGGCTATAGAGGCCGGGCCGAGGGACGAGGCCACGACCACGAGGGACCACCTGCCTTGGCCTCCTGAGCTCTCTGCTCCTCCTTGGCCTCCGTCTGTCTGTTTCGCTCTGGAGGCCCCGTCTTGTGTATGTCTCTGTGTCGGTCCTGTGGGGTCTCCAGAGTGCCCACCCCCCCTCCCTGGTATTACTGTTACGGCGCGGGATGTGCCTTCCGGGAGTGGGGAGTTATGTCAGACCTCTGTCGTGTATTTCTTGTGTTCCCACCTCTTGTTTCGATATATGGTTTGTTTCCTGTCCTCGTTTCATGTAATTATGAGTTTATTCGGTTCCAGGTGTGTGTGATTTGTGAATGTGTTAATTACCCGGTGTATGTAAGTCCTGTCTTTTGAGTTCCATTTGGTCTGGTCTACTCATCATTCCCGGTGTTTCTGTGTGTCTACCTTGCCCTGTCTTACCTTGATGTCGTCATTAAAGACTATTATTTTGAAGTATCTCCTCGTCTGCGTGTTCCTCTTTTCTCCCTTCTGTGTGCACCGTGACACTTTGTTGTTTATGATGAATTTGGTGCTTGCACGCTTTTATTAGATATTCAAATAGCTGCAGTACTCCGACTTTGCCACAAGGAAAAGTGCGTACGCCTGCTCAGACCTTGACGTGGCGGTAAGCAATTTTCCACGTCAAAGACCGTCTTTATAAATATGAGCTTTGGCGTGGATTTAAGCGTACGCACACTCTAAGATCAAATCTGAGCGTATGCACGCTTTATAAATGAGGCCCAGAGAGCGCACCCTGTTTGTTTTCTTTATTCTTCAAAAGCACAAAGTTTAGTTGTTATTATGAGTGTATACAAATAAAAGTAAACCCCTTACAGATTTGAATGGTGTATTGCTCTTATCTGTACAATCAAAAATGGCAGAGTAACTCAAGCTCATTTCGGCCTTATCAGGAAAATCTGCCACAAAACGCGTATCCTCATCTGTCGACCCCAGAGGGTTAAACATACACATTGAACAAAATGACTGTATGTTGACAAAATACTTTCTATATTTGTTGGACTGTTTTAATCTCAAACAGTTTATTAGCGGCCCGACACATAACAAAGGTCACACATTAGACCTTGTGATTGCAAATGATGCAATTGTTTCACAGCTGTCTTCTGTTGACATTGGTCTCTCTGATCACTTTGCAATTTTCTTTAACCTGGAAATGTCTCTCCCTTGTAATTCTTTTTCACATACTGTTAATTCCTGTAAATGGAAATCAATTAACTTGTCAGATTTTGCAGACACTGTCGTTTCCTCTCTTAGTGGTCTTCCTTCAGCTTCTCTTGAAGATAAGATCTTGCAGTTGAATACTGTTCTTGCCTCTAATTTGGATTCTTTTGCTCCCTTGAGGTCTCGCTGTGTTTCTTTTGCTCGTTCTGCCCCTTGGTATAATGACGACTTGCGCTCTAAGAAAGTAGCTTGTCGTAAATTGGAGCGCAAGTGGTGTGACTCAGGCCTGAATGTGTTTTATCAAGCTTGGAAAGACCACTTGGGGGAATATAGAACTGAAATTGAGTCTGCCAGATCGGTTTATTTTTCTCAGATTATAGATAATAATCAAAGTAATCCCAGGCATCTCTTCCATACTATTAACAGACTTCTCAAAGTTAATTATGGTATTTCTCTTCCTGTCTCAAATAAGTTGAGTAATGATTTTCTTCATTTCTTCAGTTCTAAAATTGACAACGTTTACAAACTTATTCAAGTTGCACCCGTTTCATCTTCTGCAGTTTTCCCGTCTTGTTTCCAAGTCACATTGTTTACAACTGTTTCTCAAATTGACTCTGAGCTGCTTACTAGGGAGGTATCACGTATGAAAGCCATCACTTGCATGCTTGATCCCCTCCCTACAAGCTTATTTAAGTGTTGTTTTGACTCTTTGTGCCCAGCTGTTCTCAGCATTGTTAATGATTCTCTGCTTAATGGTGTTATACCATTGAAAACTGCTGCTGAGAATGTGACCCATCTAAGTGAAGAAAAAATAATAATAAAAGAGACTGTCATCGATCTCCAGGCCCGTAGCATGAGAGATAACCTGGTGTTTTCAGGCATCCCGGAATCTGCCGAAGAGGACCCAGAAGCTACGGTTAAAACCTTTATCAAGACATACCTGAAGCTTCCAGAAGACACCGTGGAAAACATCTGCTTCGAAAGAGTCCATCGGATGGGAGCGAAGAAACCTGGAGCCACGAGGCCACGTCCTATTGTGGCCAAATTTGGATACTTCAAGCAGAAAAAGCAGGTGAAGAGTCGCGGCAGGGAGCTGAAAGGAACAGACTTCAGCGTAAACGACCAGTTCCCCAAAGAAATCCTGGAGCGACGCAAATTTCTGTCATCGCCGTGGACCGGCTCTACGTGGACGGGCAGCTCTACCGCAACCTCAGTACCACTCCGTGGTTATATTAACACCACTCCAGATAAGAATCCGTTATATTTTTCTTTTTTTTTTTCTTCCTCTCTTTTCCTCGCTTGTTCTTCCATTTACCGCTAACTATTTATGTCATTTCGCTAATTTAATACGATATCATAACAAACACGATACCGTCAGTCTCCGCAGCATTTAAATGTTGTTGCAATGTTTTCGTTTCTGTCAAGTTTTTACTTTCATCCCTCTCTGCGTGTTTCTTTGTATGTCTTTCTTACTTCCAACTCCTTTCACTGCACCGATCACCTGCTTTACTACACATACACACACAACACCCTATATCACACATCTGCACGGCACGACCATGTACATATACACTCAGCGTTAACACGACCACTCCGACCTTACCGCGCACACAGACAGGAAGGACATACTCGCATACAAGCGCGTACATGCCCGCTCATATCTTATTCATTTGAGCATCACACGCAGCGAGCAGCATTAGCTACACACATCTATGGGCGCACTGAGGTTTGTCACATGGAATGTGAATGGAGCTGGCTCCAGAGAAAAGAAGTTAAAAATATTTAGCCAGCTTAAAAAACTACAGGCAGACGTTGTTTTATTACAAGAGACTCATAGACCTGCCACAGCTACAGATCAACTTAAAACAACTGAGTTTCCTAATGTGTTTTCAGCCTGCTATAACTCTAGGCAAAGGGGGGTAGCAATTTTAATACATAAAAATGTTAATTTCACAGTACTCAACACAGTTATAGATCCAGAAGGTAGATTTCTAATCATTAAATTATCTATATTTGACAAAAAGTTATGTATTGTTAGTATATATGGTCCAAAACCCCTCTTTCTTTCACGGTTTTTTTACCGCACTCTCTGAACACCTAGATTGTGCACTTGTTATTGGGGGAGACCTCAACTTTGGACTAAATAAAGAAATGGACAGGCTAAGTACAGCTGGAACTCAGCGCAATTGGGAATCCACAAATATAGTTAAACAGTACATGAGCGACTATGGACTTTGCGATGCATGGCGTTCTTTTCACCCCAACCGTAGGGAATATACTTTCTTCTCACATGTCCATCACTCTTACTCTTGTCTGGATTATTTCTTAGTCAGCAGCTCACTGCTGAGTGACATTTCAGACACAGAGATAAACCCTATAGCTGTCAGCGATCATGCTGCTGTTTCTTTAACTCTAGTAAATAAGAAGGCCACTCCACCAAGTAATAACTGGAGATTCAATACATCATTGCTTAAAGACGACGATTTTATTAAATATTTTAAAGAAGAGTGGGCTTTATATTTAGACTATAATGACCTGCCTGGAACATCAGCATCTGTTCTCTGGGAAGCAGGCAAAGCTGTGATGAGAGGTAGAATAATCTTATTCTCATCGCATAAAAAGAAAAGAGAAAATAAATGTATTAAGGAATTAGAAGAAACAATAAAAACTTTAGAAGAATCCTACGTATCCTCCCAGGAACAGGAAATGCTGAAAAAAATATGTAAAGCAAAACTAGAATTAAATGAAATTATTAATAAAAAAACTAAATTCTTAGCACAAAGACTTCGCTGGCAAGAATTTGAATATGGTAACAAATCAGGTCAATTCCTAGCGAACCAGTTAAAAATAAATAAAGAAAAAACAACTATATGTGCTGTTAAAGATTTAACTGGGGATACAGTATATGACCCTGAAAGAATAAACAACACTTTCAGGGACTTTTACAAATCTTTATATTCTCCACAGATAAACCCATCTAAAGACGAAATTGACCAATTTCTTGACAATATAACTCTTCCGAAATTATCAGACAATCAAGCGATGGCATTGGATTCTCCACTGACATCAGATGAACTTCAGGAAGCCTTGAACAGTATGCCCAATAAAAAGGCTCCAGGTCCAGATGGCTTTCCAGCAGAATTCTATAAAGAATTCTGGGCTATTCTGGCACCAACATTCTACAGAATGTTGCAGGAAACCAAAAAAAAAGGCAGACTTCCACCAAATATGAATTCTGCCAACATTAGTCTCTTGCTAAAACCAGGCAAAGACCCTGTATTGCCTACCAGCTATCGTCCAATATCCCTTATTAATGTGGACACTAAAATAATCTGCAAAGCTATCTCAAAAAGAATAGAGAAGATAACCCCTCTCATAATTCATTCCGACCAAACTGGTTTCATAAAAGGGAGGCACTCCTCAACAAATACACGTAGGTTACTTAACTTGATAGACTATTCATGCAATAGAAACCTTCAAATTACAATATTGTCTTTAGATGCAGAAAAAGCTTTTGATAGGGTTAACTGGAATGTTCTATTTGCAACTTTACACAAATTTGATTTTGGAAACTCTTTCATAAACTGGTTAAAAATATTATATAACTCTCCAATAGCATGTGTCAGGACAAATGCCCAAACGTCCTCTAGCTTCTATCTTAAGAGGGGCACCAGGCAGGGATGCCCCCTCTCCCCCTCACTGTTTGCAATTTTTATTGAACCACTAGCAGCAGCAATTAGACAGGCAACAGTGATTAAAGGCATTAAATGCAAGAATGTAGAACATAAAGTTAGTCTTTACGCAGATGATGTGTTACTTTTTCTTCAGCATTCACAAACCACTCTCTCTGAGATAATTACATTAATAAACTCTTTCTCAAGAGTCTCAGATTATTCAATAAACTGGTTAAAATCAACAGTTCTTCCAATTAATTGCTCCTTCCAGAATTCTTCCACTCCACTGCAATCTGGAAATATTAAATATTTAGGTATTAATGTTTCTCCTAGGCTGGCAGATTTGATTAAATTAAACCACATCCCACTTTTAAAGAAGGTAGAAGATGATCTAACCAGATGGAGGTCTCTACCCATATCACTCATGGGAAGAGTCGCCTCAATAAAAATGATGGTTTTGCCAAGAATTAATTATTTATTTGCAATAATCCCGAGCAAACCACCACCTGACTGGTTTAGATCTCTGGACTCCTCCATCTCTAAATTCCTTTGGAAAGGTAAACCCCCGCGTATTAGCTTAAAAACGCTGCAAAAGACCAAGGATAAAGGAGGACTAGATCTACCTAACTTTCACCACTATTTCTTAGCCAACAGGCTTCAACACATTTCAGGGTGGTTAAAACACACCCTCTTAGATGAGCCTTGGCTAGATGTAGAACAGGCATTATGCAATAATATAGAGATTTCGGATCTGCCATTCATTAGCTCGATCAGCAAACGACACGTATGCTTCAAAAGCATCAGTATCAGCTCTTCTCTGACAGCATGGTGGGAGTTTCTAAAAATGACGGAGTCTTCACTAATCCCATGCAAACGTACCCCCATCTGGAACAATCCTGACATATTGCTAAACAACAATATGATAAACTTCACAGATTGGAATTGTAAAGGTATTAAATACCTGGAACATATATTCGAAGGGACAGACTTTATTCCCTTTGACAAATTAGTTAAACAATATGGGATTAATAAACACAGATTTTTAGAATATCAACAAATTAAATCTATTGTAAAAAGGAAATTTAAGTCTAATCATATCAATTTACAAATACCACCAAGTGTGGCAGATTTTCTTAATCTCAAAACCCCCAAATTAATGTCTAAAATATACAGGGCACTTTCCAAAATAGATGAATCAGTATCACTTCCTATTGCAAAATGGGAGGCAGATCTATCAGTAAACTGGGACCATAATTTCTGGTCTCAGATATGTTTAAAAACCTTTGAACTGATTAGAAATCCTGGTTTACAATTAATACAATACAAAATCCTGCATAGAGTGCACTACACAGGTCATCGGATGTTCAGGATGGGTTTTACAGCTTCTAACAACTGCTCACACTGTAAAGGCAATACACCTGACAATTATATCCACGCTCTATGGTTCTATCCACCTGTTCAGAGGTTTCTCACTCTCGCTTGGCGGGGCCTGGCCCTACTGGCCTTGCTGGGCCCCGATTGGGGGGTGGGGGGCCTTTGGGTCTCCGGGCCCAGGGCCCGGTCTGCCCTGGTGTGGTCGGCTGCCGGTGGAGCCTGCGGGCTTGCCGCCATGGCACCCTGGGACGTCTACACTGTGGCTGTCGGAGGTCCCACCTTCGGGCTCTCCTCTGCCCTTTTCTGGGTGGAGGCCGCGGTTGTCCCTGCGGTGGTTCTCCTGGGGGTTCCGTGCCCTGGGGGGCCCCCGGATGTTTGGGGCCCGGGTCTTTTCCATGCCTGCTTCATGCCTTGCGGGATGGCGCTGTTGTTCCCCACACACACTATTAAACATTTACATGGAGGAACCTTATGAACACAAGCGCGCTCCCACACACAGGTGTACACTCAAGCATTCACATTGGTGTAAAAACAGGTGCTCACAGACACACATTGTCTTGATCTGCTGTTGCTTCAAAACTTATTTTGTAATATTAGTTATGTGTGCTGCTCAATAACATTTAACATTTAGAATTTATTGTGATTCATACAGATGTTGGTTGTTGCTGCAGTCTCTCTGATGTTGTGTCTTATGTTGTTTTCTTCTGTTGTTTTCTCTTTTTGTCAGCAGGTATCGAAGCAAATTGTCTGTTTTTTTTTTTTTTTTTTTTTTTCTTTCTTCTTTCTCTCTCTTGTTTTCTCTGTCCCCTGGTCTTGTCTGACATAGTGTGGTTAAATAAAAGGGTAAATAAAATTAAATTAATTAATAACAATAAATAAATAAATAAATAAATATAAAAAAAAAGGCTGTGAATGATGATAGCATAGCTACACATACGTACTGTCATGTGTTATCTGTGTTACTGACAGGCCGAAAAAAAAAAAAAGAAAACTGCTGCTGTAACACCTGTTCCAAAGAAGCATAATGCTGATTTGGATAACTTAAATAATTATCGTCCTATATCAAACCTTCCATTCCTTGCAAAAAATTTAGAACCTGTCAGCAACGATCTGCTAATAGCCTCAGATTCTGGCTCTCTAAAATTTAGGAGTTATATTTGATTCGAGTCTGTCTTTTGATTATCATGTGCAGTACACTGTTAAGAACTCTTTTTTTTCATCTCAGAAATATTGCTAGACTTTGTTCTATGCTATCCTTCCCCGTGACTGAAAGGCTTCTTAATACCCTCGTTTTCTCTCGCATTGACTACTGCAATGCACTTCTTGTTGGTGTTCCTAAAACCACTCTTAATAAATTGCAATGTGTGCAAAACTCAGCTGCTAGGATCTTGACTGGTGCCAGGAAAAATGAGCATATTACACCAATTCTAAAGTCTTTGCATTAGCCCCCGGTCAGGTTCAGAGTTTATTTTAAAATTCTTATGCTCACATAAAATGCACTGCATGGTCTGGCCCCTCAATATCTGTCTGCACTTTTAACTATATATACATCCAAGCGTCATTTACGATCCTGACAAGCTGGTTTATTCTTAGTTCAAAGACACGGTTGTGCTCTGTAGGGGACAGGGCTTTCTCTTCCTATGCTCCCAGGCTTTGGAATGCACTCCCTCTACAAATTAGAGATGCACAGAATTTAAGCATTTTTAAGTCTTACTTAAAAACTCATTTTTTTAGGTTAGCTTTTTCTTGACTGTTTTGATATATCGTAGTTTGCTTCTTAATTGGTTGTCATGTGTGTGTTGGATTTTTACTTGTTTGTTTTATGTAAAGCGCTTTGAGAAACTGTTTTAAAGGTGCTATATAAAAATAGTTATTATATATATATATATATATATATATATATATATATATATATATATATATATATATATATATAAGAACAAGGAATTAATTTTTCCTGATTATTTTTAGTTGATTTTTTCTCAAGCACTTCTTGTACACTATCCAGTTTGGTTCCTTATTATGTTGCTTCCAAGGGCCCCACATGTTAGCATTCGATGCCCTGAAGTCATAGCCCCTTAAAATCTCTCAAACAGCTATTGCTGTGTATAAGACAGAGAGGCCTGGAGCAGAGATTTTGTGTAAAAGCAAAACAAAAAAACAGTCCCTTTTGCTTTAGGACCCAGGGCCCTAAAAAAAAAAAAATCCTTGTGCATGTCTTTATTTCAGTGCAATTTTATAAATAAAAATCCCCAATCTTTTGCATGCATCTTAAATATTGTATTTTATAGTGAATGTGAAGTGCGGGCAGGATGATCGTGATTTGCCTACAGCGACAGTTGAGCTTGTATCGGCCCTGAGTATGTGGCAAAACAAGTCAAAAGTCATATCCAATATATGTGTTGAAGAAGAGTTTCGCTTTCAGATTTCCAGTTGGATACCCTAGAGGTGGAATAAGAAGCTTCCAGTTATACTACAATGCTTTTAACATTTGAAATGCTCCCCAAATATGACATGGTTTTCAATAATGATAAAAAAATGTAATTGCTGCTGTGAAAAAAAAATAAGTTTTTATGATATATTACCAATGCTGAATGGATTAGTTACATTTAGGAAATGCTCTTCATTTGAATTTATACCCCCGGTTTCACTGTCAAGACTTAAGCCTAATCCTAGGCTAAAATGTATCTCTGAGCTGTTTCAACTGAAAGAAACTTGCACTGACTGATCTTAAAATATATCAGTGCCTTTGTTTTGTCTCAAGATGCACACCAGTAATGTTTTTTTCTAAGTACGTTTATAAAATTACTTAAATGTCCTAACTGAACTATGGCCTAATCCTGGCTTAGTCTAAGCCCTGTCTGTGAAACCGGGCCATAGTGTTTTAAAGTTTGACTTCTGTTCTCAAACCACTTCATCGAAATGGTTCTCTGCAAAAATCACGTCACATTAATTGATTGCTTCTATTGTCATCACGTTACCAGACATCACATGGCAATTTTAGATATTTTAAACATATTTTAAAACATCCTGCTACATGCAAAAAAATCTTAGCACTGTTATTCCATTCATATATTTGCCAGTGTATTTATAGTGTTTTATGTAGTCCAGTTAATTTTTTCTCTCACACTAAATGTTCACTCCACATCCTTTTGTCACTGGTAACTGTATGTTGGGAATTTCAATAAAGAACAACATTCATACGAGTAGGATTTTTTGTGTGTTTTTATTAGACTATCTTCTTGTTTTGGAATAAATGCTGCAAATAGATCCTCACCTCATCCTTTTCTTCCCTATCTTTCTATCAGCCGTGCCACTTGTTGTATATCAGGGCACATCAGGTCAGTGGGTGTGATGCATAGTATGTGGCAAAACAGATTATATCTGGAATGTGACTTGTGTTGAAGAATAGTTTCACTTTTAGATTTCCAGTCAGATGCCCCTGAGGTGACATGAGAAGCTTCCAGTTATACTACAGTGCTTTAAATTGTTGAAATACTTCCCCAAAAACAACGGCAAAAGAAATCTTGATGTAGATGTGAACAATAACATTGTATAAAATAGCTGCTGTAGAAAAAAAAAAGTTTTTTTATGATAAATTACCTATGCTGAATGGATCAGTTATATTCAAGAAATGCTCCTTAGTTGAATTCATAGAGTTTTAAAATTTGATTTCTTTCATCAAATGACTTCATTGAAATTGTTCACTTCAAAAATCGCGTCGCACATTAACGATTTTGGTTCTTTTGTCATTGAATTACAAAACATCGCATGACAAGACATCACAGACAGTTTTAACATAATTTAAAACATTTTGCTGCATGCAAATAAAGCTTATCAGTGTTATTCCATTTACATATTTACCAGTGTATTTAAAGTATTTTATGTAGTCCAGTTAAGTTTTTACGCTCACCCTAAAAGCGGTTTCGCAGACACGCCTCAGAAAGGTCCGTTCAACCTGAATTCAATGTCAGTGACTCATGGGGACTCCATCGAATGCCATACGAAGTTTTGTGACCGTACTAATTTGTTTAGAGGTCAGAATATGAGTATATGTGTGTGTGTGTGTATGTATGTATATATATATACATATATTTATTTATACATATATATATAAATAAAAGCAAGGAATTAATTTTTCCTGATTATTTTTAGTTGATTATTTCTCAAGCACTTCTTGTACAACTATCCAGTTTGGTTCCTTATTATGTTGTTTCCCAGGGCCCCACATGTTAGCATTCGATGCCCCGAAGTTGTAGCCCCTTAAAATCTGTTAAAAACAGCTCTTGCTGTGTATAAGACAGAGAGGCAGAGATTTTGTGTAAAGGCAAAAAAAACAATAACAAAAAAACAATCCCTTTCGCTTTAGGACCCAGGGCCCTAAAAAAAAAAAATCCTTGTGCATGTCTTTATTTCAGTGCAATTTAGGGTTAGGGTTAGGATTAGAAAGAATCCAAGAGCTGAAGCAGCATCCAGCTCTGGTAATGCACAGTCCTTCAATACTCCTTCTGGCCGCTCTCCCGCCTCGGCCAAGGCCCGCCCCCACGGCCTAGGCCCATCACTCCACCACCAATATATTTGGTCTTTTTATTGAACCACAGATAGTGAGATTTTTAAATGTATGAACGAGTATTATTTTTAATTATAAGTGTTATTTATTAAGGTTTTTATAAGTATTATTTATTAATCCAACATTTCTACTGAAGGTTAGTTTTTAGGTATTTATTAATACTTATGGATAATACTTCTCAATGTAATTTATTAGGGGTATAAAGAGTAGGGTTAGGATGGATGGGGGTAAAGTTATGTGTCTGGGGGGTGGAAAGGGTAGGTTTAGGGATGGTGAGGTTGTGTCCATAAGGGATAAAATGGGTAGGTTTTATGTATGGTAGGGGTATATATGTATAATATATATAATGTAGTTATATCAATTATAATATATATATGTATAAGAATAATCTCACTATCTTAAAGGACAGGAATACAATTCTCCTCAATGGCTCTCACCCATCTCTTAGGCCTCATTCAATCCTTTTGGATACAGAGTGTTGAGTCTGTTTATCCAAAGTCTTTCTGCTCTTTGTCTGTCCTTTAGACTCCACAAAGGGTTAGTTTGTAGTATAGTTGCTCTAAGAGAGGGGAGGCCATGTAATAGAAAATGTTGTATCAAAAACCTGCGTTTGTGGATTTTATGGATGATGTTATGAGTGTGCTGGTATATTCTCGTTCTCAGCTCATTTTTAGTCTGTCCGACATACTGTTTTTTTGCACTTTGTGCAGAAAATTAAGTAGACACAATTTAGGGTGCCTGGAGAGAGAGTCCTGTCGACTTGATAAATTTGCTTCGTGGTTCAATTTTTTGTCCATTTCAGAGCAAGATAGTACTTGCACGGTCTTTGTTTCCCGCTTGTTCTTTTACTTTTAACTTTACTTTGTACTAGAATATCTAATAAGTTTGTGTTCCTTTTGTATGCTGCAATTGGTTTATGTCTTTGTAAAATCTCTGTGTCCTCTAAAAATTTGGAGAAATTTTGTTTGATAGTCGAATTGAGTTGTTTGCTCTGGAATGAATAAAAATCCACTAAGGGAATTTTTTTTTGTTTCACCAGTTTGAGTTGGCAGTTTGGGGTTATGTATGGATTTAAGGAAGTTTCTGAGGACTGATCTTAAAAATCCTCTACCGTATCCTCTATCTTTCAGTGCTCTAAAGAGTACTTTTGTGGCTTTTATGAACTCATTCTCTTCCGAGCAGATTCGATGGAATCTTAAAAGCTGGGATTTAAGTATCCCTTTAAAAGTATGCCCGGGATGAAAACTGCTTTTATGTAGAAGACAATGAGTGTCCGTCTCTTTAAAGTAAACACGGTAGTCTAGTTTGTTGTTTTCCTCAAATTTAGTGCCTTTATAAGTGACCACATCCAAAAAGTTAACTTCTCTACTGTTCAACTCATACTTCACTGTAATTGATGTCTGATGTGTGTTTAGATGCTCAATAAATTTAACAAACTCTTCTTTCGAATGCTCCCAGACACCCCAAATGTCGTCTAAATATCTGTAATAAGCGAACGGTTTCACAGTGGCTGTCGCCAGCGCGATCTCTTCCCAGTGCGCCATGAAGATGTTGGCGTACGAGGGTGCGAATTTCTTGCCCATGGCAGTACCCTTGGTTTGGAGGAAAAATTTGGAATCGAACTCAAAGTCATTTTTGGTCAAATTAATCTCTAATAGTTTCAAGATGTACTCATCAGGTCTACTGCCATGGGGAAAATTATTCATGCACCCTCGTACGGCCGACAATCCTGCCTCTGTCTCGATGTTCGTGTAGAGACTGTCAACATCGATTGTGAAGAGCAGGGCGCCAGTGGGAATCTTCAGGTCTTTTGTCTTTTCCATAAAGTCGTACGTGTCTCTCAAATAGCTTGGATGCTTTTGTGAAATAGGGTTCAAATGGTACTCGATGAATTCTGCGGTATTGTACGTTTCGCTATTACAATCTGATACAATGGGCCTACCGGGTGGCACTTTACCTGGCAGGCTCCATTTTTTTCTTTCTTTATGGATCTTTGGTAAAAGATAAAACCTGCGTGCCTGTGGCACGGCAGGGCCTGAAAGGTATTCCCACTGCTTTCTGTTAATGATCTTTCTATCATACATCTCCTCAAGCATCTCGTCCACCTCAACTTTAGTTTGTGGGTAGATGGGTTCATCGAGAGGAATATAATGATCTGTGTTCTCTAACTGTTTCATTCCCTCCCACAAATAATCTTTTTTTATCTAAAAGTACTACAGCGTTGCCTTTATCGGCTGGCTTGATGACGATATCAAAAGGGTAGGTTTTAACCTAACCCTAACCCGTATTGTTTTTGAGGAGACTGAGGGCCCTTTCTTCCCCTCGGGTCAGGTTGGGTTCCTCTCTCCAGTTCCAGTGCAGATGTCGAAACAAGGCATAAAAACACGTTCAAATGATAAGCTTTCGTGGCGACGCGCAGCAGTGGCGCATTTTTAGCATTTTGCATTTGATACTGTAGACCATTATATTTTGATTACACTCTTAGAACAATGTGTTGGTATTAAGGGTACTGTGTTGGGATGGTCTGAAATAACTTTTTCAGTTCGGTTTGGAGAGTTTGTCTCCTCAATTGCTTCTTTCACATGTGGGGTCCCCCAGGGCTCCATTTTGGGGCCTATTCTGTTCTCCCTGTATATGCTTCCCTTAGGACATATTTTTAAGGAAATTTGGTATTTCGTTTCATTGTTATGTAGACGATATGCAAATTTATCTGAAGAAGAAGAAGTCATCTCCATCCTGCTTCAATGACTACCATACAGTAGCACTCACTCCTATTCTCATGAAGTGCTTTGTATGGCTAGTCATGCAACACATCAAATCTGTCCTCCCCCCCTCCCTGGACCCCTTCCAGTTTGCATATAGGTCCAATCGCTCGACCGATGATGCCATCACCACTGCCCTCCACCCAGCGCTCACACATCTGGACAAAACGGACACGTATGTCAGATTGCTGTTCATAGACTTCAGACTCCTTTGAAACATGTCTACTCTTCATGCTTTATGTTGACTATGGTTTCAGTAATAATAAACATACACTATATTGCCAAAAGTATTGGGTCGACTCGCCCCCTTCTGATGAACAGGTTTGACTACTTTAGTAATTTCTATGAGTACAAATCTTAATGTTAAAGCGTATAATGATATTCTAGGAAATTGTGTGCTTCTAATATTATAGTAACAGTTTGGACAGGACCCTTTTCTATTCTAACATGACAATGCCTCTGTGTATAAGGCAAGGTTCAAAAAGAAAATGATTGATTCAGTCAGTGTGGAAGAACTTGAATGGTCTGCATAAAACCAAGTCCTAATCCCAGTTTAACACCTCTGGTGTGACTGTAAATGCAGACCTTGCAGAAAAACTCATCACCAAACACCAATATATATTATACACAGAGGCATTGTCATGTTAGAATAGAAAAGGGTCCTGTCCAAACATTAAGATTTGTACTCATAGAAATTACTAAAGTAGTCAAACCTGTTCATTAGAAGGGGGCGACCCAATACCTTTGGCAATATATAGTGTACATTTGCATAAAGCATCCAAATTTGTCCATGCCCATGTTGATTAGAGTATTAACAATTTGAAAGGTATTGATTTAAGGTACATTTAGAACAAATAAAAATTTGCGATTAATTGTGATTAATCGCGAGTTAACTCATGATAATCATGTGATTAATCGCGATTATTATTATTTTAATCGACTGACAGCCCTAATATATATATATATATATATATATTTGATTTGTACTTATCTGTATTTTTGCGTTCTACTGTTAATGTTTAGTGTTATCTGTATGCACCAGGGAGTAAGAGAGTACTTTTCTAGGTCTTTAAGGGTTAATGATATTTTATTATAATATTAATCAGTTATTTGATATTTTATTTTATCACAATTGTTATTTCTTTTAAACTCATTAATGGCTTTGTCAAATTGTCATCAGATGTGCCCATGTTTTCATGTATGAAATGGAATGAAAAAAATATATATTTCTGAATAAATGTTAAAATGGTTTTCAGTGTCTATACTGTCATCCATGTGTTTACACATTTTTATTATAAAATAATTGACATTAGTGCACAAAGTCAGATCAAACTGTGGTATTTTTTTTATTTGGTCCTCCTGCAAATTTGGTGAAATGTCACTTATGCCTCTCTGGTCCTCACCCCTCAATATGAAAAAGAATGAAACATTGGAGCCAAAAAAGGCGTATGTGACTTTTTTTAATTAAATTTTTTTTTTCTGAATAAATGTTAAAATATTGTTCAATATGTATGCTGTCTTCCATATGAGTACACATTTTTATTATAAAAGATTGAAATCAGTACACAAAGTCAGATCAAACTATGGTAAATTTTTGTTTTGGCCCTCCTGTAAAGCTGGTTCCCTATCTGTCGGTCACTACGAGTTATGTCGTGACGACATAGGGGATTTACTTGGAAGCCCCAATCATCTCTGACTAAGAGAAAACGCCAATGAATATTGGCTAGTGGATTTTGCATACCTGAGCCACTCCCCGTGCACACGGGTATAAATAGGCGACAGGTGCATCCACTCATCAGATTTTTGCTTCGGAGCCAAGTGGATGAACGTGTTGATCTCCACAAAGCCATTCATCATCTGTCTGGAAGCTGTTCTTGTTGGCATTGTGGTGCGAACAGCGGTGTCCCTGTCTGCAGCGATTCCCCTGGGCACTTCAACTAAGAGAGCAGATTTCTTAAAAGAGCAAAAATCACGGTCAGTTCACGTCTTTTTAACCCTAAGGGGACGGCTGTATCAACGGCGATACCAACTCGTTTTTTTAAGACTAGTGCAAAAGACATTAAACAAATACTCTGTCGATTTTGGTCGTACAGATAAGTGTTATACATCAATTGAAACTTTGAAGTGTCTATTTTTTTTTTGTACACTCACGAATACAACAAAACTTTGTGGTTTTGGAAAAAAAAAGAAAACAAACAGGATGCGCTCTTTGTCTTCTCCATCTCCGCGAGCTGCTCTTTGAAATACGTCACTAAAATTAAGTGTAACTCGGCGAAAACTCAATACACGGACATGGGAGTTATATCTATAGAAAGCTGGAAGTGTCTACTTTGAAATGAAGTAAGTCTTATCGAAAACAAACATTCTGTGATGAAGTAATCCGTATGAAACCAACACGATGTTCAGTCTATCCCGTCTAACTCATTATTTCTAATGCGATCCCGCCCCCTCGCGTTCATATGTAAATAACCACGTGTGCCGCATGCTCATGTAGACGCCCAACAACAAACAAAGCCAGATCGTTCCTCGCGGCTAACATTACTGTTCGTTTCTGGAAGAAGACACACTGAATAAAAGCTGGATTTGCCTCAAAATAAGAGCAAGAGTTCATCCAGAAGAGAAGAGCGATCTGATGAGTAAGTAATGTTTCTTGTTTTGCATTGTGTTATTGTGACTCAAACTTGAACGCGTTTATTTTTTTTCCCAAACGACAACATGATGAATGCTACAATGTTTAGAAAAATGTTTAATGTTCACAAATGGATTTAATAACGTGCTAAACGATAATAATTCGTTTCTCAGATATAAAATATCCTTTTTTTATAGTACATATACATTTACATTTATGCATTTAGCAGACGCTTTTATCCAAAGCGACTTACAGTGCATTCAGGGTATACATGTTTTATCACTATGTGTGTTCCCTGGGAAGTAAAAGTCACAAAGTACATATTTTGTAGTACAAAGCCATACATACTAGGCTATATGATTACAAAATCATAGTTCGTTTTTTCTAAACAATAATAATTAGTTTCTCAGATATAAAATGTATTTTTTTGTTTACGATAGTACAAAGCATGCGTGAGTCTATAAAACATATATATAAAAAGATGCTCCTGATATTAACATGCTCACAAATGTTTTGTTTTTTGGTTTGTATTTTATTGAATCAGATACCTGCACCACAGATGATGAATCCTGATGACTTTCTTCAAACTGTTTTCCTCTGAGAGTGCTGTATCTCCCTTTGTGTCTCAGGTGAGAATCACTTAATATTCAAGACCATTGCCACTCCCTCGCATATAGGCTTTCATTCACAAAACATGTCTTAAAAATTTATTTAGGACTATTTAGTGTGGGTTTTATGGCCTTATTTCAGCTAAATTTTTCCCCCCAAAACTTACTAACCACGCATAATATTTTTTTTCTAAAAAAATGCAAACATGTACATCCATCTTGGTCACATAATATTGTAGCAAAGTCTGTGCTGAATACAAAAACAAATACATGTTGGTCAATAGTATGTTATAAGTAGCTGAAATAAGCATAAATATCAGGACATGTCAAAACATCTCAAGGGCCCCAAAATCACCTCAGACCCCAGAGGGTTAAAGACGCTGTTCCGGCCGTGTCCTCTTGGTTGCGGTCGTTTCCTATCCTCCGTCGACAGCCACGATCGTTGTCTTCAGTGTCTGGGCATCCAGCACGCTGAAGCTGCGTTCGTGGATGGTTTATGCGTTCGTTCTGAGCGTGTAACCATGGCAGCGCTGCGATCGTGCCTCTCTCTCCTCACGGGGATGGGAGGGGCTCCCTCTGTCACTACCCGCGCTGGCTTCTCTGCCACAAGCAGAGAACCATCGGCTAGTGCTCTGGGCGATCTGAGGGTTACAGTGAGAGCTTTCCGCCGGGCCAGTCCCCACGGACCTTTCACTCCTCCCGCAGCAGCTGTTCTGTGCGGCTCCCCGGTGATTCTGCTGTGCCGTCTCACGGCGTGTCCAGCTTTTCATTCGGTGCGCCGATAGAGGATCAGATGTCGATCGCGGTATCGGGGGATGGGCAATCGTCATCTGAGGATGAAGATTCGGTGGAGCTGCACCCCTCGGTTGTCACGGCCGCCGCTGAATCGGACCCAGAGTTGACGGCTGTGCTTTCCCGGGCCGCCGCGAGATCAGGGCTGGAGGCGTGCACACCTCCTAGTCCCGAGCCCTCACGGCGAGATGATTGGCTCCTCGGCACGGGCCGTGGCTCGCGACCACGCCCTGCCCTGGTTCCTTTCTTCCCCGAAGTGCACGAGGAGCTGATGAAGTTGTGGACAGCCCCTTTTTACAGCCAGAAGCGTCTCGTCTGCCTCCTCCATCCTCGCTACCCTCGATGGCGGGCTGCTAGGGGGTACGTTGACATTCCCCAGGTGGAGAGTGCGGTTGCAGTGCACTTGTGCCTGCAAAACGCCGCCACTTGGAGGAATTGTCCTCGTCTCCTGTCCAAAGCCTGTAAACTGACGGGCGCTCTTGCGGCCAAAGCTTACAGTGCTGCATGCCATGGCTATCCTGCGAGTACACCAAGCCAAGGCATTAAATGCACGAGGGTAGTACCAACCCGAGGTTGAAGCAGGAACTACGCTCAGCGACTGATCTCTGAGGGAAGTCGCAGCGCAGTCCCTCGGGAAGGTGATGTCCACACTTGTGGTCCAAGAGCGCCGTCTATGGCTCAGCCTTGCTGAGAGGAGCGATGTCGACAAACTGAGCTTTCTCAATGCTCTCGTCTCCCAGGCTTGACTGTTCGGCGACATTGTCGAGGACTGTGCCCAGCAGTTCTCGGCAGTACAGAAGCAGACCGAGGCTATCCAACACATCTTGCCCCGGTGTGATGCACCGCTCCGCCGCAAAGCAAGCCCCAGACTGCTTGTCGCCGTGGGCGCCCTCCTGTGTCCTCCAGAGCTGCTCCGCCCCGTGCTGAATCGTAGGCCGGCGCGAGGACAGCACCACTCCTTCCCCCGAAGGAAGGCAGGGGGAGAATCATTCATTCTGTTCTCCCCCTGCCCACATTGTCAAAGTACCCACATTGTACCCACATTGTCAAAGAAAGAGCAAATTCCCTTTCCTCAGAGTTTTCAGGCTCGCGGGCTGACAGTGTGCGACGCACTGCCTCCTCACTCTCTCCCAGGACCCATCTTGCCAGCGGCCAAGAGAGTGCGGTTGGGGGACGGCAGGGCCTCCCCACGCGCCTCTAGCCAGTCCCTACAAGGACTCAGGGAGTTCTGCGAGGATGAGTCAGAACGCAGGGCTTTCTGTACCATCCAGCCTTTCTCCCATTCGCTGCACCACTGCGGGTACGTCGATTGTGCCGTTGGAGCCACTTGCACGGCATCTGGAGGCGTGGCTTGCGCTGCCCAGCCCGTCTCGTTGGCTCACGCACACAATTCGACTCGGCTACGCAATTCAGTTCACCTGGCGACCTCCCAAGTTCAGCGGCGTACTCAAGACTGCGTTGGCAGCTCGGAACGTTCCTGTCTTGTGCGAGGAGATTGCTGTCCTCCTGGCAAAGGATGCAATCGAGCCGGTCCCTCCAGCCGAGATGAGGCAGGGGTTTTACAGCCCTTACTTCATTGTACCCAAGAAAGGCATTGGTCTTCGACCAATCCTGGATTGCGACTCCTGAACCGGGCCCTGCACAGGCTCCCGTTCAAGAAGTTGATGCACAGGCGCATGATCAAATGCATACAGCCCCGGGATTGGTTTGCAGCGATCGACCTGAAGGATGCTTACTTTCATGTTTCAATCCTTCTGCGACACAGACCGTTCCTACGGTTTGTGTCCGAGGGTCGGGCATGGCAGTACAGGGTCCTCCCCTTCGGGCTCTCCCTGTCCCCCCGTGTCTTCACGAAGGTCGCGGAGGGCGCCCTTGCCCCGTTATGGGAAGTGCGCATCAGGATCCTCAACTGTCTCGAGCATGGCCTGCGCGCGTGAACAGTTGTGCGATCACAGGGACCTGGTGCTTCGGCACCTCAGCCAGTTCGAGCTTCGGGTCAACTGGGAAAAGAGCAAGCTCTCCCCTGCGCAGAGAATCTCTTTTCTTGGTGTGGAGTAGACTCGGTGAGTATGACGGCGCGCCTCACGGGAGAGCGCGCCCAATCAGTGCTGAACTGCCTGAGTTCCTTCAGAGGCAGGACTGTGGTTCCGCTGAAACTGTTTCAGAGGCTCCTGGGGCATATGGCATCCCCAGCTGCAGTCACGCCGCTCGGATTGCTTCATATGAGACCACTTCAGCACTGGTTGCACTCCCGAGTCCCGAGGTGGGCATGGCGCCGCGGTGCACTTCAGGTGAACATCACACAGGAGTGTCGCCGCTCCTTCAGCCCCTGGACGGACCTTGCCTTTCTACGGGCCGGGGTGCCCTTAGAACAAGTGTCTCGGCATGTTGTTGTCACAACAGATGCCTCCAGCACGAGCTGGGGCGCTACATGCAACGGGCAGGCAGCCTCGGGGCTCTGGACGGGGCCTCGACTGCTTTGGCAAAACAACTGCCTAGAGCTGCTGGCAGTGCATCTAGCCTTGCGGCAGTTTCGGCCACTGCTGTTAGGCAAGCATGTTATTGGTCCGTACAGACAACACTGCGGCTGTGTCGTACATCAACCGGATGGGGGGTGTACGATCACGCCGCATGTCACAGCTCACCCGCCATCTCCTCCTCTGGAGTCACACGCGGCTCAAGTCGCTGCGCGCTGTCCATATTCCGGAGGAGCTCAATCATGCAGCCGATGCGCTCTCACGACAGCTCACTTCCCCAGAGAATGGTGACTCCATCCCGAGACGATCCGACTGATCTGGATTCGATTCGGGGAAGCTCAGGTAGACCTGTTTGCTTCCTGCGAGTCCTCCCACTGCCAGCTGTATTTCTCCCTGACCGAGGGCACCCTCGGCACGGACGCGCTGGCACACAGCTGGCCTCGGGCTCTATGCAAGTATGCATTTCCCCCAGTGAGCCTGCTCGCACAGACACTGTGCAAAGTCAGGGAGGACGAGGAGCAGGTCAAGTCAAGTCAAGTCACCTTTATTTATATAGCGCTTTTAACAATACAAATTGTGACAAAGCAACTGCACAATATCAAAATGGGAAAATAGTGTCAATAATGTAAAATGACAAGATTAAACACTAAATTTTCAATTAAAGGCATTTCATTGTTGAATTCAGTGATGGCATCGTCCAGCTCAGATCAGTTCAAAAAGTTTCTGTTCAATCAAGTCGACGATATTGCTGGAAATGAAGTGTCCCCAACTAAGCAAGCCAGAGGCGACAGCGGCAAGGAACCAAAACTCCATTGGTGACAGAACGGAGAAAAAACCTTGGGAGAAACCAGGCTCAGTCGGGGGGCCATTTCTCCTCTGGCCAGACGACACAGCAGTTCAATTCCAACTGCTGCAAAGTCAGATTGGATGGCTCAACAGGTTCCCGAGGTCTTTTCCTGATGGCTCTCTAGGTGACGGGGTCCTCACTGGGGGTCTGTCTCTGGGGCTCATCTAGGTGTCCTGGTCTCCGCTGACGTTCAGGGCTGTAGTAGGTGTCGTCTCTAGGTGCTGATCCACCATCTGATCTGGTGACTGCAGTGACCTCGGAATAAGAAAGAAACAGACTAATATTAGCGTAGATGTCAATCTTTTTATGATGTAACAAGTACATCATGTGTTATGGGAAGTGTTCCCGGTTCCGGTTGATATAATTAATGCAGCCTAACAATCCTTTAACGGATTTGAATAATAGAAGTGTATTAGTGTGTTATGTGTACGCCAGGTTAAAGAGATGGGTCTTTAATCTAGATTTAAACTGACAGAGTGTGTCTGCCTCCCGAACAGTGTTTGGTAGATTGTTCCAGAATTTGGGCGCTAAATAGGAAAAAGATCTGCCGCCCGCTGTTGATTTTGATATTCTAGGTATTATCCAATGGCCAGAGTTTTGAGAACGCAGTGGTCGTGAAGGACTATAATGCGATAAGAGCTCGCTCAAGTACTGAGGAGCTAAACCATTCAGGGCTTTATAAGTAATTAACAAGATTTTAAAATCTATACGATGTTTAGTAGGGAGCCAGTGCAGTGTTGACAGAACCGGGCTAATGTGCTCATACTTCCTGGTTCTAGTAAGAACTCTAGCTGCTGCATTTTGAACCATCTGTAATTTGTTTATTAAGCGTGCAGAACAACCACCCAATAAAGCATTACAATAATCTAACCTTGAGGTCATAAACGCATGAATTAATATTTCTGCATTTGACATTGAGAGCATAGGTCTCAGTTTAGATATATTTTTAAGATGAAAAAATGCAGTTTTACAAATGCTAGAAACGTGGCTGTCAAAGGAGAGATTACTATTAAATAGCACACCTAGGTTCCTGACTGATGATGAAGAATTTACAGAGCAGGTCCTGCTGGTCGCTCCGTTCTGGCCCACCTGGACCTGGTTTCCCGAACTCATTCTCCTCGCGACAGCCCCTCCCTGGTCCATTCCTCTGAGGAAGGACCTCCTTTCTCAGGGACTCGGCACCATTTGGCACCCGCGTCCAGACCTGTGGAACCTCCATGTGTGGCTCCTGGACGGGACGCGGCAGACTTGAGTGGTCTCCCACAGGCGGTGGTAGAGACCATCACTCAGGCTAGAGCTCCTTCTACAAGGCAAGCCTATGCACTGAAGTGGAGTCTGTTCGCGAACTGGTGTTCTTCTCGCCACGAAGACCCCCGAAGATGCACGATTGGAGTAGTGCTTTCTTTCCTGCAAGAAAGGTTGGAGCGTAGGCTGTCACCCTCCACCTTGAAAGTGTATGTGGCCGCTATCGCGGCCCATCACGATGCAGTGGATGGCTGGTCCCTGGGAAAGCATGATCTCATCGTGAGGTTCCTGAGGGGTGCCAGGAGGTTGAATCCCCCTAGGCCACCCCTGATGCCCTCCTGGGACCTCTCTAAGAGAGAGAAATAGACGGTGGCTTGTGTCAAAATTGATTGATGGCTTTGACCTTTGTGACCTTTCCCCCCTCCCCCACGCGGCCCACCCACATAGCGACCACCCATGTAGTGTTGACCCCTCAAATGAGATCCAGATGTTACAATCATCATGCGTGAAGCTCCGGCGTCATCCGGGATGTTATCCGGTCGGTGAAAAAACCATAAATGAGCGGTTGAGGAATGTTTTGAAGATATTATGGAGCGTTTTGAAACTTCCTCATGGGAACATCTGTGCGGGCGCCCCTCCCCATCTGCGGCACGCGTGGTGTCCTGTTGCACGCTTTCTCTCCCTCTCTATCTCTATGGGATTTTCTCTATGAAAAAAAAAAACAATAATGAACGATCAATATTAAAAAGTCATGAGAACATATCACAATATGCGTACCTGCAATATATTCTGTTGAATAAAAAGAATTTAAATAAAATAAGCTATCATTGAGAAGGGATAAAAATGCTTAGCTTAACAAATGAAATGGTTAAAAAATATAAATTGCCTTACATTTTCCAAGAGCAAAAGATTTCCTCCTTTTGCGAGGATGACTATTCTTTGAATGAGATGAATACAAAAAATGGTCACTTTAATTCTGTCTCTCTCTCTCACTCACACACACACACACACACACACACATTTGCGTAATCGTCTAAAACGGCGATATTACACAGAATCCTGATGTTTATATCTACAGATAATTATACGTTACAACCATCACAGAAAACATTACATCTTAGAAAATAAATAAATAATTCATGTGCTTTATAAGTAATTTACTCATGGGCTCAATAGAATGTTCCCTCTCCCTCTCGCTGTGAGAGGACACTTGCCCCACACCATAGGTTAAACAAGTAGCCAACACAGACACACATTCAATCGTCAGAGTCTTACTCTCGTCTTTGAAAATAAATATTTTAACAGGCAAATGGTAAGGGATATAGTGGACTCAACATGTCCGGGCATGTTTTATGGAGTATTTCCATATACATATTTCAGTTCACGTTTATTTGTATATTTGTATTTGTATCACAGACATTTGAGTTTCTACATTATATTTAGAACCTTTAATAATTATATTACCATTATATTAATGCAATTTATATCGTATCATCCCCTTAACCCACCCATCACAGTAAACTTTCTGCATTTTATATTTTCACTCATTTAGTATAATGTAAAAAGCTGTTATGATCGTGGGACAATTATTTGGAGTATTACTACACTCCATAGACACTCCATGACACTCCATAGACAAAAATATTTTTTTTTACTGTACTCCTTCCAAAAATGTTTATATATATTGTTTTTAAGCAATCTAAATTATGAGGACTCAAGAAGTTTAATCATAAACCACATTGTTATATCAGAGTAATACCCATGTCATTAAACAAATTTGTGTTCTGATAAATCATACAAACATTTCAAGCTAAAGAGAGACTTATCTCTATTTTAAAGAATATGGAAATATATAATTATATATGACGGCATGTTACTAAAGCAAATCATTCATCATTCATTTTAAACAAGTATTCAACATTTATTTAACACATCATTCTCTTCATTTAAAGAATATGGTAATAAACAAAATATATAATTATATATGTCATAGTAACAAACATGTTACTAAAGCAAAGCAAATCTTTTATCGTACATTTTAAACTCATATTCAACATTTAAGTTTATTGAACTTATAAAACACACAACTCTCTTCTTTTAAAGAAGGTAGTTAAAAACTGTGATTATATATAACATACATTATTCTGGGGGCAATTAACTCAAATTAAATGTTTACAAAATGTACCTAAGTTGGGAAATCAAGTCCTGCTTTTGAGCTCTTCTAACTCACAAGAGTAAAATGTCAGTCTGAGCTGGACGAGCTGACACACACACACACACACACACACACACACACACACACACACACACACACACACACACACACACACACACACACACACACACACACACACACACACACACACACACACGTTGTTTTGTATGTTTTCTGTGGACGTTCCACATATAGTCGTAATGATTTTGTACTCTACGTTTACCAAAATTCTGCATACACCCCTTTTTAAATAAGATATTGATTGCAATCTTAATTACGAGGACTCAGGAAATTTCATCATAAACTGCATTTACGTTGTTATGTCAGAGTAATACCCATGTCATTAAACAAATTTGTGTTCTGATAAATCATAAACATTTCAAGCTAAAGAGAGACTTGCCTCTATTTTAAAGAATGTGGAAATATTTAATTATATGACAGCATGTTACTTCCATGTTACTAAAGCAAATCATTCATCATTATTTTAAAACAAGTATTCGATCTGTAGTTTATTGAACTTATAAAACACATCCTAGTAACAAACATGTTACAGCAAAGCAATCCATTTATCACACATTTTAAACAAGTGTTTTCGTTTTTCACTAACCACACATAAATGCTGTTTTCTTAAAACCACAAACATGCGTGTTCAAGCTACAGGCATATTATTGTAGCCAAGTTTGTGCTGAATACAGTATAATCAGACTTTAGACTATTAATATGCTTTTTAAGATTCTGAAAAACACCAATGTCAGGGACATGACAAAATTTCTACAGGGGACCCCAAAACCCTTCTGATCCAGAGGGTTAAAGAAGGTGGTAATACATATATAATTATATATGACAGCATGTTACAAAGGCAATTCATTCATCATGCATTTTAAACACATTCAACATTTATTTAAGTTTATTGAAACTTATAAAACACATAATTATCTTATTTTAAAGATGTTAATAAATAAGTTTGATTATATGTAACATACTATATAAACATTTACAAGTCTTAGGCGATAATAAAATGTCTTACATTTTTTTCTGTGAACAATGATGTCCAAATTCTGTGAATAAAAAAAATAAAATAAAATAAAAAGTTTAAGTTATAAACATTATTAAATATAAACAAAAGTCACAGCTCCTCTTTGGGAATCTCCAATGTGAAACTGCAGGGTCTACCTCAGACCCTGACAGACAAGGGAGGATGAGGGGTCGAGTTACAGACCAGATGATCTGAGATGTTATTCTGTTTTTTTCTCCAAGTGAAGGTTATGGCCGTGTTAATAATGATTTCAAAGCCTAATCTTAAGACTTTAAATAAACATTTGGTAGAATCCTGTGGTTTTTTGCTTAAATTTCAACTAAAGTCTAATTTATATCAGATTTATTTCACATTAAACACTTCAGCATCTTTAAAAGGTTCTTATTTTAAGTATCATCTCCAATGTTTTATTCCCCTCACACATGCGATAAAACATATCGCCAAAGTCTTTCTGTATGTTTTTTAAAAAAAACAATCTAGCAATATGTTAAAAAGTTTCCATATGAGGGTCTTATTTAAGTTTTATTTGAGCGAGTTTATGGCTTTTGCAGGCACCAACCCTTTTATCCATAACGTTATGGTTCATTTAAAATGTTTGTTTAAACAACTTGTCGAGCATAAGGTTGCTTACAGATACGAGAAAAGACTTTACAAAAACATCCATGTCACCACGACGCGCATTCTTTGGATTACGCGCTTGAATTAAGCAGCACATGCGAGGAGGATCTTCAGTGATTAATGGCCTCTCCTGAGAATATTTCATTGCACTTAAAAAACAAAACACAGTACAAGCTAAATGAATGTCCGACGGTATGAAAAACCTACGTTGTTAAAACCTATATGCAATATGTATTAAACATACGCTTTTGTTGCTAAGACTGCTTATTAATAATGTTGTTAGGGGACGCCAACTGCAAACAGATCCACACACACACACACACACACACACACACACACACATTCCCCAGAATCAATTATTTCTATAATACTTGCTGATTTTAAAGCACAAACTTACTTTAAAGTTTGAATAAAAGGTTACCAAATATAGTTTCATACCCGTTGTGTTCTAACAAAGTCATTAATCTATTCTCTTTGTTTTATACGATTTACTTCTACGAAGGATCATGATACTTTTATAAGTCTGATAAATATGTGATGAATGCAGATGAAACGAGAATTGAGCTACCAAGTTTGATGTGATGTTTTTAAGGGATTTTATTTATTTTTAAATACAACTAAACAGATAAAAGATTCTTCTTTCTTTTTGACAAACCTACATTTAAAAGTATTTGATCTTAAAATGATTTGCTCTTATTTTACACGTTCCAATAGATGAACCTTCTTGAAGTTGAAGATGGCGTGGAAACACAATTTTCTGTGTACGCGTCTCTAAATGTGTCTTTAATAAATCACTGTTGTTTTTAAGCAAAAGCTATGATTCAGTCTGTTTTATTCAGTCGTTGTGCCTTTTTAGTTTTGTTCCAGGAAACAGGTACGACTGTAACCGTCTGTTCCTCTTTAAGAAAACAAGCGGCCGGCAGTTTTTAACATCTCTTAATTTTTCACAATCGCAAATGTTTTTTAGCTTAAATATTAGTTTTAGTCAGTTACAAAAGTGTCAGGCATGATGCTTATATGTCTTTTTAAATACTTACGACAAAGTTACAGGTTTCTTGGGCGAACGCTTGCCAGAGTGTTACTCGATAAGTCCTCTGCGTTATCTTTTATTAAAATATTCCATTGAATATCACTAAGACAAATTCTGTAACAGCGTTCGTAAATGAATATAAACGTACAAATCTTTATAGAGACAATAAGAACAATACGGTCTAACAACACAAACACAAATGCTTGTTCTAACTTTCACACACCAGACTGATCCTTGCTAACTACGCCTAAAATATGACTTATATGCTCCCACTAAGTCAGATAATGATGAAGAACCAAATTGCCTATCACAGCCATGCTGATGATACCCAGATCTACCTAGCCTTATCTCCAAATGACTATAGCCCCATTGACTCCCTCTGCCAATGCATTGATGAAATTAACAGTTGGATGTGCCAAAACTTTCTTCAGTTAAACAAGGAGAAAACTGAAGTCATTGCATTTGGAAACAAAGATGAAGTTCTCAAGGTGAATGCATACCTTGGCTCTAGGGGTCAAACAACTAAAAATCAAGTCAGAAATCTTGGGGTGATTCTGGAGACAGACCTTAGTTTTAGTAGTCATGTAACTAAATCAGCATACTATCATCTCAAAAACATTGCAGGAATTAGATGTTTTGTTTCCAGTCACGACTTGGAGAAACTTGTTCATGCCTTTATCACCAGCAGGGTGGATTATTGTAATGGTCTCCTCACCGGCCTTCCAAAGAAGACCATTAAACAGCTGCAGCTCATCCAGAACGCTGCTGCCAGGATTCTGACTAGAACCAGAAAATCTGAGCATATCACACCTCAGGTCCTTACACTGGCTTCCGGTTACATTTAGGATTGATTTTAAAGTACTTTAACTCGTTTATAAGTCTCTCAATGGTCTAGGACCTAAATACATTGCAGATATGCTCACTGAATATAAACCTAACAGACCACTCAGATCATTAGGATCGAGTCAGTTAGAAATACCAAGGGTTCACACAAAACAAGGGGAGTCCTCTTTTAGCTATTATGCTGGAACCAGCTTCCAGAAGAGATCAGATGAGCTAAAACATTAGACACATTTAAATCCAGGCTCAAAACTCATCTGTTTAGCTGTGCATGTGTTGAATGAGCACTGTGCTACGTCCGAACTGACTGCATTGTATTTTATGTATAATCCTTTTCTATTTAACGGTTTTAAATTTCATTTTAAATCAATTTCTATATCATTTTAAAAATCCTTGTTTTATTATTTTTAATTCCTTGTTTTTATTGCTGTGAATGATTATTTCACTTTTTTTATGTAAAGCACTTTGAATTACTACTGTGTTTGAAATGTGCTATATATATAAACTTGCCTTGCCTAAAACTTAGATATCTTGACTTTATCCGTGTGTTTAACGGCGCTAGGCCTTGCCACACCGTTGTGAGATATAAACCGCAAAGTTTTTCATAGTTTGCGCATTCTTTCCATTTTAATTTGTTTACCGCTCTTGTTGTATTTCCCATCTAATGGTAAATGTCAGGCCTTGCGCTTTGCATCCTAGTTTTTGCTGTCATGTTAGCGGGCTCTTTGTCCATATTTCTGTGAATTTGCTTGATTTTTTAAAATATGGCTTCAACCCGTCATCTTCATTCGAGACGTTTACGTTATATTATTAACACCGTTTATATCATGCATGATCGTTTCTCGATAATTAATTCCCTCTACGCTCGTATTCCGGCCGTTTTCTTTTTAGAAAATGTATTAAAAATATTTTTATAAAATTGCTCATTTGTAAGATGATTTTAAAGTGTATGCAAA
The DNA here is from genome assembly GCA_023376895.1 of Aspiorhynchus laticeps. Lineage (NCBI taxonomy): Eukaryota > Metazoa > Chordata > Actinopteri > Cypriniformes > Cyprinidae > Aspiorhynchus > Aspiorhynchus laticeps. Next base: position 40,198,481 of record CM041801.1, on the reverse strand, counting down.
ATCATTCAAATTGAACTCGGAAAAAAGATAACGAGGGATTCAACCTTTTATTTTGAACAGTATATTGTTGGATATACATTGAAGTAGTGAAGACAATGATCAAATTACAAACAATAGTAATGATATTACAGGCGGTCTAGCCAGAAAAGAAAATTTCTGCAGACCAACATGTTTTGTTGTAATATAAAATCAACCAACGATCCGACAATTTCACATATCATGGATTCATAATTTTTTGCGATCAGCGACGTACATAAATCTGTTACATACGTACACAGACAAAGAACCTCGTTAACGTCCATCTCATCCTCACATTCACACAACACATCCAGAATTTTTCTGGCCGTTAAAGGGACTGGGTCTCTGCCGGTAATAAACATGCTCGTCAAATCGGGCCATGAATCGGTCAGACTTCTTACAACATCCATTTCGTTCTTGAGATTTTTTACACGCTTGGTATCCCCCGTAGAATCATGATACGGATCGGACGCAGCATCGATGATCGTGGTCATAAGATCGATCATTTGGTCTCGGTAATGCGGTTTAAACGTAGAGTCTATAATGCCTTTTACAGGACACGTTTTACCCGCGCCGCAGTCGCACTTCGGCTGATCATCCGCAGCGTCGCTCTCCATCGGCTTTTGCGCGGCGTCAGACATCCTTTTCAGAAATCGATTCTTTCTTTTGACTGTTTTAATCCACGATGGATCCTCCGAAGCGATATTAATTGAAAAATTGCAGAGTTCTCAGGATGGTTGAAGCTGATTCTGTCGGGCCCGTGTTTTGATCGTTGTAGTAGTTCCGCGCTGTCAAACGCAGGTCTAGAGTTTATCCGGAACAGCTCCTCTTTGCACACAGAGGATGTAGCGTAGACGTAGGCAAGTAGTGACGGATCTTTTGTACATTCGAGCAAAAGTAAATTGTTGAGGTCCACGTGTCGGCTGTTGGCTGGTTGTTGAGATGGCGGGTGTTGCCGGAGGCGGTGGGCCTGCGGAGCATGTTTTGGTCAAAGAGAAATAGTTCTCACAGAAAGATATTATGGTTAACGATTACGAGGTCATTTATTAGGATTTTTTGTTACGGCAAATTGTTTCAAGTAACGTATCGTGGATCGGGAAAACGTCAGACAAAACACCCGTTGATCAGGTTTGTTATACCGGATACACAGACTGATCGTTTAACTTGACTGAAACAGTTCATCTATCGTCGAAAAAATGGTGTTTAACAGAGGCACGTCGCTCCGATCGAAATATAGATTCGTTTTGCAGCACCCGAAAGGGTTGTCCTCAGGAATAGGAAAGTCACGATCATACTCGGAGTCGGTCTCGTCAGAGTCTGATTCGTCGCTGCTTTGAGACAAAAAGTTTTTTTCAGATTCCTCCCGACGTTTATTTCCCATCATGAGATAATTATGGTCATGATGCGTTTTGTTCCAACAGGATGTAATGCACATGTAGGCCGTCCGCGTTGTCACCCGATACCTCATCCCCTGCGTAACAGCATCCCACTGGAAAATGTACCTGATTTTATCGCCAAAATTAAATTCTCTCCAAATTTGATTGTAGAAGTATGCCCAGTCTATGGCGGTCAAAAGCAGGTAGGCGCATTCGGATGTATAGTCCTCGTAAGAATCTAAAACATAGAGTTTCACGGTCTGCAATGACGTGTCAAACAAAAATCTACCTACACGATCATCAGACACTGGGAAATCTTGTTTCACAAAATCTTCACGGACAATCTTCGTCACACGGAGCGTGTCTTCGTCCGTTTCAACAGAACTTCTTGGCGGTGTTACAGACATAGCTCTTGTTTCAGGAGAGGCGGAGGCTGTTGTAACGATGTAGAAAACCTTATTTAAATACCGAATTCTGAATCTAGGCGGGCCAAACAACCGAGGAGTAACGCGGTGTGCGCTTTAACGCGTGATATTATCTCTTAAATTATTAGATAATTTATAATAATAGTAGTTTGTGAAAACCTCTGATAGCGGTATTTATCCATTTTCTAAAAAGAAAACGGCCGGAATACGAGCGTAGAGGGAATTAATTATCGAGAAACGATCATGCATGATATAAACGGTGTTAATAATATAACGTAAACGTCTCGAATGAAGATGACGGGTTGAAGCCATATTTTAAAAAATCAAGCAAATTCACAGAAATATGGACAAAGAGCCCGCTAACATGACAGCAAAAACTAGGATGCAAAGCGCAAGGCCTGACATTTACCATTAGATGGGAAATACAACAAGAGCGGTAAACAAATTAAAATGGAAAGAATGCGCAAACTATGAAAAACTTTGCGGTTTATATCTCACAACGGTGTGGCAAGGCCTAGCGCCGTTAAACACACGGATAAAGTCAAGATATCTAAGTTTTAGGCAAGGCAAGTTTATATATATAGCACATTTCAAACACAGTAGTAATTCAAAGTGCTTTACATAAAAAAAGTGAAATAATCATTCACAGCAATAAAAACAAGGAATTAAAAATAATAAAACAAGGATTTTTAAAATGATATAGAAATTGATTTAAAATGAAATTTAAAACCGTTAAATAGAAAAGGATTATACATAAAATACAATGCAGTCAGTTCGGACGTAGCACAGTGCTCATTCAACACATGCACAGCTAAACAGATGAGTTTTGAGCCTGGATTTAAATGTGTCTAATGTTTTAGCTCATCTGATCTCTTCTGGAAGCTGGTTCCAGCATAATAGCTAAAAGAGGACTCCCCTTGTTTTGTGTGAACCCTTGGTATTTCTAACTGACTCGATCCTAATGATCTGAGTGGTCTGTTAGGTTTATATTCAGTGAGCATATCTGCAATGTATTTAGGTCCTAGACCATTGAGAGACTTATAAACGAGTTAAAGTACTTTAAAATCAATCCTAAATGTAACCGGAAGCCAGTGTAAGGACCTGAGGTGTGATATGCTCAGATTTTCTGGTTCTAGTCAGAATCCTGGCAGCAGCGTTCTGGATGAGCTGCAGCTGTTTAATGGTCTTCTTTGGAAGGCCGGTGAGGAGACCATTACAATAATCCACCCTGCTGGTGATAAAGGCATGAACAAGTTTCTCCAAGTCGTGACTGGAAACAAAACATCTAATTCCTGCAATGTTTTTGAGATGATAGTATGCTGATTTAGTTACATGACTACTAAAACTAAGGTCTGTCTCCAGAATCACCCCAAGATTTCTGACTTGATTTTTAGTTGTTTGACCCCTAGAGCCAAGGTATGCATTCACCTTGAGAACTTCATCTTTGTTTCCAAATGCAATGACTTCAGTTTTCTCCTTGTTTAACTGAAGAAAGTTTTGGCACATCCAACTGTTAATTTCATCAATGCATTGGCAGAGGGAGTCAATGGGGCTATAGTCATTTGGAGATAAGGCTAGGTAGATCTGGGTATCATCAGCATGGCTGTGATAGGCAATTTGGTTCTTCATCATTATCTGACTTAGTGGGAGCATATAAGTCATATTTTAGGCGTAGTTAGCAAGGATCAGTCTGGTGTGTGAAAGTTAGAACAAGCATTTGTGTTTGTGTTGTTAGACCGTATTGTTCTTATTGTCTCTATAAAGATTTGTACGTTTATATTCATTTACGAACGCTGTTACAGAATTTGTCTTAGTGATATTCAATGGAATATTTTAATAAAAGATAACGCAGAGGACTTATCGAGTAACACTCTGGCAAGCGTTCGCCCAAGAAACCTGTAACTTTGTCGTAAGTATTTAAAAAGACATATAAGCATCATGCCTGACACTTTTGTAACTGACTAAAACTAATATTTAAGCTAAAAAACATTTGCGATTGTGAAAAATTAAGAGATGTTAAAAACTGCCGGCCGCTTGTTTTCTTAAAGAGGAACAGACAGTTACAGTCGTACCTGTTTCCTGGAACAAAACTAAAAAGGCACAACGACTGAATAAAACAGACTGAATCATAGCTTTTGCTTAAAAACAACAGTGATTTATTAAAGACACATTTAGAGACGCGTACACAGAAAATTGTGTTTCCACGCCATCTTCAACTTCAAGAAGGTTCATCTATTGGAACGTGTAAAATAAGAGCAAATCATTTTAAGATCAAATACTTTTAAATGTAGGTTTGTCAAAAAGAAAGAAGAATCTTTTATCTGTTTAGTTGTATTTAAAAATAAATAAAATCCCTTAAAAACATCACATCAAACTTGGTAGCTCAATTCTCGTTTCATCTGCATTCATCACATATTTATCAGACTTATAAAAGTATCATGATCCTTCGTAGAAGTAAATCGTATAAAACAAAGAGAATAGATTAATGACTTTGTTAGAACACAACGGGTATGAAACTATATTTGGTAACCTTTTATTCAAACTTTAAAGTAAGTTTGTGCTTTAAAATCAGCAAGTATTATAGAAATAATTGATTCTGGGGAATGTGTGTGTGTGTGTGTGTGTGTGTGTGTGTGTGTGTGTGGATCTGTTTGCAGTTGGCGTCCCTTAACAACATTATTAATAAGCAGTCTTAGCAACAAAAGCGTATGTTTAATACATATTGCATATAGGTTTTAACAACGTAGGTTTTTCATACCGTCGGACATTCATTTAGCTTGTACTGTGTTTTGTTTTTTAAGTGCAATGAAATATTCTCAGGAGAGGCCATTAATCACTGAAGATCCTCCTCGCATGTGCTGCTTAATTCAAGCGCGTAATCCAAAGAATGCGCGTCGTGGCGACATGGATGTTTTTGTAAAGTCTTTTCTCGTATCTGTAAGCAACCTTATGCTCGACAAGTTGTTTAAACAAACATTTTAAATGAACCGTAACGTTATGGATAAAAGGGTTGGTGCCTGCAAAAGCCATAAACTCGCTCAAATAAAACTTAAATAAGACCCTCATATGGAAACTTTTTAACATATTGCTAGATTGTTTTTTTTTAAAAACATACAGAAAGACTTTGGCGATATGTTTTATCGCATGTGTGAGGGGAATAAAACATTGGAGATGATACTTAAAATAAGAACCTTTTAAAGATGCTGAAGTGTTTAATGTGAAATAAATCTGATATAAATTAGACTTTAGTTGAAATTTAAGCAAAAAACCACAGGATTCTACCAAATGTTTATTTAAAGTCTTAAGATTAGGCTTTGAAATCATTATTAACACGGCCATAACCTTCACTTGGAGAAAAAAACAGAATAACATCTCAGATCATCTGGTCTGTAACTCGACCCCTCATCCTCCCTTGTCTGTCAGGGTCTGAGGTAGACCCTGCAGTTTCACATTGGAGATTCCCAAAGAGGAGCTGTGACTTTTGTTTATATTTAATAATGTTTATAACTTAAACTTTTTATTTTATTTTATTTTTTTTATTCACAGAATTTGGACATCATTGTTCACAGAAAAAAATGTAAGACATTTTATTATCGCCTAAGACTTGTAAATGTTTATATAGTATGTTACATATAATCAAACTTATTTATTAACATCTTTAAAATAAGATAATTATGTGTTTTATAAGTTTCAATAAACTTAAATAAATGTTGAATGTGTTTAAAATGCATGATGAATGAATTGCCTTTGTAACATGCTGTCATATATAATTATATATGTATTACCACCTTCTTTAACCCTCTGGATCAGAAGGGTTTTGGGGTCCCCTGTAGAAATTTTGTCATGTCCCTGACATTGGTGTTTTTCAGAATCTTAAAAAGCATATTAATAGTCTAAAGTCTGATTATACTGTATTCAGCACAAACTTGGCTACAATAATATGCCTGTAGCTTGAACACGCATGTTTGTGGTTTTAAGAAAACAGCATTTATGTGTGGTTAGTGAAAAACGAAAACACTTGTTTAAAATGTGTGATAAATGGATTGCTTTGCTGTAACATGTTTGTTACTAGGATGTGTTTTATAAGTTCAATAAACTACAGATCGAATACTTGTTTTAAAATAATGATGAATGATTTGCTTTAGTAACATGGAAGTAACATGCTGTCATATAATTAAATATTTCCACATTCTTTAAAATAGAGGCAAGTCTCTCTTTAGCTTGAAATGTTTATGATTTATCAGAACACAAATTTGTTTAATGACATGGGTATTACTCTGACATAACAACGTAAATGCAGTTTATGATGAAATTTCCTGAGTCCTCGTAATTAAGATTGCAATCAATATCTTATTTAAAAAGGGGTGTATGCAGAATTTTGGTAAACGTAGAGTACAAAATCATTACGACTATATGTGGAACGTCCACAGAAAACATACAAAACAACGTGTGTGTGTGTGTGTGTGTGTGTGTGTGTGTGTGTGTGTGTGTGTGTGTGTGTGTGTGTGTGTGTGTGTGTGTGTGTGTGTCAGCTCGTCCAACTCAGACTGACATTTTACTCTTGTGAGTTAGAAGAGCTCAAAAGCAGGACTTGATTTCCCAACTTAGGTACATTTTGTAAACATTTAATTTGAGTTAATTGCCCCCAGAATAATGTATGTTATATATAATCACAGTTTTTAACTACCTTCTTTAAAAGAAGAGAGTTGTGTGTTTTATAAGTTCAATAAACTTAAATGTTGAATATGAGTTTAAAATGTACGATAAAAGATTTGCTTTGCTTTAGTAACATGTTTGTTACTATGACATATATAATTATATATTTTGTTTATTACCATATTCTTTAAATGAAGAGAATGATGTGTTAAATAAATGTTGAATACTTGTTTAAAATGAATGATGAATGATTTGCTTTAGTAACATGCCGTCATATATAATTATATATTTCCATATTCTTTAAAATAGAGATAAGTCTCTCTTTAGCTTGAAATGTTTGTATGATTTATCAGAACACAAATTTGTTTAATGACATGGGTATTACTCTGATATAACAATGTGGTTTATGATTAAACTTCTTGAGTCCTCATAATTTAGATTGCTTAAAAACAATATATATAAACATTTTTGGAAGGAGTACAGTAAAAAAAAATATTTTTGTCTATGGAGTGTCATGGAGTGTCTATGGAGTGTAGTAATACTCCAAATAATTGTCCCACGATCATAACAGCTTTTTACATTATACTAAATGAGTGAAAATATAAAATGCAGAAAGTTTACTGTGATGGGTGGGTTAAGGGGATGATACGATATAAATTGCATTAATATAATGGTAATATAATTATTAAAGGTTCTAAATATAATGTAGAAACTCAAATGTCTGTGATACAAATACAAATATACAAATAAACGTGAACTGAAATATGTATATGGAAATACTCCATAAAACATGCCCGGACATGTTGAGTCCACTATATCCCTTACCATTTGCCTGTTAAAATATTTATTTTCAAAGACGAGAGTAAGACTCTGACGATTGAATGTGTGTCTGTGTTGGCTACTTGTTTAACCTATGGTGTGGGGCAAGTGTCCTCTCACAGCGAGAGGGAGAGGGAACATTCTATTGAGCCCATGAGTAAATTACTTATAAAGCACATGAATTATTTATTTATTTTCTAAGATGTAATGTTTTCTGTGATGGTTGTAACGTATAATTATCTGTAGATATAAACATCAGGATTCTGTGTAATATCGCCGTTTTAGACGATTACGCAAATGTGTGTGTGTGTGTGTGTGTGAGTGAGAGAGAGAGACAGAATTAAAGTGACCATTTTTTGTATTCATCTCATTCAAAGAATAGTCATCCTCGCAAAAGGAGGAAATCTTTTGCTCTTGGAAAATGTAAGGCAATTTATATTTTTTAACCATTTCATTTGTTAAGCTAAGCATTTTTATCCCTTCTCAATGATAGCTTATTTTATTTAAATTCTTTTTATTCAACAGAATATATTGCAGGTACGCATATTGTGATATGTTCTCATGACTTTTTAATATTGATCGTTCATTATTGTTTTTTTTTTTCATAGAGAAAATCCCATAGAGATAGAGAGGGAGAGAAAGCGTGCAACGGGACACCACGCGTGCCGCAGATGGGGAGGGGCGCCCGCACAGATGTTCCCATGAGGAAGTTTCAAAACGCTCCATAATATCTTCAAAACATTCCTCAACCGCTCATTTATGGTTTTTTCACCGACCGGATAACATCCCGGATGACGCCGGAGCTTCACGCATGATGATTGTAACATCTGGATCTCATTTGAGGGGTCAACACTACATGGGTGGTCGCTATGTGGGTGGGCCGCGTGGGGGAGGGGGGAAAGGTCACAAAGGTCAAAGCCATCAATCAATTTTGACACAAGCCACCGTCTATTTCTCTCTTCTCTATCATCCTGGCTGGACTTCAGAGGGGTCCCCTTGAGCCGCTGGACTCAGTTGAGCTGAAATACCTGTCTGCTAAGACAGCGCTCCTGACCGCGCTCACTTCCATCTAGAGGGTCGGGGACCTCCAAGCATTTTCGGTGTGTGAAGAGTGCCTTGTGTTTGGGCCGGACTATTTTCAAGTTGTCCTGAGACCCCGGCCTGGATACGTGCCCAAGGTTCCCACCACACCCTTCCGCGATCAGGTGGTGAACCTGCAAGCACTGCCTTCGGAGGAGGTAGACCCAGCCTTGGCGTTGCAGTGTCCCGTAAGAGCATTGCGCATATACTGGCTGTCTCCAAGCAGAGGTTGACCTACTGGATAGTGGATGCCATCGCCTTGGCATACCAATCCCAAGGCGAGCCGTGCCCCATGGGGGGTGAGGGCTCACTCCACACGGAGCGTTGCCTCCTACTATGCGTTGGCGCACGGCGCTTCTCTGGCAGACATCTGTAGAGCTGCGGGCTGGGCGACACCGAACACCTTCGCGAGATTCTACAGTCTCCGCGTTGAGCCAGTTTCTTCCCGTGTGTTGGGTAACAGGTAAGTGGCGGGAAGAACTGGCCGGTGTCACGCTTGCTGCGCCATTCCCCCTCACCCGGGGATACGAGCGCCTGTTTTCTCCTCCAGTTCAGTTCCCTGGACGGCGAACCCTGGTGGAGTTCCTCCAGCACCCCCGGCAGTCAGACTGGACAGAGCAGTCTGACGCCAGGCCCAGTACTTGTGCTAGCTCGCCCGGGTCTTCGGTCAGCCCCTGTACTCAGCTAGGCGTCCGTATGGCTTGATTCACTTCAGGTAATCCCATACGTGTATTCGTCCACGGTAAGGTTTCCCTCATGGTAAACCCGTGTCTTCCCTTTGACAGAGATCTCTGTCAGGCCCTGCTGGCAGCCCTCCTCCCTACTCCTAGGTAGGATCTGCCCCAGGGTCCAGTCATATGTAGTACGAATATCAGTGTCTCCACATGGTACCTCCCTTCGGGCAGGATGTGGCCTCCGTAGCGCCCTTCTCTGGAAGGCTCGCTTCCCCATCGTTACTGCCAAGCTGTAACAACAAACAGGAAAGACGTGAAGCATCTTTCATTGAAGGTCGAAATCCCTTCCGACTTCTGGGGAGAGGAACAGCGGCTTGGCTATCTCCAGCAGCGATGTACTCAGTGGTCCCTGCGGGCACCAAAGTTAGCGAAATTGCGCTGGGGCGACGGGAAGGTTGCGACCTTTCGCATGGCATTTGTCTGTCACGCGCTCACTTGTCAGCATCTGCATGCCACAAGGTCGTGACGGGGTTCAGGTTGTGGCACTTTCATTCATTGGCATTTTCTCTTAGTCAGAGATGATTGGGGCTTCCAAGTAAATCCCCTATGTCGTCACGACATAACGTCTCCATTCCCTCCATCAGGGAATGAGGGTTACATACGTAACCGAGACGTTCTCACCCCTTGATTTACATTATTGAAAAAACAAATCCACATAGTTTTATACATATTTTGGATATTATGGGGGTGCCGTTATTCCAGTGAAGTCAAATGGTTGCTCTCGGTGAGCTACTTGTGTTAAATACTGATACGATGCCACTTACATTGATTCTCTTGTTGCCCTTTGACTGAAAATTACAACTAAAAAGCCGCACAATGTCTTCACTGCTTTCCAAGTGATAAGAAGAGGAGAAAATAATGGGAAGATGCCTGTGGACGAATAAAACCTGCTAAAGACTCGCGTCCTTGTTCCCTCCACTTTAGCACTGATGACTTTGACACTTTTAATAGACCACAGCTACTGCAAGATCTTACAGATGGCGATGGATATAAGTGTAGGCTTAAACCAAATGCAGTACCATCAAATTTTCCCCACAGGAAGTCTAAAAGCCTCTGGTTATGGAGTGAAATCCACGATGAGAAACTCCTGTGGCCGTAACGTCATGGCAAGGGTCGGGATCCTGCCAGGATGGCATGTAGAGTTTGTCTCTGCTGTTTGTAAGCTTATCGCTAGGAAAACAGTGAAGACTTACATTGCTTCTATTATGGCCTTCGGCTAATAACTACATCCAATGTGGCATCATATCAGTAGTTTATTTTCCAAGTTGTGTTGTGGTAAAAAATAGCAACAGGTTACACCAGTAGCTAACATTTGACATCATTGAAATAATGACACCCCATAGTCCAAAATATGTATAAAACAATGTGTGTGTTTTTTTTTAAATAACTTAAATCTTGTATGGGGATTTTACGACATATTTCAATTTTGTAAGATTCATCATTTACATTATATTAAGCCATACAAGTCTTAATACCTGGGGATCCCTTTAAAAGGAAAGGTTCTGTTCTTTTTTGATGTATTGCATGTTCGGATATTCATACAACAAAATATTCTGGGAGCCATGAAAATTTAGTAAAAAAATGACCAAAAATGCTGGCAGGGAATGTATTAAATAATTTTGAACCTGATCTTCTTCATTGTGAGCTCTCTGCAACTGAGTGTGACAGTCCAACCCACATCCACAAAACACATATGAAAATCTCAGAATAAGCATTTGAATAAGTTTTATTTTTTTTTCTAAACAAAATTTGAGTCAGAGATGAAAATAGTGTTGAGGTGGAGACAGAGAACTCTTGATAAATGCGGTGGTACTTGCTTTCCATCTCATCAGAAACGTGACAGGAGAAACAGTCAGATCACAGACAAGAACAGAAGGATGACGTTCAACAGCGCTTTGAGTGTTGCTGGAATCCTTCTTCTCTACATAACAGGTAAGATCTTACAAAAAGCCTACAACATCACAAAATCAGATGTAAATTTAATAACATTTGTGTCAATTGTTTATTACCTGACAAGCCATTTCATTCCTATAAGAACCTTTGTAAACACACTTGACAATTTATGTCTTTCATGACTGTAAAAACATTTGGATCTGAAGACTTACAGTTAAAGACTTACAGTTACAGGGGGCAGTCGTGGTCTAATGGATAGAGAGTCAGACTTGTAACCCAAAGGTTGCGGGTGTATAGTCTTCGAGTCTCAGGTCTGGCGGGGATTGTAGGTGGGGGGAGTGAATGTCCAGCGCTCTCTCCACCTTCAATACCACGACTGAGGTGCCCTTGAGCAAGGCACCGAACCCCCAACTGCTCCCCGAGCGCCGCAGCATAAATGGCTGCCCACTGCTCCGGGTGTGTGTTCATGGTGTGTGTGTGTGTGTGCGTGTTTGTTCACTACTCACTGCTGTGTGTGTGCACTTGGATGGGTTAAATGCAGAGCACAAATTCCAGGTTTCGGTCACCATACTTGGCCACACATCACATCCTTTCCTTTTTCTAAATGCTTGAAATTGGTTTTGTAGATAAACACAAATTCTTCATACGTATAAATTTCTTTACAAATGCAAAATGTATAAATTTTAATGGATGAAGTTTTTGGTCACTTCAAAAAATACCATACTTTTATTTATGTTATTTATAGATTTTGATGACTATAATATTACTTTAAAATGTGTAAAATAGTGATAATAATAAAGAATGAATAGTATCCAAAGTTTTATGAAGCAGTAAAAAATATAAACTACTCACAAATTGCTTTAGAAAGTACACAAAGACAGGCACACTTATTTTATATTCAGCAACTCTTATATAGAAGTTGCTTTAATCTAGCTACAATTTGAGGTTTGGGTCCTGTTCCATCCAGCCTTCCTCCAAATCACTGTACATAGTAATTATTTATTGTGTAGCAGAAAAACTGTCAGTTTGAAAGCACAATGTAAGCGAAGTGATTGTGGGCCATACAAACTAGCTCTGTCCCCATGATTGTCTACTTACTTTGTCTTTGTCTGTTCACATAGGTTCCTTCTGCCAGATAGATGGTAAGTTGTCATAATGACCAGTAAACTCACAGAATGTGTATTTTATGTATGTGGCACTTTAAGAAGGAAATCCAACATCTTGCTTTGTCTCATCAGTATGTGGTCAAACCTCCCCCAGAGACAGGATTGTTGGAGGGGAGGATGCGATGTTAGGGAAATGGCCATGGCAGGTCAGCATTCATGACCGCTATGGCTATCACTGTGGTGGGACTCTCATCACTAAAGACTGGGTTTTATCTGCAGCTCACTGCCTCCAGGGGTATGAAGTTTGAGGCTTAAATATCCATTTGTAGATTGATAATGGTGGGATTAAAGCAGACTTTCTCTATTTACAGGATCATTCTAACAGACATTGTGATGTACTTCGGTCGTTTGAAACAATCGGGCTCAATCCCCTATGAGACGTCCAGGAGTGTGAGACGAATCCACATCCATCCTAACTATAGCAGTTCTACTTTTGACAACGACATAGCACTGATTGAGCTCAACGTCTCTGTGACTTTCTTATATAACATTAAGCCGGTCTGTCTGGCAGCGGCTAATAGTACATTTGCTGCAGGTACAGAGAGCTGGGTCACTGGATGGGGCTTCCTACAAAATAAAGGTGAGTGAACATATGCTTGCAAGTTAACATATGCTTGCAAGAATAAAAACAATACTATAAACCTCAACAATTTACATAGATCAGAGGACAGATTTTATGGCTTTTATTCTGTCACAGACACCCGACATACTTCAGACATACTGCACCGGACATACTTTCCTGACACACTGCAGGAGGTAATGATACCAGTTGTGAGCAACAGTGACTGTAATAATGCTTATAAAAGGATCATAAGCATCACAAGCAATATGATTTGTGCTGGATTGTTAAATCAGGGAGGAAAAGATGCCTGTCTGGTAAGACATCAGTCATTCATTTCAACCCTTGTTTAATCCAAATCAATTTACACAACACTACTCATCAGTTTAGTCACTTGCAAACATTACACTGCCTAATTAAGCCCCTTCTTTACTCCACTGATCTTGAACTCATACACTACAACTGCTTTTTGATACTACACCTGTGGCCAGTTGCATAAACTCTTTAGCCTAGTTTTAAAAGTTAGTCATCTATTTTTTTTCTGAAAGACTGTTCATAACTTTAAGTCAATTATATCAAGATTCAAGATTTTTATTTGTCACATACACGATTATATAGAGAGTATATAACCAGCAATGAAATGTGAGTCAGGTCCGCTCCATGGACAGTGCAAATATTATAGAATACAAACACAGAGGAAATATACATAAAATGAAATAAGAATAAGATATAAAGAACAAAATATAAAATCTAAAAAAATGTGCAGGAATGTACAAGAGAGGAATGTGCAAACAGGTTGTACATGGTTGTCATGTAGCAGCAATACCAAAAACATAATATAAAATATAAAAACATAGATAGGTCTCATTTGAATATGAAAAGTAAGTCTGATTATCACTTTGTTAACTAGTAGTAATACAAACTAGTTCTTAAGACACAGTCTGAACATAGTAACTATGTTTATGCAACCGGCTCCAGATCTGTGGAGTCGAGGACAGAGTTGCAGTGCAGTCTATATGCACTAATATGCACAAGACTTGGACTGCACACACAGGAGGAACTCTGAAGCATAACTATAGCAGAATCACAAGCACACAATCATGACACCACACCCGGGTTTTGCATTATAGCATTTATAGCATTAGCTATGTGAACACACAAAAATTCATGAACATGATTCAGATGTGTTAAAAAAAGTCACACTTGGCTCCTTCACAGTCAAAATTTGACTGACATAGGAAACGAATGGGAAATACAAAAAGAAAATATAAATAGTAATAAAATAAAATATAATATAAAGTCAGAGAATATAAATATTTTAGTGTTTATGCAAACAAAATGTGCATTGTGCTACTAAGTTTATTTGTTGTTTGTTGGTTTTCAAAAAAATTTTTCATTATGTGTATAAGTACTTTTTGAACATTTCTAAGACATTTTACCAATACAGTGATAATATCGATAACCATGATAATGGTCATTTGTTCATTTATTACTGTTTACTTGTCTTTATATAACTAAATTTATTAAAATGCAAGGTTACATGTGTCAAAAACAATGGAAGCAATAATCGTTTTCTTTTTTCCTCTGATAATGTTAATAATAATAATAATAATGTTATTTGTATTGTATTGATAATCCATTGCATATTAAAATGGTACTAAAACTGCCTATTTTCCAACACTCAGTTTTGGTTGTCCCACCTATCAGTTAAAAAATTAGGGGTGAATTCAGGCTGAATGGGACACTTTTTCCCAATCATCTCAATGGCAAAAAGTTATGTCATATATATAACAGCTGAATGTTTGTCAATACAGAAAGACTCTGGAGGTCCAATGGTCAGTAGGAAAGGCTTCCTGTGGATTCAGTCCGGCATTGTGAGTTTTGGTGAAGGATGTGCCGACCCCAAATATCCTGGTGTGTACACCCGTGTCTCTCAGTACAAGGAGTGGATCCAGAATAAGACGGGCAACTACACACCTGGATTTGTAGAGTTCAACGAAACACCCAACTCCAACTTCAGAAGTGTACCCAACCTCCTCTTATTTCCACTTTCTCTCACAGTCTCCATCATTCCTTTCACCTTCTCCCTCTTTCTCTTTCCTTAATGATTGAACAGTAATCCTCAGGGTTCTTTGATGAAGAGGAGAGTTCTGCTGTACATGCGCTCATAAATATGAGAAAATATCCCTTATATTGATATTTTTTTGTCATTTATTCTTTATCTTTATTAAATGTACTATTATTGAACAGCTCTCTTACTGAGATTATAAGAGTGAACACTAATGAAGTTCATCATGATTTTTTTTTTTTACATATATAATGATACAATATATATATATTGTTTGTTTATATGACTGATAACCTATATAGGGTCTGGAGCTCTGAAATGGGATCATCGATATTGATTGTTGAAAATATAATTATTGTTAATCAATTCCCATGTTGAAGACACACTGTCTAAACAGAATAAACACAAGAGAAGGAACTGACTTGGGGAATGTTCTCTATATCTCTTTTCATACTGTCATATATATATGCAGATATGTGCAGATATTTTCTTCTTTCGTATGTGTGTGTGTTTGTGTTTGTGCGTGTGTGTGCGTGCGTGCATGTTTTTGTGACATGAGGACACAAATTTGTATAATGATATGGGTATGACATAGGTATTACAAGGAGAAGGTGACTTATGAGGACATTTCCCCATGTCCCCATATTTCAAAAGGCTTATAAATCATACAGAATTAGTTTTCTTGAGAAAGTAAAAATACACAAAGTTTCCTGTAAGGGGTAAGTTTAGGTGTAGGGCGATAGAAAATACGGTTTGTACAGTATAAAAAACATTATGCCTATGGAATATCCCCACAATTCACAAAAATAAATGTGCGTGTGTGCTTGTATCCTTTTTTTTTTTTTTTTTTTTTTTACATGCATGTTTACGGGTGTATTTTACCGGTTCAATAGTGTGGGCTCAAGCCGGTGGCCGGTCAGTCCTCCTTAGGGCTTTTCACACTTGAAATTGTTAACCCTGGGTCATCCTAAACCCCGGATAAACGGAATCCTGGGTTATCTGTAATCACATTTCAGACTGCTCATACTATACCTGGGGTTAACTGTTAATCCTGGGTATTCATTAACAGAAGTTTCACACTGTACATTCCTAAACCCCGGGTCAACGTTCTTATTAGAATATTTGCGGTGTCACTGTCACTGATTGGACAAACAGCAGGCAACATGTTTACACGGCTTTACCCGCGTCTTGCCAGTTATTTAAAAAAAATAATTTGCCGCTTAGGTCTTTAGCCGCTTCAAGCCTCTTGAGATGCACAAAGGCAAGAAAACAAAGACAAACCTCCTCATCACTCCAGTTCACATGCTTTCCATCTTTTGACATTTCTTACTTTTCTCTCACCGGCTTCTGTTTACATGACGCGTGTTTCCTGTTACTGACGTGACATGAGCCTCACTGCTCAATTTCTGATTGGCTGTCTGTTGCCAAGCTTCCAGAAGCAACAAGCAAACAAAGCTCCGTTTCACACTGAACAAAAAGCGGTGTTAGCACTTAAATTACAGGTGTGAAACGTTTCTTTACCCGGGGTTAAATGCGGTGTTTAGAACGACGATAACCCAGGGTTAAGCACAGTGTGAAAAGCCCTCTTGAGTGTCCGCTTATGTTTCTTTTGTTTCTTTTTTGAGTTGGTTTTTGGTTGTTGGTGTTCCCTCTTTTAAGAGTGTAGATCATTGTATTTCTCTAACAAACTCAGAGTGAAGTTTTACAAGGGAATGTGTCTTTCTATGTGATTTTTTGTTAATAAATTGAATTAAAACTCATCTCTGTTCCTTTTGTTGGGTTGATACACATGGAATCTGGTTGATACACTGGAGGTGGTGATGCGGCCACGATTCCCTTTTTTTCACAACTTTATTCTTCCCAGTTCGGAGGTGGAGTGCTACACACAGTCAACAGTTTATGTTCTCTCTTCTTCAATCCACATCTGGTTCAAAAATGTCAATCGTAACATATCTGTAGTGTGCAACACCCTCCCCCACTAAAAAACAAACAAAAATGTTACCAAACAATTCACCCTTAACCATATTTAACAATGTCAACAATCTAAACTTAATGAAAAGAGAGTTAACAAATAAGTATTTTTACACACACTATACATTATAGGGTGATTGGGATATACTATCTCTCCGTACTTCTTTTCCTTAACACAAGTATCTCACAGCATCAATACAAGACTAAGAGTTCATAGTCCATTAGTATTAAAGGGTTCATCATCCATAGAAGTACTGGTGGGCCCCCCCAAATCTTCACAACGGGACAAGGAAAATACCATTTACACCTGTTCTTATATGCCAACATATTTTAAAGCTATGAGTTTAGTCATTCTATGTGGTAAGTGTACACATGTTCTTGTCATTATTGTTTATATACCACACTACTGCCCTACTCCGATATACTCAAATAGTAGCACCTTTCTGTACTTTTTCCTTAAAATAATTGCACAGACTTAATAACAACTTATTTTGTAACTTCTGTCATTAACTGTAAATTGTTAAATATTAAACTAAATTAGTTATTAATTATGAACTACAAATTATGAACTAAGTTACTGATGAATTTGTGTGTCTGTCTGTTTTTTCCTTTTTTTAACCACTAGCAACGATAGAAAGGATACATAAACGATGAGCCGGTCATGGCTGGTTCCTAGGGACCACTTCATTCCGACGGGGCAGATCTTCAACTGCTGAAACGTTGGCATGCCTAACTGGTCATAGCTGTAGACACGCCGGGGCTGTCTAACTCTCTTGGGCCTGTCCCTCCGTGTCTCAGCCTCACTCTGCTTATCCTTAGGTTCAGTGGCTGGAGCATCAACTTCTCTCTCCACGCTCTGTTTCTCCTCAATGTTCTCTTCTCCAAGAGGTTCTTCTGGTACCATTGTCTCCTCAGTCACATGTTTAACTGTTTCCATTCTTGGGCGGAACTCCTCTGCTTCGACATTGAGGGGTGGATTAGCACATTTTAATGTTGTCCACAGGTGATATTCTTTCTTACTGGAACTGTCTGGATCTGTCAGGTAAGTACCACGGCAGTGTTTATAATTTCTTCTGGCTGTCTGTTCTGCTTTACTTCTATTGCTTTTCTCTTTCAGGTTGGGTTCGTGAACATCTGGGTCTTCGACCATGTAAGGACATGGCAGAAGTAAGTTATGATGTAACACACGTCTTCTCCCTGTTCCTTGCAATGGCTCTACCACATACACGGGACTCTCAGCACCTGATCGTTCTTTGACTACATGAATTGCATCCTCCCAGTAGCTACACAATTTACTGGGACCTCCTCTGGGTGTGAGGTTTCTCACCTGGCTCAAGAGCAGAACTCCATGTCCGTCGATTGTAATTTTTCTGCCCTCTCCTTGCACTTTTCTTTAGATTTTGCATTGCAATAGCATAAGCTTCTTGCATGACATCCCTCCACTTTTCAAGGGATGTGACTAGCTCAGGGAGTCCTGTACATTGTTCGGTTCCGGTAGAGCCCGTGCAGCAGGGCAACTGGGTGACTGTGAGGTGGCCTAGTCGCGGGTCAAAACACTGCTCTTCTGTTCCGATCAAACAGGGAGATCACGTGACCCTTCGACGGCAATGCACGCATAGCCTTTCGCTCTGCAAACTCTGTCAAATATTTTATAATCCTGTCAGTAAATTTCGAACCACACTGCATTGGACCCATCATGAGTACTTAAACAGTCAAAGACGATCGGAAAAGAGAGATTGGGCAATCGCCAATAAAGAAAAAATTCAAAGATTCCACCATCTCCAGAGAGGATCTCGATTGTGCTATCGCTAACGGTACCAAGCTAGCACTTAAAGAGCAGAAAAGCACATTGGATTCGGTTGTGGCATTGACAGTAAGAGATGTGGTGGACTCTGTGCTGATCCCAGCATTGCGTGAACTGCGTGCGGACATACAAGCGACCAACAATCTTGCTAAAGAGCTTAGAGTGGAGCTTGAGGCACTAGCTAGCGTGGTGAAGCAGACACGTGACTGGGTTGATTACGTTCAAGCAGCTGCACGTGAGGATAGGAGGACAGTCACGGACTTAAGAAATTAGCTGGAGCGGCTCACCGAGAAGATGACGGATATTGAGGATAGGAGCAGGAGGAATAACGTGCGGCTGGTGGAGTTGCCAGAGGGGGCAGAGGGCTCCGATGCTGCTGGCTTCCTCAGAGCTAATCTTTCCAAGTAGATCCCTTCCCTGAAAGACCGTGACATAGAGATTGACCGGGCACATCGCGTGTATGACGGAAGGAAAAACTCCTTGCTGCAAGTTGGTTTTGTCCTCCTTGCTGCAAGTTGGTTGCTTTGCTGGCCCAGGTTTGTCTCTTCTTGATGGTGATTCTGGTCTCTTTGTAAGCTTAATACAAAAGAGAATGTTGTTTGCTGGTTTTGCGGCTGCGAAGAGTGGAAAAACATATTGTGTATACATATAAAACATATAAAGTGTGGAAAAACATATTGGATCCATAGCCTCCTGCCGATGTCAGACACTGTAATATGCTCTGGTCCACTCCCTGCTTACCGTGGCGATGAGATTCATAGCAGACTGTCGTCACTCAATGGCTGGATGTCTAAGTGGTGCCTGCAGAATAACATAGGTTTTATAGACAATTGGAAGAATTTTTTGGGGGCAGACCTGTCCTGTTGAAAAGAGATGGTCTTCACTCCTCCTGGGGTGGTGCCGCTCTTCTCTCTAGAAATATGGCACATAGTCTTAGAGTTCGTACTTGACTAACTGGGGCCCAGGTCAGGAAGCAGACAGACTGGCTAAACCGACCATCTGCTAGCCGCCTCACGCCACAGAAGTCAGTTAATTCAAAGTCAAGTCAAAAGTCAAAGTCTGCTTTATTATCAATTCTGCCACATGTACCGTGTACATACATACAGAGAATTCAAATTGCGTTACTCTCAGACCCTTGGTGCATACAGATAACACTAAACACTAACAGTAGAACGTGAAAATACAGATAAATACAAATCAAATATATATATAAATAATGCAACTATTACAAACATACAAATAAGGACATGTAAAAATTAAATAATTAAGATGGAGTGCAAACCATTGAAATAAACAAACAGTGCAGATATAAATGGTGTAGTGCAAAACAGCTTATCAGTCTATTTAAAGTGACAAAAAGCACAGAGAGCAGTCTTTATTCAGACTGTCAGAAGAGGTAGTTGAATGAGGTCAGTCCAATGCTGTAAAAAGTGACTGGTGCTGGTCACAGTGTGTGTGTGTGGGGGGGGGGGGAGTTGAGCTTCTTGACAGCCTGATGTATGAAGCTGTCCTTCAGTCTGCTGGTCCTCGCCTGGAGACTCAGCAGTCTCCTCCCTGATGGCAGCAGACTGAAGAAGCTATGTGACGGGTGCTGTAGATGTCCTGGAGGGAGGGGATAGGGACACCAACAATCTACTCAGCTGCTCTCACTATCCGTTGAAGGGTCTTGCGGCAGGACGCGTTGCAGGCGCCATACCACACAGTGATGCAGCTAGTCAGGATGCTCTCGATGGTGCCTCTGTAGAAGGTGCACATGATGGGGGCCGGAACTCTGGCTCTTCTCAGTTTGCGGAGGAAGTAGAGGAAGTAGTGCTGTGCTTTCTTGGCCAGTGCTGCAGTGTTGTTAGTCCAGGAGAGGTCCTCTGTGATGTGTACACCCAGGAACTTGGTGCTGCTCACTCTCTCCACAGTCACACCATTGATGGTCAGAGGAGCATGCTGAGTGTGCACTCAACAACAATCTCCTTAGTCTTCTCCACATTCAGAGAGAGATTGTTGTCACTGCACCACCCGGCCAGGCGGCTCACCTCGCTCCTGTAGTTGGTCTCATCTCTGTTGCTGATGAGACCCACCACAGTCATGTCATCCGCAAATTTAATGAAGAGGTTGGAGTTGTTTGACGGTGTGCAGTCATGGGTCAGCAGAGTGGGTCAGCAGTAATTCTCATCACATAGAGACTCCTTCTCCTAGATATCACATTATAGAGACTGTGTCTGTTCCCCGAACTAGAAAATACAGAAAACATCCAACCCAAAGTAATAGTAAAAATTTTATTGATGTTCAACAAATAAAAAACAGATATAATACAGATAAACACACGATAAAGCTTGGCTTATTGAATTAGATCCCTTTCTACAAAAACACTTTTTGTAAATGATATGATCACTGACCATAAACTAGATGTGCTTTGTTTGACAGAAACCTGGCTAAAACCAGATGATTACATTACTTTAAACAAGTCTACCCCCCAAGATTACTGTTACAAACATGAACCATGTCCAAAAGGTAAAGGGGGAGGTATTGCTACAATTTATAGCAATATTTTCAGTATTTCTCAGAGGTCGGGTTTCAAGTATAATTCATTCGAAGTAATGGTGCTTCATATAACGTTATCCAAAGAAACAAGTGTTAATGATAAATCATTATACAGGCTGTACTGTATACAGGCCACCAGGGCACCATACAAGTCAAGTCAAGTCACCTTTATTTATATAGCGCTTTTAACAATACAAATTGTGACAAAGCAACTGCACAATATCAAAATGGGAAAATAGTGTCAATAATGTAAAATGACAAGATTAAACACTCAATTTTCAGTTAAAGGCATTTCATTGTTGAATTCAGTGATGGCATCGTCCAGCTCAGTTCAGTTCAAAAAGTTTCTGTTCAATCAAGTCGACGATATTGCTGGAAATGAAGTGTCCCCAACTAAGCAAGCCAGAGGCGACAGCGGCAAGGAACCAAAACTCCATTGGTGACAGAACGGAGAAAAAAACCTTGGGAGAAACCAGGCTCAGTCGGGGGGCCATTTCTCCTCTGGCCAGACGACACAGCAGTTGAATTCCAACTGCTGCAAAGTCAGATTGGATGGCTCAACAGGTTCCCGAGGTCTTTTCCTGATGGCTCTCTAGGTGACGGGGTCCTCACTGGGGGTCTGTCTCTGGGGCTCATCTAGGTGTCCTGGTCTCCGCTGACGTTCAGGGCTGTAGTAGAGGTCGTCTCTAGGTGCTGATCCACCATCTGATCTGGTGACTGCAGTGACCTCGGAATAAGAAAGAAACAGACTAATATTAGCATAGATGTCAATCTATTTACGATGTAACAAGTACATCATGTGTTATGGGAAGTGTTCCCGGTTCCGGTTGATCTAATTAATGCAGCCTAACAATCCTTTAACGGATTTGAATAATAGAAGTGTATTAGTGTGTTATGTGTACGCCAGGTTAAAGAGATGGGTCTTTAATCTAGATTTAAACTGACAGAGTGTGTCTGCCTCCCGAACAGTGTTTGGTAGATTGCTCCAGAGTTTGGGTGCTAAATAGGAAAAAGATCTGCCGCCCGCAGTTGATTTTGATATTCTAGGTATTATCAAATGGCCAGAGTTTTGAGTACGCAGCGGACGTGAAGGACTATAATGCGATAAGAGCTCGCACAAGTACTGAGGAGCTAAACCATTCAGGGCTTTATAAGTAATTAACAAGATTTTAAAATCTATACAATGTTTAGTAGGGAGCCAGTGCAGTGTTGACAGAACCGGGCTAATGTGCTCATACTTCCTGGTTCTAGTAAGAACTCTAGCTGCTGCATTTTGAACCATCTGTAATTTGTTTATTAAGCGTGCAGAACAACCACCCAATAAAGCATTACAATAATCTAACCTTGAGATCATAAACGCATGAATTAATAGTTCTGCATTTGACATTGAGAGCATAGGTCTCAGTTTAGATATATTTTTAAGATGAAAAAATGCAGTTTTACAAATGCTAGAAACGTGGCTGTCAAAGGAGAGATTACTATTAAATAGCACACCTAGGTTCCTGACTGATGACGAAGAATTTACAGAGCAGCCATCAAGTGTTAGACAGTGTTCTAGGTTATTACTTGTGGGGGTTTTAGGTCCGATAATTAACACCTCTGTTTTTTCAGAATTTAGCAGTAAGAAATTACTCGTCATCCAGTTTTTTATATCGACTATGCATTCCATAAGTTTCTCAATTTGGTGTGTTTCACCAGGCCGTGAAGAAATATAGAGCTGAGTATCATCAGCATAACAGTGAAAGCTAACCCCGTGTTTCCTAATGATATTTCCCAAGGGTAACATATAAAGCGTGAAAAGTAACGGCCCTAGTACTGAGCCTTGAGGAACTCCATACTGCACTTGTGATCGATATGATACCTCTTCATTCACTGCTACGAATTGATGGCGGTCAGATAAGTACGATTTGAACCATGCTAATGCACTTCCACTAATGCCAACAAAGTTTTCTAGTCTATTCAAAAGAATGTTGTGATCGATGGTGTCGAACGCAGAGCTAAGATCCAGTAGAACTAATAGAGAGATACAACCACGGGACAGATGATAAGAGCAGGTCATTTGTAACTCTAATGAGAGCAGTCTCAGTGCTATGATACGGTCTAAATCCTGACTGGAAATCCTCACAGATATCATTTTTCTCTAAGAAGGAATATAACTGTGAGGATACAACCTTTTCTAATATCTTTGACAGAAAAGGGAGATTCGAGATCGGTCTGTAATTAACTAGATCTTTGGGGTCAAGTTGTGGTTTTTTAATGAGAGGCTTAATAACAGCCAATTTAAAGTTTTTGGGGACATGTCCTAATGACAATGACGAATTAATAATAGCCAAAAGAGGATCTATGACTTCTGGAAGCACCTCTTTTAGTAGTTTAGATGGAATAGGGTCTAACATACATGTTGTTGGTTTAGATGATTTAACAAGTTTATACAATTCTTCCTCTCCTATAGTAGAGAATGAGTGGAATTGTTCCTCAGGGGATCTATAGTACACTATTTGATGTGATGATATAGCTGACGGCTGCATGGTTACAATTTGATCTCTAATAGTATCAATTTTGGAAGTAAAATAGTTCATAAAGTCATTACTGCTGTGCTGTTGGGAAATGTCAACACCTGTTGATGCTTTATTTTTTGTTAATTTTGCCACTGTATTGAATAAATACCTGGGGTTATGTTTGTTTTGTTCTAAAAGAGACGAAAAGTAATCAGATCTAGCAGTTTTTAAAGCTTTTCTGTAGGATCGGGTACTTTCCCGCCAAGCTAAACGAAATACCTCTAGTTTTGTTTTCCTCCAGCTGCGCTCCATTTTCCGGGCTGCTCTCTTTAGAGTGCGAGTGTGCTCATTATACCACGGTGTTGGACTCTTTTCCTTAATCTTCCTTAAGCGTAAAGGAGCAATTGTATCTAAAGTGCTAGAAAAGAGAGAGTTCATAGTTTCTGTTACATCATCAAGTTGTTCTGAGCTGTTGGATATGCTAAGGAATTGAGATAAATCAGGAAGATTACTTACAAAGCAGTCTTTTGTGGTAGAAGTGATGGTTCTACCATATTTATAAGAAGGAGTTGAATTTACAGCTTTAACTATATGGAGTTTACACAAGACTAGATAATGATCTGATATATCATCACTTTGCTGCAGAATTTCAACACCATTAACATCAATTCCATGTGACAGTATTAAATCTAGAGTATGATTTCGACTATGAGTAGGTCCTGAAACGTGTTGTCTAACCCCAATAGAGTTCAGAATGTCTATGAATGCTGATCCTAATGCATCTTTTTCATTATCAACATGGATATTAAAATCACCCACAATTAGGACTCTATCTGCAGCCAGCACTAACTCTGATAGAAAATCAGCAAATTCTTTAATAAAGTCTGTATGGTGCCCTGGTGGCCTGTATACAGTAGCCAGTACAAACGTTACGGGGGATTTATCATTAATACTTTTTTCTCTAGATAATTTTATATGAAGCACCATTACTTCAAATGAGTTATACTTAAAGCCTGTCTTCTGAGAAATACTGAGAATATTGTTATAAATTGTAGCAACACCTCCCCCTTTGCCTTTTGGACGCGGCTCATTTTTGTAACAGTAATCTTGGGGGGTAGACTCATTTAAAATAATGTATTCATCTGGTTTTAGCCATGTTTCTGTCAAACAGAGCAAATCTAGGTTATGATCATTAATCAAATCATTTACAAAAAGTGCTTTTGTAGAAAGGGACCTGATATTCAGTAAACCAAGTTTTATCAATTGTTTCTGTGTATTGTAAACATTTTTTTTTTGTTGAACATCAATTAAATGGTTACTCATAAATAGTTTTTGACGTTTTCTGTATTTTCTAGTTCGGGGAACAGACACAGTCTCTATGGTGTGATATCTAGGTGAAGGAGTCTCTATGTGCTGAGAATTGACTGACTTCTGTGACGTGAGGCGGCTAGCAGACGGTCGGTTTAGCCAGTCTGTCTGCTTCCTGACCTGGGCTCCAGTTAGTCAAGTATGAACTCTAAGACTATGTGCCAAATTTCTAGAGAGAATAGCGGCACCACACCAGGAGGGATGAACACCATCTCTTTTCAACAGGTCAGGTCTGCCCCAAAAACTCGTCCAATTGTCTATAAAACCTATGTTGTTTTGCGGGCACCACTTAGACATCCAGTCATTTAATGATGACAGTCTGCTATGAATCTCATCACCCCGGTAAGCAGGGAGGGGGCCAGAGCATATTACAGTGTCTGACATCGTACTTGCAAGTTCACACACCTCTTTAACATTATTTCTAGTGATCTCCGACTGGCGAAGTCGAACATCATTAGCGCTGGCGTGGATAACAATCTTACTGAATTTACGTTTAGCATTAGCCAGCACTTTTAAATTTGCCAAGATGTCAGGCACTCTGGCTCCTGGTAAACAATGGACTATGGTGGCTGGTGTCTCTATTTTCACGTTCCGTACAATAGAATCGCCAATAACTAGAGCACTTTCACCAGGTTTCCCAGTGGGTGCGTCACTGAGTGGGGAGAACCTGTTTGATGTTCTGATCAGAACGGAAGAGCGGTGTTTTGACCCGCGACTATGCTGCCTCACAGTCACCCAGTTGCCCTGCTGCGGGGGCGCTAATGCCGGAACCGAACAATGTACAGGAGTCCCTGAGCTAATCACATCCAAAGCAGTATCTACAGCCCTCACATTCTTACTGTCCTCAAATAAAGTTTGGATGCGTGTCTCTAGTTCTAAAACCTTCTCTGTCAGCCTAACTATTTCCCTGCATTTATCACATGTGAATCCCTCATCGCCGACAGAGAGAGATAAACTATACATGTGGCAGACTGTGCAAATAACAATAGCAGGAGAAGAAGCCATTACTCACCGTGATTGATGAATGATACCAACTTAACTTACCACTTACCACCTACCACTTACCACTTACCACTGTTGTTTGATGAACTTGTGAAAAACAGAGCGAGAGAGAAATGAAAACGGAGCGAGAAAAAAGAAAACAATAATAGGCGCGAATAGCAACGCGAATGGAACCGCGAGTGACAAGCTAACGCACTACACTCGCGGTTTTTGAAGCGAGCGATCAAATTAGTTTGATAGATAATACCAGAAATATGATGGGAATTAAGTTACAGTATATATTATCACTTTAAGCAACAGAGTGAAAGTAAGGTACAGATTCAATAAAAAAAAGCAGAGCTACAATCACAAACCGCACAGCAGCACAACAGACAGAAACAGACTGAAGCAATCGAACTGTGACTCAGACTGAAGCAATCGAGAGATTTCAGAGAAGCGAAACCTTATTACAGACTTTATTAAAGAATTTGCTGATTTTCTATCTGAGTTAGTGCTGGCTAAAGTCCTAATTGTTGGTGATTTTAATATTTACATTTACATTTATATTTATGCATTTAGCAGATGCTTTTATCCAAAGTGACTTACATTGCATTCAAGTTAGTTTTTTACATTTTATCAGCTCTTGCTTTCCCTGGGAATCGAACCCATGATTTTGGCGTTGCTAGCGCCATGCTCTACCATTTGAGCTACAGGAAAGCCTAATATCCATGTTGATAATGAAAAAGATTCGTTGGGATCAGCATTTATAGATATTCTAAACTCTATTGCAGTGTTAATTTTGACAGGCATTTTTGATTTAGTCTTAGCCTTTTTCTTGAGACGAAAATGCTTAATAGTCTTAGTCACATTTTAGTCTTTCATAGTTTTAGTCTAGTTTTAGTCGACGAAAAGTCATTGCATTTTTTGTCAACTTTTAGTCATAACTTTTAGTCAAACTGCAGTTACCAACATTTATTTCGGTAGCTATTTTATATGTAGTATTCAAACAAATATAGTCATTAATTCTTCTCTATTTAGACCAAATCAATTAAGTATATGAGAAATTTGAATCAAGGATTGAATTTGGAAAAACTGGAATTCATTTTCATTTTTTGGTAGAAATACAAATTAAACTCATTTTTCAGATACAGTAGGTTTACTTAACAAGTATACATTTATTTAACTTGTTTTGTTGGTTAACATTGATGACACAGATAGGTATTTATTTAGGAACGCTTTCCCTTTAAGATGGAAGGTATGCATGTAATACTGGCACATATTGAGTTTTTACCCACCTGTTATACGCTCATTTAAGCCATTACCGACTGTATTTACATGAGATACTCTACAGACATTTGGACTGCTGTGTGTGTATTTGAGCGCTGAGAACTGATCGGGCGCACTGAGAACTAAAGAGGTGGAGCGTGCGCGTGCGAGAGAGAGAGAGCACTTCTATCAGCACGATTCCGCCTATCCCGCCTTCATAAACTAAGTTATTCGACAACAAATTGTGACTCCCGGTAAAAACGGGACATCTGGTCACCCTATCCCTAACACTTCAGGTGCTGAGGCCATTGTTTCAGATCGCTAGTTGCGTTTTGGTAGCCTTTCTGTCCACTGCGGCTGCCAAACTGAGACTAGATATGCAAACGCCCCTCATCTGATTGCAATCCAATGACAGGGTCACAGGGACGAACAACTTGAAAGACAAGACTGTTAATTTAGCCTATAGGATGTATTTTGAATGTCCGGTAGTCCTCAAATAACATTTTAGTCCCATCTTGTCTTGTTAACGAAGACATATATTTCGTCATAGTTTTTATCATCAGATATTAGTTTTAGCTCGTCAACGTCTCGTCTTAGTCACAGAAAAAAGATTAGTTGACAATTATTTTTCGTCGTCGTCTTCGTTAACGAAATTAACACTGCTCTATTGATGTTAACCCTAAGGGGACGGCTGTATCGCCGGCGATACCAACTCGTTTTTTTTAAGACCAGTGCAAAAGACATTAAAAATACTCCGGCGATTTTGGTCGTACAGATAAGTGTTATACATCAATTGAAACTTTGAAGTGTCTATTTTTTTTGTGTACACTCACGAATACAACAAAACGTTGTGGTTTTGGGAAAAAAAAGAAAACAAACAGGATGCGCTCTTTGTCTTCTCCATCTCCGCGAGCTGCTCTTCAAACTACGTCACTAAAATGAACTGTAACTCAGCGAAAACTCAACACACAGACATGGGAGTTATATCTATAGAAAGCTGGAAGTGTCTACTTTGAAATGAAGTAAGTCTTATCGAAAACAAACATTCTGTGATGAAGTAATCTGTATGAAACCAACACGATGTTCAGTCTGTCCCGTCTAACTCATTATTTCTAATGCAATCCCGCCCCCTCACGTTCATATGTAAATAACCACGTGAGCCGCGTGCTCAAGGAAACGCCCAACATAAACAAAGCCAGATCGGTCCTCGCGCTAACATTACTGATCCTTTCTGGAAGAAGACACGCTGAATAAAAGCTGGATTTGCCTCAAAATAAGAGTAAGAGTTCATCCAGAAGAGAAGAGCGATCTGATGAGTAAGTAATGTTTCTTTTTTTTGCATTAGTTAACGTGTTATTGTGACTCGAACTTTAATGCAAGTTTATTTTTTTCCCAAACGACAACATGATGAATGCTACAATGTTTAGAAAAATGTTTAATGTTCACAAATGGATTGAATAGCGTGCTAAACGATAATAATTTTCTCAGATATAAAATATCCTTTTTTTATAGTACAAAGTACATCTTTTGTAGTACAAAGCCATACATACTAGGCTATATGACTACAAAATCATAGTTTGTTTTTTCTAAACAATAATAATTAGTTTCTCAGATATAACTCTTTCTATGAAACCTGTACACCGCATTCACCGGTTCTAACTCTATAGCGACATCAACTCTATAGCGGTTTGCCTGAGTATTGCGATTCTTTCGCTTTTACTGCCATTCAATCAAATGACTTTCCCAACTAATTTTTGCGTACGTGCGAACGGCACATTATTTCTTCTACGCGGCTGCAGTTGTAGAAGTGTGCGGCCACGCGCACGCAGCTTAGAGGGAACATTGCGTGGGAGCAAGGTAGCCCGTCGGGCAGGGCGGTGATACATTTTGGTAGCCCGACTGGAAAACACAATAGCCCCGGGACGTCGGGCTAGCGATTTTGCGAGCCCTGTATATATATATATATATATATTAGGGGTGTCAACGTTAACGCATGTGATTAATAAAAAAAATGTAACGCGTTAATATTTTTTTTTACGCAAATTAATCGTTTGATAAAGTTTGACCCCAACTTTTTCCCGTCATCGCAGCGCGGAAGGTTATCTATCAGTGTGTGATGAGGATACAGCTAATAGTGTTGCCAGGGTAGTGGCTGTGGCACAAGTGACCTAGGGCTATTTTGAAAATACATTCGCAGGAAAAAGGGTTGTTTTTTTTGGAATGTATACCTGGCAACTTCAGAACGGAGAGGCGGTTGTAATATCATCACAAACAATGTGAGTTTCAGCCAGAGCATACAAGGCTTTACACAGCAGAAATAAACATGACAACAGCCACTATAGATTATATAAGATAATAAACACACGATTACGATATGATTGTTACGGAACTGCCAAACACAAAGGTGAGTGTTGAGATAAGTGAGTTTATTAACAAGGATTGGGTGAGACAACGGTGGTGAGAGTCCTTGCGTGAGGTAAGTGGCTTTCCTGATGAATAGTGGATCGTGCACAAGGATTCTGACAGTGTCTCTGTTCTTTGGCAGGTTCGTGGCGGATAGGAATCCTGGAGAGCCTGCGAGTCTCTAGAGTCCACAGAAGTAAAGGTATCTGGTGGTGAGAGGGAAGACAGATGGTAAGTGTCGTCAGGCAAGTAACACAGGTTAGTATACTCAGCTAGGAGATCGCTGTAGAGGGAAGGTCCGAGTGGTATCCATAAGTCTCAACAACATGGCAGCTTTGTGACTTCAAGATCAGACGATGACTGGAGTGAGGAGTGAGCTTAAGTAGAGCAGGCGTGATGAGCTGTGATGAGGAGCAGGTGTACATGATGATTAAACAGGTGCAGGTGAAGGCGATCAGTGATGGAGGATACGGGCCATTCTCTAACAATGATATGGTTTCTATGTGATTTTCTTGAGATTAATGTGTAACTTACATCTGAAATGCTCATTTTTGCAGCGATATAAAAGGCTATAAAAAGCATATTTTAACAACAGTAAACAACCAAATTCCACATGTGATCGCAAAAGGTCGTTATTACAAACACTCGATGGTGGTTTGAAGTGAGTTCTGAGTAAAAGTGTACTATTAATCTCATAAATTGTCTTATGTAGCATGATGCTAATGTTAGCTCTAATGCACCTGCATAACAGGTCCAATTCGTCTTCATAATGCATTTTGCCATAATACTTCATGTAAGGATGCAAGAAAATGTTTTGTTGTATTTATTTAGAAATACTTTTGATAATAGTTGGGTAAATGTGTACTGGGATTTAAGTGATGTGGCTTGGTAAATGTTTTATTGCCAGTAAAGACTGATAATGGCTGAATAAAAACAAATGAATAATGATAAAAGAATAATAAGGATTATATCTAATATCTGTGAAATGTGAAAGGTTATGTTTCCTTAAACTAGTTTGTCATGCATTTGTTTATTTCAACACATTTACAGGTGAATCCTAGTATTTTAAATTTGTGATTAATCATGATTAATCACAGTCCATGACTGTGATTAACGCGATTACATTTTTTAATCGATTGACAGCACTAATTGAAATATATATTTTCCCTGTGTTTCCTTCCTGTGAGCTAGTGAAATGAGCAGCACTGTGAAACAGCCAATCAGAGCAGAGCTCATTATTATTCATGACCCTTCCAAATATAAAGAACTTTGTAATAATTTAAAATAGCCTAATAAAATTAAGTATGATCTCTTATTTATTTTTATATACAGTATTTTATTATGA
The DNA here is from genome assembly GCA_023376895.1 of Aspiorhynchus laticeps. Classification (NCBI taxonomy): domain Eukaryota; kingdom Metazoa; phylum Chordata; class Actinopteri; order Cypriniformes; family Cyprinidae; genus Aspiorhynchus; species Aspiorhynchus laticeps. The sequence goes on along the minus strand of CM041801.1, from coordinate 40,167,516 downwards.
ACAGGTCAGAATAACTATAACTAACTAATATAACTAATGACGAAAGAATAACTATAAACAAATTAGTACTTAATGGGTTTTCTATGAATATATATCACTTTGGTCAATTTAATTTGTATTTTATTTTAAATATCAATGACTCACCAATCACCAATGACTTGTACACATGGGTTCAGTCATTTTAGACACTTACAAAACTGTTGCAACAGAGATGGAAATACAATTTTTAAATACATGAATTATGTTTCCATCGTTGTTGCCACAGATTTGGAAGTGCATTTTTCTGTTCTAAAGAAGGGGGTGTCCCAATACTTTTGTCTATATAGTGTATGTACAAGTCATTGGTGATTGGTGATGAGTTTTTGGCTCAATCTGCATTTACAGTCACACCAGAGGTGTTAAACTAGGATTAGGACTTGATTTTATGTAGACCAGTCAAGTTCTTCCACACTGACTGAATCAATCATTTTCTTTTTGAACCTTGTCTTATACACAGAGACATTGTCATGTTAGAATAGAAAATAGTCCAAACTGTTGCTATAATATTAGAAGCACACAATTTCCTAGAATATCATTATATGCTTTAACATTAAGATTTGTACTCATAGAAATTACTAAAGTAGTCAAACCTGTTCATTAGAATGGGGCGACCCAATACTTTTGGCAAAACTGGCCGCCAGACCAAAATGTGTTTTCGGTGCTTTTGAGTGTTTCTTTTGATCGTTGGTTTAGTTTGTAATGTGGTAGAAATGTAGGAGAGACCTGCCTTTTTTGTTTAAACCTCATTTGTATGATGTTTATGATAAGAGTGGGTAGGTTAGGTTGATTGTATTTATTTTTCTTTTCTTTGTGGTAGGTTATTCATTTGATCTCTTATTTTTATTAGATTGGTTTTGTTTGTTATTTTGGCCTTGGGTCTCTCTGATGAAAAATACCACTTGATTATTCTTGTTTCTTTCTCTTTATATTTATTTTCAGATGACTTGTATTGCTTTAATATTATTATTGTTTGGACTGTGTCCCTTAAGGAGATCTACTACTTATTGGTGGTTTTCCCTTTTGTAATTTACAATAAATTTATTTTATAATTTATTGTGATTAGTTTGGGTCCTTTTTGGTCTGACGGCCTGCCGGAGGTCTTTTGTCCCTTTTCTTTTATTTATTGCGTCTTACCCCTAGCGGACGTAATAAAATGGGGGCTCGTCCGTTTGACCGTTTCATCTAATTCATTCGTAGGTATGATTTGCCTTGTTGGTGAGGATTTTTTTTGTTGTCGTTTCTGATTGGCGGTTTTTAGTTGTGGAAGGGGGAGTTTAGTTGGTGTAATTATGGAGTTTAGTATCCAGGATTTTAAACAATCTCCTACTGTAGAGGCGTTAAATACATGTCGTAAATCTGATTTAATCCTTGTCGCAGATTATTATGATATAGCCATATCTAAAGCAGACACCAAACAAGCAATAAGAGATGTGGTGCAGGAGAATTTAGTGGCGGTGGGGGTTTTGACAATTGAACCGGAGTCGAGGGATGTTGACGCTGGTTCTGTGACTGACGGAGATGGAGCAGGGGCTTCAGCTCAATTTCAGACGGTAGATCCGAATCCATTGATGGGTCTAAATACAGCAGATCTGAAATTGGCGATACAACTTAAAGAGCTTGATTTGCGAGATAAGCAGCAAGAACATGATACACAGCTGTTGCATGTCAGGCAGTGTGAACTTGAGGCTCGTCGCTTTTCGCCTAGACCGGTGAGTGGATTACAAGCCTCGATAGCGTATAGTGTTCCTCCTGTGGTTTCTCCTGTTCCACATCCCCTAAGTATGTGCGAGTTTGATATCAGTAGACAGATTCGTTTAGTCCCTGCTTTTAGGGAAACTGAGATTGATTCTTACTTCAGTGCGTTTGAGCGTATAGCTGTCGCTCTGCATTGGCCAAGAGAGATATGGTCGCTCTTGCTGCAGTGCAGACTGACAGGTAAAGCTCAGGAAATATCTGCAGCTTTGTCCATCGAGGAGAGTTTAGATTATGATATTTTGAAGGCCTCGGTTCTTAGAGCCTATGAGCTTGTTCCCGAAGCTTATCGCCAAAAATTTCGTGGTCATTTAAAGGCCGCCAACCAGACCTTCGTTGAGTTTGCCCATGAGAAGGGAACTCTTTTTGATAAGTGGTGCCAATCCAACAAGATAAATGATTTTGAGCAACTTCGCGAACTTGTACTATTGGAAGATTTTAAAAACAAGTTACCGGACAAAATTGTAGTACATTTAAATGAGCAAAAAGTAAACATGCTTGCGCAGGCTGCTGTTTTAGCTGACAAATTCATATTAACTCATAAGACAGTTTTTGTTTTGTCGGTGCGTCATGAATCTTCCCAATACGGAGCTGAAAAGAATTTGAAAACCGTAAAAACTACCATACCAAATCAAGCTGAATCACGTGAGTGTTTTTATTGTCACGAGGTTGGTCACCTCATTGCTGGATATCCAGTTTTGAAAAAGAAAAACCAGTCTCCGAAACGTCAGGCGCCGAAAAGTGTTGGATTTGTTCGTGTTACGGGTCCGTCAGTTAGTTTTGATGAACAGGGAATTGATTCTGGATATGACCCGTTTGTTTTTAGCAGAGTAGTTTTTCTTAATGGACAGGAGAGAGAGAAAGTTCCTATTCGCATTCTCCGCGATACTGGGTCGGCCCAATCTTTTGTGCTTGGCAGTATCTTACCGTTTACTAGGGATTCGTATTGTGGTTCTGATGTGCTGGTTCAAGGGATTGAATTAGGAATAGTCAGAGTTCCTTTACATTATGTAAATATTCGATCTGACCTCGTTTCTGGATTTGTGAAAATCGACGTTCGTTTGCAACTGCCTATTAAAGGGGTTGATTTGATTCTCGGTAATGATCTGGCAGGTGAGAAAGTACTGCCGTTTCCTGAAGTAGTTGAGAATCCGCTTTCTGAATCACAAAATTTTGTAGACTCCATTTCGAACCTAACTTCTGTATTTCCTGCATGTGTGATCACACGAGCGCAGTCACGTAAATATAGTGGCGTGGTTGAACTCTCAGACAGCTTCCTAGTTTCCCCTGACAGTGCTGATGTTTGCCATGAGTTCCCTGGAGAGGTAGAACGCAGGCGATCTGAGGTACTGTCCACCGTACCTAGTGCTGAAATTGATCTGTCTTTGACTATTGATAGAGTCACTTTAGCGAGCGCACAAGAACATGACAATTCATTAGCTCGTTGCAGAGCTGCTGTTGTGAAAAAGGAAGATGTGTTTGAGAAACCCGTTGCTTATTTTTGGGATGATGGGTTGTTAATGCGAAAAAGAACGCCAGCGACTTCTGAATGTGACGCTGATGCAGTTTATCAGATAGTCGTGCCCACTCAATTTCGTTCTCATGTGTTGATGTTAGCTCACGATCACAGTTTTTCAGGCCATTTGGGCATTACAAAAACATACTATCGCATCTTACGTAATTTCTTTTGGCCTGGTTTAAGATCTGATGTTGTGAGATATTGCCAGTCGTGCCATACTTGCCAGATTGTGGGCAAGCCAAATCAATCGATTTCTCCAGCGCCTCTTTGCCCCATTCCTGTTGTTGGTGAGCCGTTCGAGCGGGTGATATTAGACTGCGTTGGTCCTTTGCCACGGACTAAGTCCGGACATAAATTCATATTAACTATGATGTGCTCTAATAATCATTTTCCGGAAGCTGTGCCGTTATGCACCATAAAAGCTAAGGGAGTTCTGCAAGCTCTAACGAAATTCTTTTCTACCTTTGGTTTACCAAAGGTTGTGCAGACCGATCAAGGCACAAATTTTATGTCTCGGTTATTTAAACAAGTGTTATCACAGCTCAATATAAAACATGAAGTCTCTAGTGCATACCATCCAGAATCACAGGGAGCGCTAGAACGGTTTCACCAGACTTTGAAGTCGATGTTGTGTACTTTTTGTGCTCAGTCAGAAAAAGAATGGGATGAGGGTTTACCCCTATTGTTTGCGGTGCGCGAAACTCAGCAAGAGTCGCTTGGATTCAGCCCTGCTGAATTAGTTTTCGGTCACACTGTAAGGGGGCCGTTGAAGCTGTTGAAAGAAAAAATGATGGGTTGTGAATCCAGTGTCACCAATATTTTGGATTATGTTAGTTCATTTCGTGAACGTTTGCATCGTGTGTGTGAATTAGCTCGTGCTTCTATGGCATCTGTTCAAGCAAAGATGAAAACCCGATTTGACAAAAAGGCTGTTGCACGTTCTTTTAACCAGGGCGACATGGTCTTGGTTTTGCTTCCTATCCCTGGATCAGCCTTGCAGGCGAAGTTTTCTGGCCCATATGTAATTGATGCCAAACTTAGTAAAACAGATTATGTAATTCGTACACCTGATCGTAAGAGGAAAACTCGCGTCTGTCACATAAATATGCTGAAGTTATATGTTCCGCGTGACCGCGAAATGAAATGTTCTGTTGTCCCAGCTGTACCTGTATCTGTTATGGCTGCACCTGTTTTTGACTGCCCTGATACAGATGGGTTAACCATGCGAAGTGGTTCTGTTACTGGTGCTCGTTTGCACAACTCTGAGATTCTTAAAGATTTGAAGTCCCATCTGGTATATCTGTCCGAAGCCCCCCGAGCAGATATTTGTCAGTTAATCCGAACCTACTTGACGTTGTTTTCTGATGTACCAACCAGAATGACTGCAGTGTATCATGATATCGATGTGGGAGACCATCCACCAACTAAGCAGCATGCTTACAGAGTGAACCCGACTAAATGTTAGATAATGCGGGATGAGGTGAAATACCTGCTTGAAAATGGGTTGGCTGTTCCGAGCTCAAGTCAAGTCAAGTCAAGTCACCTTTATTTATATAGCGCTTTTAACAATACAAATTGTGACAAAGCAACTGCACAATATCAAAATGGGAAAATAGTGTCAATAATGTAAAATGACAAGATTAAACACTCAATTTTCAGTTAAAGGCATTTCATTGTTGAATTCAGTGATGGCATCGTCCAGCTAAGTTCAGTTCAAAAAACATTTTGTTCAATCAAGTCGACGATATTGCTGGAAATGAAGTGTCCCCAACTAAGCAAGCCAGAGGCGACAGCGGCAAGGAACCAAAACTCCATTGGTGACAGAACGGAGAAAAAAACCTTGGGAGAAACCAGGCTCAGTCGGGGGGCCATTTCTCCTCTGGCCAGACGACACAGCAGTTCAATTCCAACTGCTGCAAAGTCAGATTGGATGGCTCAACAGGTTCCCGAGGTCTTTTCCTGATGGCTCTCTAGGTGACGGGGTCCTCACTGGGGGTCTGTCTCTGGGGCTCATCTAGGTGTCCTGGTCTCCGCTGACGTTCAGGGCTGTAGTAGAGGTCGTCTCTAGGTGCTGACCCACCATCTGATCTGGTGACTGCAGTGACCTCGGAATAAGAAAGAAACAGACTAATATTAGCGTAGATGTCAATCTTTTTACGATGTAACAAGTACATCATGTGTTATGGGAAGTGTTCCCGGTTCCGGTTGATCTAATTAATGCAGCCTAACAATCCTTTAACGGATTTGAATAATAGAAGTGTATTAGTGTGTTATGTGTACGCCAGGTTAAAGAGATGGGTCTTTAATCTAGATTTAAACTGACAGAGTGTGTCTGCCTCCCGAACAGTGTTTGGTAGATTGTTCCAGAGTTTGGGCGCTAAATAGGAAAAAGATCTGCCGCCCGCAGTTGATTTTGATATTCTAGGTATTATCAAATGGCCAGAGTTTTGAGAACGCAGTGGACGTGAAGGACTATAATGCGATAAGAGCTCGCTCAAGTACTGAGGAGCTAAACCATTCAGGGCTTTATAAGTAATTAACAAGATTTTAAAATCTATACGATGTTTAGTAGGGAGCCAGTGCAGTGTTGACAGAACCGGGCTAATGTGCTCATACTTCCTGGTTCTAGTAAGAACTCTAGCTGCTGCATTTTGAACCATCTGTAATTTGTTTATTAAGCGTGCAGAACAACCACCCAATAAAGCATTACAATAATCTAACCTTGAGGTCATAAACGCATGAATTAATATTTCTGCATTTGACATTGAGAGCATAGGTCTCAGTTTAGATATATTTTTAAGATGAAAAAATGCAGTTCTACAAATGCTAGAAACGTGGCTGTCAAAGGAGAGATAACTATTAAATAGCACACCTAGGTTCCTGACTGATGACGAAGAATTTACAGAGAAGCCATCAAGTGTTAGACAGTGTCCTAGGTTATTACTTGTGGGGGTTTTAGGTCCGATAAGTAACACCTCTGTTTTTTCAGAATTTAGCAGTAAGAAATTACTCGTCATCCAGTTTTTTATATCGACTATGCATTCCATAAGTTTCTCAATTTGGTGTGTTTCACCAGGCCGTGAAGAAATATAGAGCTGAGTGTCATCAGCATAACAGTGAAAGCTAACCCCGTGTTTCCTAATGATATTTCCCAAGGGTAACATGTAAAGCGTGAAAAGTAACGGTCCTAGTACTGAGCCTTGAGGAACTCCATACTGCACTTGTGATCGATATGATACCTCTTCATTCACTGCTACGAATTGATGGCGGTCAGATAAGTACGATTTGAACCATGCTAATGCACTTCCACTAATGCCAACAAAGTTTTCTAGTCTATTCAAAAGAATGTTGTGATCGATAGTGTCGAATGCAGCGCTAAGATCCAGTAGAACTAATAGAGAGATACAACCACGATCAGATGATAAGAGCAGGTCATTTGTAACTCTAATGAGAGCAGTCTCAGTACTATGATACGGTCTAAATCCTGACTGGAAATCCTCACAGATATCATTTTTCTCTAAGAAGGAATATAATTGTGAGGATACAACCTTTTCTAATATCTTTGACAGAAAAGGGAGATTCGAGATCGGTCTGTAATTAACTAGATCTTTGGGGTCAAGTTGTGGTTTTTTAATGAGAGGCTTAATAACAGCCAATTTAAGCTTTTTGGGGACATATCCTAATGACAATGACGAATTAATAATAGCCAAAAGAGGATCTATGACTTCTGGAAGCACCTCTTTTAATAGTTTAGATGGAATAGGGTCTAACATACATGTTGTTGGTTTAGATGAATTAACAAGTTTATACAATTCTTCCTCTCCTATAGTAGAGAATGAGTGGAATTGTTCCTCAGGGGATCTATAGTACACTATTTGATGTGATGATATAGCTGACGGCTGCATGGTTACAATTTGATCTCTAATAGTATCAATCTTGGAAGTAAAGTAGTTCATAAAATCATTACTGCTGTGCTGTTGGGAAATGTCAATACCTGTTGATGCTTTATTTTTTGTTAATTTTGCCACTGTATTGAATAAATACCTGGGGTTATGATTGTTTTGTTCTAAAAGAGACGAAAAGTAATCAGATCTAGCAGTTTTTAAAGCTTTTCTGTAGGATAGGGTTCTTTCCCGCCAGGCTAAACGAAATACCTCTAGTTTTGTTTTCCTCCAGCTGCGCTCCATTTTCCGGGCTGCTCTCTTTAGAGTGCGAGTGTGCTCATTATACCACGGTGTTGGACTCTTTTCCTTAATCTTCCTTAAGCGTAAAGGAGCAATTGTATCTAAAGTGCTAGAAAAGAGAGAGTTCATAGTTTCTGTTACATCATCAAGTTGTTCTGAGCTGTTGGATATGCTAAGGAATTGAGATAAATCAGGAAGATTACTTACAAAGCAGTCTTTTGTGGTAGAAGTGATGGTTCTACCATATTTATAAGAAGGAGTTGAATTTACAGCTTTAACTATATGGAGTTCACACAAGACTAGATAATGATCTGATATATCATCGCTTTGCTGCAGAATTTCAATACCATTAACATCAATTCCATGTGACAGTATTAAATCTAGAGTATGATTTCGACTATGAGTAGGTCCTGAAACGTGTTGTCTAACCCCAATAGAGTTCAGAATGTCTATGAATGCTGATCCTAATGCATCTTTTTCATTATCAACATGGATATTAAAATCACCCACAATTAGGACTCTATCTGCAGCCAGCACTAACTCTGATAGAAAATCAGCAAATTCTTTAATAAAGTCTGTATGGTGCCCTGGTGGCCTGTATACAGTAGCCAGTACAAACGTTACGGGGATTTATCATTAATACTTTTTTCTCTAGATAATTTTATATGAAGCACCATTACTTCAAAGGAGTTATACTTAAAGCCTGTCTTCTGAGAAATACTGAGAATATTGTTATAAATTGTAGCAACACCTCCCCCTTTGCCTTTTGGACGCGGCTCATTTTTGTAACAGTAATCTTGGGGGGTGGACTCATTTAAAATAATGTATTCATCTGGTTTTAGCCATGTTTCTGTCAAACAGAGCAAATCTAGGTTATGATCATTAATCAAATCATTTACAAAAAGTGCTTTTGTAGAAAGGGACCTGATATTCAGTAAACCAAGTTTTATCAATTGTTTCTGTGTATTGTAAACATTTTTTATTTGTTGAACATCAATTAAATGGTTACTCATAAATAGTTTTTGACGTTTTCTGTATTTTCCAGTTCGGGGAACAGACACAATCTCTATAGTGTGATATCTAAGTGAAGGAGTCTCTATGTGCTGAGAATTAACTGACTTCTGTGACGTGAGGCGGCTAGCAGACGGTCGGTTTAGCCAGTCTGTCTGCTTCCTGACCTGGGCTCCAGTTAGTCAAGTATGAACTCTAAGACTATGTGCCAAATTTCTAGAGAGAATAGCGGCACCACCCCAGGAGGGATGAACACCATCTCTTTTCAACAGGTCAGGTCTGCCCCAAAAACTCGTCCAATTGTCTATAAAACCTATGTTGTTTTGCGGGCACCACTTAGACATCCAGCCATTTAATGATGACAGTCTACTATGAATCTCATCACCCCGGTAAGCAGGGAGGGGGCCAGAGCATATTACAGTGTCTGACATCGTACTTGCAAGTTCACACACCTCTTTAACATTATTTTTAGTGATCTCCGACTGGCGAAGTCGAACATCATTAGCGCCGGCGTGGATAACAATCTTACTGAATTTACGTTTAGCATTAGCCAGCACTTTTAAATTTGCCAAGATGTCAGGCGCTCTGGCTCCCGGTAAACAATGGACTATGGTGGCTGGTGTCTCTATTTTCACGTTCCGTACAATAGAATCGCCAATAACTAGAGCACTTTCACCAGGTTTCTCAGTGGGTGCGTCACTGAGTGGGGAGAACCTGTTTGATGTTCTGATCGGAACGGAAGAGCGGTGTTTTGACCCGCGACTATGCTGCCTCACAGTCACCCAGTTGCCCTGCTGCGGGGGCGCTAATGCCGGAACCGAACAATGTACAGGAATCCCTGAGCTAGTCACATCCAAAGCAGTATCTACAGCCCTCACATTCTTACTGTCCTCAACTAAGGTTTGGATGCGTGTCTCTAGTTCTAAAACCTTCTCTGTCAGCCTAACTATTTCCCTGCATTTATCACATGTGAATCCCTCATCGCCGACAGAGAGAGATAAACTATACATGTGGCAGACTGTGCAAATAACAATAGCAGGAGAAGAAGCCATTACTCACCGTGATTGATGAATGATACCAATTTAACTTACCACTTACCACCTACCACTTACCACTTACCACTGTTGTTTGATGAACTCGTGAAAAACGGAGCGAGAGAGAAATGAAAACGGAGCGAGAAAAAAGAAAACAATAATAGGCGCGAGTAGCAACGCGAATGGAACCGCGAGTGACAAGCTAACGCACTACACTCGCGGTTTTTAAAGCGAGCGATCAAATTAGTTTGATAGATAATACCAGAAATATGGTGGGAATTAAGTTATATATTATCACTTTAAACAACAGAGTGAAAGTAAGGTAAAGATTCAATAAAAAAGCAGAGCTACAATCACAAACCGCACAGCAGCACAACAGACTGAAGCAATCGAACTGTGACTCAGACTGAAGCAATCGAGGCAGCGATCCAAAAATCTTGTGCTTGTAGTCAGGTGAGATAAATGTGATGCTGTGGTCTTTAGCTCAGATGATCTGAACTGGGCTCAAGTGCTTGGAGTTCCCCCTGTATTATCGTTCCGAAAAGTGATGGCACTGCTCGTTTCTGCACTGATTACAGAAAAGTCAATGCGATTACGAAACCAGATTCCTTTCCTCTGCCTCGGATGGAGGATTGTGTTGACCGGCTGGTGTCAGCTACTTTTGTTTCGAAGCTAGATTTACAAAAGGGATACTGGCAGGTGCCCTTGACTCCTCGTGCAGCTGAAATTTCTGCTTTTGTTACACCTGATAACCTATTACAGTACACCGTCATGGCGTTCGGACTACGAAACGCTCCAGCCACGTTTCAGCGTCTGATGAATAGGGTGCTGGCAGGCATTCCTAATTGTGACGCGTATTTAGACGACATTGTGGTGTACTCTTCTGAATGGAACGAACATGTAAAAACCCTGCGCAGGGTGTTTGACCGTCTGCAAGCCTTTTCGTTGACACTAAATCTCGCGAAATGCGAGTTTGGAAGGGCGACAGTAACGTATTTGGGCAAGCAGGTCGGCCAGGGTGAAGTTCGTCCTATTGCTGCTAAAGTGCAGGCTATTGTACAGTTTCCTGTACCGATGACTAAACGACAGCTGAGACGTTTCCTTGGTATGGCAGGATACTACCGAGGATTCTGCAAAAACTTCTCTGATGTGGTGTTACCCTTGACAAATTTGCTCTGTCAAAATAGAGATCATGTGTGGTCTGATGAGTGTCAGATAGCTTTTGAGTCTGTCAAATCATTATTGTGCAGCACGCCGGTACTCTCTGCTCCTAATTTCTCGACGTTGTTCAAGTTGGAGGTGGATGCTAGCGCTACTGGCGCTGGTGCCGTTCTCCTACAGGAGGACGTGCATGGAATTGATCACCCTGTGTGCTACTTCTCACGAAAATTTTTGAAGCATCAGTTGAATTATAGCACAATTGAGAAAGAAGCTTTGGCATTATTGCTCGCGCTACAATATTTTGAAGTGTATGTGGGGTCAAGTCCATTACCTCTTGTAGTATTTACAGATCATAACCCGTTGGTTTTTCTGTCCCGCATGCATAATTCTAATCAACGCATTATGCGGTGGGCATTAATCATACAGGAGTTTAACCTAGAAATTCGTTACAAGAAAGGAAAAGAAAACGTTTTGGCTGATACGTTATCTCGTGTGGTTTAATCTGATTAATCAACTGTGCGTTGATTTTTAGCGGTGGGGGTGTTATGTTATGATGTTTGTTTCTTATTGTGTTTTTCATAATATTTGTATTCTGTTGGATGTTTTCTTTTTGAGTTTCAGATCGCCGTTGATTTGCTACGTGTTGCCGCCTATCAGCGGTAATTGGGAGATCAGCTGGCGGTTCCCTTTAAAATGCCTCTTCCGTTCTTCAGAAGGCAGTTGGTGTGACTTCGGGCCGGTCGCACTGCTCCAGGCTTCCTACTGGCCGCCAGACCAAAATGTGTTTTCGGTGCTTTTGAGTGTTTCTTTTGATCGTTGGTTTAGTTTGTAATGTGGTAGAAATGTAGGAGAGACCTGCCTTTTTTGTTTAAACCTCATTTGTATGATGTTTATGATAAGAGTAGGTAGGTTAGGTTGATTGTATTTATTTTTCTTTTCTTTGTGGTAGGCTATTCATTTGATCTCTTATTTTTATTAGATTGGTTTTGTTTGTTATTTTGGCCTTGGGTCTCTCTGACGAAAAATACCACTTGATTATTCTTGTTTCTTTCTCTTTATATTTATTTTCAGATTACTTGTATTGCTTTAATATTATTCTTGTTTGGACTGTGTCCCTTAAGGAGATCTACTACTTATTGGTGGTTTTCCCTTTTGTAATTTACATTAAATTTATTTTATAATTTATTGTGACTAGTTTGGGTCCTTTTTGGTCTGATGGCCTGCCCGAGGTCTTTTGTCCCTTTTCTTTTATTTATTGCGTCTTACCCCTAGCGGACGTAATACACAGCTTGAGTAGCAAGATTGTGTTCAGTTTTAACTCTCTTTCATTTTGTATTTTTGGGTATGAATAAGAAGCACTTCACCTGGCACTTGTTTGCACATGAGCAAAGGTGTTTTTAGGAGTCTATCTTGCAGACACCAGACCATTGATTCGTCAAACCTGCTTTCCTGCAGTCCATGTTCTTCTGACTTCTGATTATTTTGTAGTTAGTAACGAATATACTTCGGGGAAATGTATCAGAGTAAAAGTATACATTTTAATTAGGAAATGTAGTGGAGTAAAAATAAAAGTTGGCTGAAATATAAAAACTCAAGTAAAGTACAGATACTCCCCAAAAAAACTTAAATACTGTAAAGAAGTATTACTTTGTTACATTACACCACTGCTTAAAGCAGGGGTTATCAAACTTGATCCTGGAGGGCCGGTGTCCTGCAGAGTTTAGCTCCAACTTGCCTCAAAACACCTGCCTGGAAGTTTCAAGTATACCTTGTAAGACCTTGATTAGCTGCTTCAGGTGAGTTTAATTAGGGTTGGAGCTAAACTCTGCAGGACACCGGCCCTCCAGGACTGAACTTGGTGACCCCTGGCTTAAAGGGATAGTTCACCCAAAAATTAAAATCCTGTCATAATTTACTCACCCTCAGGTTCTTCCAAACCTGTATGAATTTCTTTGTTCTGCTGAACACAAAGGAAGATATTTTGGAAGAATATCAGGAACCAAACATATATTGTCCCCCATTGTATTTATTTTTCCTACTATGGAAGTAAATGGGGGGCGAGATCTGTTTGGTCCCTTTAACTTAACATTAGATGATTGATAGTACTCACTACAACAAAATTTAATTTGTGCCTAAAATGTTTTGAAAACAATAACTGAAATGTCAATGTACCTCATTCATGCAATTAATTCATAAAAATACACGAATGATTATAATGTTTTACAGCTGCTGTCTTGTTTCTGCTATTACATCAATAATCACTTTCATATTTCGCTCTTTGAATATTGGTGTATTTAAAGTGATTTTTAATTTTTTTTTATTTCAGAGCTGATGGAAGAGAGTGAGGAGAGTGAAGAACTGAGTGAAGTGGAGGAGGAGCATCATGACAAACCTGCAGAAAAACCTTTGAGTACCTCAAAAACTAAAAATACATTTTTAAAGAAAAGAGGAGCCAAGACATCTTTCACCTGCACTCAGTGTGGAAAGAGTTTCACAAACAAACAGTCTTGAGCGTCACATGAGAATTCACACCGGCGAGAAGCCGTTCACATGTGGTCAGTGCAGAAAGAGTTTCACATACAAACATAGTCTTAATAGTCACATGATGACCCACACTGGAGTAAAGCCGTTCACCTGCACTCAGTGTGGCAAGAGTTACCCATTCAAGCAAAGTCTTGTCACATGAGAGTTCACACCGAAGAGAAGCCATTCACGTGTGATCAGTGCGGAAATCAATTCAAAGAAAATGGATCCCTTAACAAACACATGAAAATCCACACTGGAGAAAAGCCATTTGCATGTGATCAGTGCGGGAAGAGTTTCACATACAAACAAAATCTTGTGCATCACATGAGAGTTCACACTGGAGAGAAGCCGTTCACATGTGATCAATGTAGAAAGAGCTTCTCGCGACAAGCACATCTTAGAGAACACATGAGGATCCACACCGGAGAAAAGCCATTCAAGTGTGGTCAGTGCAGCAAAACATTTCATTGGTCATCAGCTCTGAAGACACACCTGACAGTTCATATGAAGGAGAAGCCACATTACTGTTCTGAATGTGGAAAGAGTTTTTCACTGCTGCGGAGTTTAAATGTACATCAGAAAACTCACACTGATGTGAGAGAGTACTTGTGCTTTGAGTGTGACAAGACATTCACTCAGTCAGGACATCTGAAAACACATGAGAAGATCCACACTGGAGAGAAACCTCATAAGTGTTCACACTGTGATGAGATTCTCTCAGTTAGGATCTCTGAAAGCACATGAGAAGATACACAGCAGAGAGAAGCCGCACACATGTGATCAGTGCAGAAAGAGTTTCGCTTTTAAAAGCCACCTGAAAATACACACGAGGATCCATTCAGTGGAGAAACAACAGCGATGTTCACAAGTCTTTATCGCTGGAGTCAGAGTCAAGTCTCGAGTGATTTAATGGCATGCTAAAAAAAATCTCATTAAAAATCCTCATGAATTGAACTCATCCTAATTACAAAGCTCTAGACAAAACATGTGATCTTCTATGATATGCTTTGTAAGGTTAATGTACATCCAGCCTGTTACTTAGGTTTTAATCTATAACAATGTACAAAACAGTTGATCTGTAATGAAATTCTACGATAAGAGATCTACCTGATCTACCATAGATCATAAGGAAATATGTGACAGATATTACAAAACCATACAAATAAAGCCTTTCTTTATGATACAAGTCAGTGGAATTCAATTAAAGTTCCAGGAGGTCCGGTCTCTTCCCAGCGGAGGTCTGGACTAAAATTAATTATTTATGGGCCATTCTACAGAATTGGTCCAAAGCCAGAGTTGGAAACATCTTGAAAAAAAATTATTAAAGGTGCCATAGAATGCTTTGATACAATATTTAAAATTGTTCTCTGATATCTACATAGAAGGTATGTGGCTTAGGTAAGGGCAAAAATTCTCCATAAACAGTTATACATGTCCATTTACAACCCCTAAAATTTCTCCCCAGATGTTGAGCTCTGCTCTGATTGGCGGGTCATTTCAGTTGCTCACATGAAGGAAACACAGGGAAAATATATATTTCAGTACTTTCTTGTGCAGTTATATCGTTGGGTAATTATTAGTGCTGTCAATCGATTAAAAAACAACAACACATTTTTCTAAAATTAATCGCGATTAATCCCACCTAACATTAAAGTTTTTAAATATACTTTTATATTGCAATAATTTCACATTCAATATTCAAATGTACAATGTACAAACAACATAAAGACAGTATATTTTTTATATTTCTTTAATGGCATCTTTTTTATGATTGAAGGTGCTGTGACAGTGCTGGGGTGCCTCAGGACAGCTTTTAAAACCATTTCAGAGACATGTTCTTAAATGTGATGCATATATAACATATTGCATGCATGCACACAGTTTTAAGGCAGCTTTAATCGTCTTTTTGGTAACTTCATGCCTTAAGAGTGGAGGTCTCTGTATATCAACTCTCTAAAGCGAGAGGAGACCTAGCTACACTAAACGCCAAAGGCAGTTAGTGAGGCTCAAATGAAAAGAGCCTACAAACTCATATTCCCGCCAAAGATGGAGCTCTGAAGAGTGGAGGCTTCAGCAGAATGACTCTCTTAAATGAGAGGAAGTCTAACAACACTCAACCCTAGTTGAGGAGCTCTTAAGAGTGGAGGTCTCAGCATGACGACTCTCTAGAATGAGAGGAGACCTAACTACACTCAGCGCTAGAGACAGCTAGCGAGGCTCACAACATAGCCTACATACTAATAGTGAGCAGGATGCCAGAGGCAGTTAGTGAGGCTCAAAAAGAAAGAGCCTACATACTCATATTATTGCCAGAGATGGAGCTCTAGAGAGTGGAGGCTTCAGCAGAATGACTCTCTAAAATGAGAGGAAGCCTAGCAACACTCGATCCTGATAGGGGAACTCTTAAGAGTGGAGGTCTCTGCATATCGACTCTCTAAAGCAAGAGGAGACCTAGCTACACTCAATGCCAAATGCAGTTAGTGAGGCTCAAAAAGAAAGAGCCTACAAACTCATTACCGCCAAAGACAGAGCTGTGAAGAGTGGAGGCTTCAGCAGAATGACTCTCTTAAATGAGAGGAAGCCTAACAACACTCAAGCCTAGCTGAGGAGCTCTCAAGAGTAGAGGTCTCAGCATAACGATTCTCTAAAACGAGAGGAGACCTGGCTACTGGAGACAGTTAATGAGGCTCAGAAGAAATAGCCTACACATTCATACTGCCTGAGCGGAGCTCTTCTAAACCTAGCAACACTCAGCCATAGTTGAGGAGCTCTTAAGAGTGGAAGTCTCAGCATAACGACTCTAAACGAGAGGAGACCTGACTACACTCACCACTGGAGACAGTTAGTGAGGCTCAGAAGAAAGAGCCTACACATTAATACTGCCTAAGCAGAGCTCTGGAGAGCGGAGGCTTCAGGTTAACCTGTTAACATGCACCAGGACGCGGACGCACTGAAAGCTCTTTGAAAGCTCTTTGTTTGCACACGTCAAACGGGGGGGTGGGGGGGGACTAGAAAAATATCTGCAGGAATCTCATTTTTCATGGTATCTTCTTCAGATTTTAAATATAATCTCATGAGACATGTGACTTTCAACCCATTACTTTTCTGGATTTCTCCAGGACTGATTTCATGTATTTTTATATGAAATAAAAAAAAATTCAGTGTGGTACAATTTTTATCAAGGCACTTCAGTGTCTATAACTTTTTATATTTTTGAGCATCATCAACTCTGGATGATGGATAGTAAAGGCCAAAGGGTCTTCTTTCCAAAGACACCACAATTGTGTGTGTGGCACACTGAAGTCAGGAGCTGTTACCATTTTAAGTTAGTTAGTCATTTTCAGCTGTGATTCCCAATATGGGGGGCGCTGGTTAACAGGTTAAATGAGAGGAGGCCTAGCAACACTCAGCTCTAGCGAGTAGCTGTTAAGAGTGTAGGTCTCGGCATAACGACTCCCTTAAACAAGAGGAGACCTAGCTACACTCAACGCCAGAGGCAGTTAATGAGGCTCAAAAAGAAAGAGCCTACATACTCATATTATTGCCAAAGACGGAGCTCCAAAGAGCAGAGGCTTCAGCAGAATATCTCTCTTAAATGAGAGGAGACCTGACTACTGGAGACAGTTAATGAGGCTTAAAAGAAAAAGCCTACACATTAACACTGCCTAAGCAGAGCTCTGGCTCAATCCTAGTTAAGGAGCTCCTAAGAGTGGAGGTCTCAGCATTACAACTCTAAACGAGAGGAGACCTGACTACACTCAACACTGGAGACAGTTAGTGAGGCTCAGAAGAAAGAGCCTACACATTAATACTGCCTAAGCAGAGCTGTTCTAAAAACTAGAGGAAGCCTAGAAACACTCAGCCCTAGACGATGAGCTCCTAAGAGTGGAGGTCTCAATAACAACTCTCTAACGAGAGGAGACCTGACTACACTCCGTTCCACAAACACTCACCGGCTCCTTCCTCCAAGGACCAAGACTCGCACAATTGGGGACAGAGCCTTTTGTGCCGCCGCCCCTCGCCTGTGGAATACCCTCCCTGAACATCTGAGGGCTCCACAAATGACTGATGGTTTTTAAAAAAGGGTCTTTCAATTTTTATGTTTCTTTTAGTGCTTAAATTGTGTTAATCTTAGTTGGTAGTTGTTTTTAATTGAGTTTCTTAATTGCTTAAACCGTTTTATTTTATTATGACACTTTTGTAGCACTTTGAGATGTTCTTTAAAATGTAAAGTGCTTTATAAATAAAATGTATTATTATTATTATTATAACACTCAGTGTTAGAAACAGCTAGTGAGGCTCAGAAGAAAGAGCCTACACATACTACTGCCTAAGCGGAGCTCTGGAGAGCGGAGGCTTAAGCAGAAAGACTCTTAAATGAGAGGAAGCCTAATCAACACTCAATCCTAGCTGAGGAGCTCTTAAGAGTAGAGGTCTCAGCATAACTACTCTCTAAACAAGAGGAGACCTAGCCACACCCAACGCCCGAGACAGTTAGTGAGGCTCACGATAGAGCCTATATATTAATAGTACTGCCCAAGCGGAGCTCTGGGAACTGTAATCTAAGCATAGAGACCTTCAGAGGGAGGGGAGTGCTACCAGGCTCAATAACAGCTGATCAGGGAGGCTCACAGAGAGCCTCACAACCCGACATAACTGCAACAAAAATTCTAGGGAGCAGAATGCTCAGCATAACTCTCTAAGGTGAGAGGAGCACAAGCCATGCTCAACCTAAAAAGTACAATCGATATCATTATTACACAGTTCCTATTCTGAAAACACAAAATAGGAACATAAAAGGAATTCTGAAAGAGAAAGCACTCCTCGTCAGATTCCTTCCATACCCCACCTACAATCCCCGTGATCGGTCTGTCTAACTGCCTCGGCAGCCGCGAGACCCGAAACGCGTGTGGGAGGTGCTCAATTCTCAACCTTTAGGGAATCAAGCATACGAGGCATTCTTAACGCAAGCGCATCTCGCAGCGTGCATTTAGCTCTCCCAAGAGCCAAACACACTCTGTTCAAACACTAAATTCTTCCAAGATCAGGAGAGAACAGAAACTGCCGAGAATACATTGCATTAAGCGTGTTCAACTTCCTCGAGAGGCGAACGCGCTCATGTAAATGCTGACTAAAAACTCGAGTAAAGACAGGCTTTCTCTCTGATAGTAGTAGCCCCGCGAATGCAAACAATGGGTGCATCCAATTCTCTCGTGAGTCAAACGCGTGTGCTTCTGTACACAAGGGCTTGAAGACAAAAAATAGGATGACGTATTCCACAGGTGCTCCTTTACACCCGCAGTCGCTCATTTGCTTACGTCATGGGCTTCCGCCTGCCAATGTCAAGTTCATTGTCATTTTTTCATTCATGCTTCAGACACCGGTCACGCTGAAGGCGTTTCCCTAGCGCCCTCTAGAGGACGCAGCGCGGAGTTCCCTTTCGAAAGGGAACTATAATTTTGACTTATACAATGTATTTTTGGCTTTTGCTACAAATATACCCCAGCGACTTAAAGGGATAGTTCACTTTGAAATTAAAATTTGGTATCTATCAGCTTACCCCAAGGGCATCCAAGATGTAGGTGTCTTTTTTTCTTCAGTAGATCCAATTTTGATGTTTTTAGGTCAAACCATTCTAGTCTGTCAGTCATATAATGGCAGGTATAGGTGTCCATCTCTATAAGAGGGAAAAAGAACATGCACAGAGAAATCAAAATTAAACAATTCCCCATCGTAATTACACATCGATGGTCTAAGACACGAAACGAGCGGTTTGTGTATCGTTTTTTACCTCTTGTACACAACCATGTCCAAGTGATCTGAGTGCCGCACACATCCGGTGTGTGACGTGTGTGTGTGCGTGCGCTCTGGCTCGTCGGCGTCAACGCTTGACGGAGGGCGTGTCTGAAGCCTGGTGCTGACGCGCCGTCATAGTTACAACAACCAATCACATACTTCTCTGGTGTTGCATGACTGGATTGGGTATTTGAATGAGGCGATCTGATTGGCTGATGCCTCCATTGGCGCTTGAAAAGTTGCGTCAGCACCACGCTTCAGACACGCCCTCCGTCAAGCGTGAGCCAGAGCACGTGCACATTTTCAGCTTCATTTAACTCTGCATTCTGGAGGATCAATAAATATGCAGAAAATTAAAGTGAAACACATTGTCACAAAAAACATAAAAAGAAAAAAGCAGCGCCACTTGGCAATGTAACAGTTGCCTAGTGGTGAGTAAGAAGCACAAAGCAGGGGACATTGGATGTATTGTGACCTAAAGCCCCCTGAAGATAATTTATATTGTAATTAGGATGTACAGTACATTGTAGTTTTAAGATGATTCATAATTTCCTTTTAATGTTTGTAGTTTGAATATTTAATTTTCAAATCTATTGTAAAGATAGTCCACTGGAGGCAAGCGTAGTGATAAACCCAAGTGCAGTTTATTTACAATGTGTAATCAAAACATCCAAACATAATCCAAGACTTGATTTGAACAGACTCGAGATGAAACAGACTTAGCATGAAACAGACTTGACATGAAACAAACTAGACTCACCGACAGCAGGTAACAACATAAATACACAACAAGAAACAAAGGCAAGGACATGGCTACTTATAGCAAACAGAGAGGGTCACATGACATGAACAAACCATGTCATGAAAAAAAAGTTTATTTCCCATTTCCATTATTTGTAAAACAGTTGTCTTTTTTTGAAATGTCAAATGCCTAGTGCCACCACCATTACTGGTCCTCACTTGTTGGTATCCATTACGGCTGAAGTGAAGCCATCCAATTTCAATTCTCCTGGAGGTTCTTTCTGCAGATACATTTTTGTGTCTTGCCATTAAATTATTTTCCTTAGGGAAGACACATGCTTTTCCATGCAAAGTTTTAGAGGACTTTGATCCCAGTTTCCTTGCTTCAATTTTAGCTCTCAAATTTTGTAACAGAGATTCTTTATCAGAACAGGCAGTTGTTTGTTGACAGGAGATGACAGCCATTCAGTCACCATATGAACTAATATACTTTGCCATTTGCTCATCAGTCATGACAGAGAGCACAGATTTGTCAATCTGAAAATGCAGTGAAAATTTAATTTTATAGATTCGTTTTTGAAAGAACATAAATGCACCCATGAATGCATAATACATTAATTAACAGTCTATATTTATTAACGTGTTTTTTTAAACATGTAACAACATTTACATAGAAAAAGTAACAGTGAAAGTCACATCTATTGATCTACAGTATATGTCATGCTGATTTTACAATGGAGTTCTGTATATGAACTTTGAGAGTATAGATAATCTAACAAACTAGCTAGTAGCTACTGGCAATTACAGTTGAGTGAAAATGTCTGCACCCCCAACCCCCCAAATTTATTTACGTTTAGTACTGCCCTGATGAAGCTCTTTTACATAAAACATATTTACATCTATTCCACATGCAATAACTTTTCACAATTTAATTTAAAGGACTCAAGGACTCAGTGATGCTCAAGAAGGCAACACACTATATTATACTATAGTAAACTTTTCATCAGTATATGGTCTGTGTAATTTATATGGAATAAAAGGTTTTATTCTTTATTTTTACACATCATTCATTACAGTTTACATAGATCATAACTTGATCAAAAGAATACATTCTCTGGACTCTAGTGTGTTAAATTCTTGATTATCAATGGATATGTGTATTGTTTGTAATAGTTCTGTACGAGTCCCTTAAACTGTCCTTAGTGAAAAATCAGGTTCTCAGCATCATATAGGCAACGTAGGACACAACTAAAATGTGCAAAAATGCTGGGAAACCAAAGAATGTGCAGTAACTGAAGGATTTTGCTTAACAACAGTGAGCACTTTTATGTCTCAGGACAAAGCAGGAACTCATGAACGGCACACAAAAAATACAGTCAATGATCAATGATCATCCAGGAAGCCAAACATTATAAAAACAACCAGGGGGATGTACATTTGTGACCCTGGACCACAAAACCAGTCTTAAGTCTCTGGGGTATATTTGTAGCAATAGCCAAGAATACATTGTATGGGTCAAAATTATTAATTTTTTTTATGCCAAAAATCATTAGGACATTAAGTAAAGATCATGTTCCATGAAGATATCTGTAAATTTCCTACTGTAAATATATCAAAACTTAATTTTTGATTAGTAATATGCATTGCTAAGAACTGCATTTGTACAACTTTAAAGGCGATTTTCTCAATATTTAGTTTTTTTTGCACCCTCAGATTCCAGATTCTCCAAATAGTTGGATCTCAGCCAAATATTGTCCTATCCTAACAAACCATACATCAATGGAAAGCTTATTTATTCAGCTTTCAGATGATGTATAAATCTCAATTTCGAAAAATTTACCCTTATGACTGGTTTTGTGGTCCAGGGTCACATTTTTGTTCAGTTTTCATTTATGTTATTGTGGAGTAGATGTAAGTATCTTCTGTTAAATAATATAGCTATATTAGGCTATTTTACAGTTCTAAAACTATACAATGTAAATTGCAAATTTATTTTTGCAAACTTATACACTCCTAGACCCTGTAAGATAATTTTATTACTAGTGAACCAGGTAACTATTGGTATGTACATCATTTCTGATTCTATATGAGACTTGGCATGTGGACTGTCATGTGGTGATATACTGACAGCTTCTTGTTCCCCTGGCTAGCACATTTACATTTAATTATTTAGCAGACGCTTTTTTCCAAAGCGACGTACAAATGAAGAGAACAATAGAAGCAATCAGACCATCGAGAGAGCAACAGTATACAAGTACCATGACAAGTCTCAGATAGACTAGCACAGTACACGTAGCTAGGATTGTTTGTAGCCAGTGTAACCTGATGAAGAGAGGGGTAACGTGAGCTTTTTTTTGGCTCATTAAAGACCACTCTGGCTGCTGCATTCTGGATCAGTTGCAGAGGCTTTATAGTATATGCAGGAAGGCCCGCCAAGAGAGCATTACAATAGTCCAGTCTGGAGAGAACAAGAGCTTGGACAAGGAGTTGTGCGGCTTGCTCTGACAGGAAGGGCCTAATCTTCCTAATGTTGTATAAGGCAAATCTGCAGGACCGGCCCGTTGTAGCAATATGGTCTGTGAAGCTTAACTGATCATCGATCACAACTCCAAGGTTCCTGGCTGTCTTGGAAGGAGTTATGGTTGATGAACCCAGCTGTATAGAGAAGTTGTGGTGAAGTGATGGGTTGGCTGAGATCACGAGCAGTTCTGTCTTAGCAAGATTGAGCTGAAGGTGATGGTCCATCATCCAGCTAGAAATGTCACTCAGACAGGCTGCAATGCGAGCAGTTACCGTCAGATCATCTGGTTGGAATGAGAAGTAGAGTTGAGTGTCATCAGCATAGCAGTGGTAGGAAAAGCCATGCTTCTGAATGACCGATCCTAATGACGACATGTAGATGGAGAAGAGAAGTGGTCCAAGCACTGAGCCTTGAGGAACTCCAGTAGCAAGAAGTTGTGACTTTGAAACCTCACCACTCCAAGACAGCCTGAAGGACCTATCTGAGAGGTAAGACTCAAACCACAGGAGGGTGGTTCCTGAGATGCCCATCTTTCTGAGGATAGACATGAGGATCTGGTGGTTAACTGTGTCAAAGGCAGCAGACAGATCCAACAAGATGAGTACAGAGGATTTGGAAGCTGCTCTTGCCAGTCTCAGGGCCTCTGTAACCGAGAGTAGGGCAGTCTCAGTTGAGTGGCCACTTCTGAAGCCAGATTGGTTGTCGTCCAGAATGTTGTTCTGTGCAAGAAACAGAGAGAGTTGGTTGAACACAACTCACTCAAGTGTCTTTGCAATGAATGGAAGAAGGGATACCGGTCTGTAGTTTTCTAAAAGTGCTGGATTTAGAGCAGGTTTTTTAAGCAGTGGGCATACCCGAGCCTGCTTAAATGCTGTGGGAAATGTACCAGTGTGAAGCGAGGTGTTGATAATGTGAGTAAGCACAGGTATGACTGAAGAAGAAATGGCTTGAAGGAGGTGAGTGGGGATAGGATCTAGTGGACAAGTAGTGGGATGATTGGAAAGGATGAGTTTGGAAACCTCCGTCTCCCAGAGAGGAGAAAAGGAGGTGAGAGATTGTGTATTTGTCGTTATGAAGTTATTATTAGTTTGTGGTGTGAGGAATTGGTCACTGATGGTTTTTGTTTTATTTGTGAAGAAAGTTGCAAAGTCGTCAGCTGTAAGAGTTGATGAAGGAGGAGGGGGAGGAGGACAGAGAAGAGAAGAGAAAGTTTTGAAGAGTGCGCGAGTTGGAACAGTTGTTAATTTTGTTGTGGAAGTATGTAATTTTAGCCGTGGAGACATTTGCAGAGAAGGAAGAGAGGTGTGACTGATACACACTAAGGTCGGTAGAGTTTTTGGATTTGTGCCATTTCCTCTCTGCAGCCCTTAGTTTAGCACGATGTTCACGGAGAACATCGGACAACCAGGGGGCAGAGGGGGTAGCGCGTGCTGTTCTGGATGAAAGGGGGCAAAAGTTGTCTAAGCAAGATGTTAGAGTGAAGCAAAGAACGTCAGTAGCACTGTTTGTGTCGAGTGCTGAAAACTGAGAGGGTGAAGGTAGTGCGGATGAAACCATTGAGGATAGGCGAGAGAGAGAGAGCGAGCGTAGGTTACGCTAAAAAGGTGACCTGCGGAGGAGAGTGTGCTATGTCAGGAGTTAGTGTGAGGTTAGAAGTGATGAGGAAGTGGTCTGAGGTGTGCAGTGGAGTTACTAATGTGTTGTCAGTGGAGCAGTAGCGTGTGTATATGAGGTCCAGTTGGTTATCTGATTTTTGAGTAGCCGTAGTAGACACTCGTTTGAGGTCAAATGAAGTGAGAAGAGTGTTGAAGTCAGTAGCCTGGGGTTTCTCTAGATGGATGTTGAAGTCGCCGAGCAGTACCAGAGGAGTACCATCCTCAGGAAAGTTTGACAGTAACACATCCAACTCCTCCAACGCCTAGGGGACGATACACAACTACAAAGTGGATTTTAGCAGGGTGGGTAATAGTAATTGCATGAGATTCAAATGAACTGTTGCCTGTAGGAGATGGTAGAAGATCAAATTTCCATTCATTTGAAATAAGGAGACCAGTGCCTCCACCCCTCCCAATCATGCGAGGGGTGTGGGAAAAAGTGAAATTAGTGGAGAGAGCTGCAGGAGTGGCAGTGTTCTCAGGTTTGATCCAAGTCTCAGTTATGGCCATGAGGTTGAGACCGGAATGGGTAGCAATAGAAGGAATAAAATCTGATTTGTTTACAGCAGACTGGCAGTTCCAAAGACCAATTGGAACAGAGAGTAAAGTAGTAGAGGACAGAGGAACCGTTCGTAGATTATTAGGATTGGCCTGCCTCCAATGTACAGTGCGTGCTCTCTAAGTGTTAGTAGTAATAGTACAGATTTGAAAGCACATAGTGAATACAATTGACTAAACAAGTAGATGTGAACAAGTTAGACAAAAAGTAAAGAAAGGGGAGAAAGCAATACTCAAGTGCCTTGTCGGTGTCCTTGCTCGTGGAGTTGTGCAAGGTAGAGTCGATTGTCTTTACACTCGTCGGTCTTCACACGAGGAGGGCTTCACACGAGGGCTGCTGCGACCGCTGCCGCGGTGTACAAACCAGTTTTATACTTGCCTAATTACTCGTACCTGAAGTCAGCTGACCACGACTTCCTACTTAGCAAACCGAAACTGGGAACTCCCGCGATATGCACGAGACTGCTTCTAGCAATAATTAAAGGGGTCATATGATGCGATTTCAAGTTTTGCTTTCTCTTTTGAGTGTTACAAGCTGATTGTGCATAGATAAAATCCCTGAAGTTGCAAAGACTAAAGTCTCAAAACCAAAGAGATATTCTTTATCAAAGTTAAGACTCTGCCACGGCTCATTCAAACACACCCCCACATGTCTACGTCACAATGTGGAAATATTTGCGTAATGCATCCCAAATGTTCACTCAAAGAAAGAAGGCGTGGTTTCAGTAACCACAGTAGTGTTGATGCAGCCATGACAGGGAGAAGCTGTGTGTTTCTATGTGAAAGCAAAAGCACTTATTTGGTCTTCTGAAAGTAGATGCAATTAGGAATCATTAAGATTACTTACAACAGAACAGCAACGCATTTTATGGACGACCGTTTCGTGAACCTAGGAGAGGAGGTACCTCCGACTTTGCTTTGACAATCTGGTGCTTCTGAATCAGCGACTGTTTCAAGTTTTATTTGTCACATACACGACTATACAGAGATTGTATAACCAGCAGTGAAATGTGAATCAGGTCCGCTCCATGGACAGTGCAAATATTGTAGAATACAACAAGGGAAGTATGCATAAAATAAAATGAATAACAAATAAGATATAAAGCACAGAATATAAAATATAAAGTATAAGAGAATGTGCATGACAGTATGCTGTAGAATTAAATATTAAGATAAGCATGACTGTACTGGGGGGGGGGTGTGCAAACAGGTAGAACATGGTGACATAAGCAGCAATCACAAAAAGAATAAATATAAAATATGATAAGATAAAGATACAGAAAGTGTTGTGTGCAAATGACAGTATTGTGTGCAAATGACAGTATTGTGTGCAAATGACACTGTCAGTATGAGGTAGATGATAATGAGTGTGAGTATATTACTGATTGTGAGTGATTAGTAAGTGGAGTCATGTTGATGTTAAGAGGCTGGGTTCAGTTCAGTTTGAGTTCAGGAGCCTGATGGCCTGGGGGAAGAAGCTCCTCCTGAGTCTCTCAGTTTTTGCCATCAGGCTGCGGAAGCGCTTACCAGATGGCAGCAGAATGAATAGACAGTTTCCAGGGTGATTTTAGTCCTTGGTGATTTTGACAGCTCTGCTTCTGTAGCGTTTGATGTAGATGTCCTGCAGAGAGGGGAGAGCAGACCCAGAGATACGCTCAGCTAAGCGCACAACTCTCTGCAGGGCCTTGCAGTCTTGGCTGGAGCTGTTTCCATACCACACTGAGATGCACTGAGTCAATACACTTTCTATGGTCCCTGCATAGAAAGTTTTCAGGATTGTTGGTGAGACCCTGAATTGTAAGTATGTTTTGTTATTTGTTTAAGTATTTGCTATTGACTGTTCAAATGCTGAGTTTTGCACGTCGTGTGTGTGTGTGCGCATGTGTGTGAGAGAGAGGGAGACAGGGTCACATCACAGTGGAGTCAGCTGTCTTAACCGCGGCTTGTGTTCAAACACATACGAGCATCATCACTGTGTCTGTCACGCCACTCTGTTCCGCTCTCGGGCTTGAACTGATGGTAAAACTAAGGACATTATTAACTGTCTTTATATTTACTTTGAAAGCTGAAGCTCACGATTATGGTTAGGGGTGTTACATTTCCAATGCGTGCTTGTGGTGTTGGGCCAATCAGAGCAGACTGTGCTTGTCGGAAGGAGGAGCTTTGTAGAAAACAACGCATTTGAGAGAGGCGGGGCATAGAGGACCTACACAATAATGTACAGTATTTAAAAAATAATGTGTTTTTTGAACATTAAAGCATGTCAACATATTCTGTTACACCAAATACACAAAATAATGATCTTTAAAAAAAGCATCATATGACCCCTTTAATACATTTCAGTGTGTCTGAACTGATCTGATTTTGCTGTTGTCTCAGATCATTTTTTTCAGTTTCTATAAAAATGACCATTCAACCATTCCATACCATTCTACCATTAAAAGGTTGGGGGTCAGTAATGCAGTAAAAAAACAGCAATATTGTCAAATATTATTCCAATTTAAAATAGCTGTTTTCTGTGTGAATATCTGTTAAAATATCATTTATTTCTGTGATCAAAGTTGAACTTTCAGCATCATTTCTCCAATCTTTAGTGTCACATGATCCTTCAGAAATCATTCTAATATGCTGATTTTCTGCTCAAGAAACATTTCTGATCAGGGCCGCATGATCCTAATGGGCAACATGGGCTGCAGCCCAGGGCCCCGAACACTAGGGGGCCCCCGAGACAATTCTCTTTTGCGTCTTAAATATAGGGTTGCCAACCGTTCAATATAACACGGAATCGTCCCATATTAAAGGCATCAGAAAAGCGTTCCGTATTATACAGAACGCAACACGTCCCGTATTTGCAGGGATACGCTGTATGACCTCCTAGACTAGTGTTTCTCAACGTGGGCGTTCGGAGAGCATTGGGGGGTACTGGAAGCAATATTTTTGAAAGGGGGGCGCGGAGCTGTTCTTGGGGGCGTTTGGTTAAGGCGAGTTTACACCAAAAATGTATGAGCTGAAACTTGCAAAAGAAAATGGTCTGCCACATCCTAACGCCGTCTCTACACTGGATGCATCAAAACACACTTTCTGTAACTATTTGTCAACTTGTATGTAGCGCAAGCGAGTTTGAAAAAGAACGCAAGTGCGTCAGAAATAGAACGCGGCATCCGTTTACTGTAGAGCTTGTGCTCATTTACTCATTTAACGTGTCACGCCATTCGCGCCCAGTGTAGTAGTGTTAATACTAGACTAGATGGTGTATCATTTCCATAGCAACGACTCTTTACTTTAGTGTTCGCTCGGCTTTCTGTAGCGCAGCTGATGAACTTCGCGTGGAACCAATATGCATTTAGACACAATAAAGCATGAGATGCTTTTTCTTGTTTAGAGAAATTTATATAAATGCTTTTTGTTTGCTGATTGACAAATTTCTAAAGAGTTTATTCAAGGTACATAAATATAGCCTTATTTATATTCACGTGGCTTTTTTTCTTGGGAAACTTATGATAATATTTCAAGTCCAGTCAAATCAAATGTGTCATGAATGCCATGTGCCATTCAGTGTTTCAAGTTTCAAGTTTCAAGTTTTATTTGTCACATACACGACTATACAGAGGCTGTATAACCAGCAGTGAAATGAGTGTTATATATGGGTTAAAATACATGCTTTTAAGATATATATTAGAAATAAAATATACCCTAGCCTTTACCACCATTCAAAAAAGGTCAGTAAGATTTAATGATTTTGAAACAAATCCTTTCTGCAGTAAGTTTGCATTTATTTGATAGAAAATACAGTAAAAACAGTAAATCTATAATTTGAAAGAACTGCTTTCTATTTGAATATATTTTGAAATGTGTTTTCCTCTCATGCTAATGCTCTATTACTCCAGCTTTCAGTGTCACATGATCCTTCAAAAATTATGCTGATTGTTGCTCAAGAAATATTTATTATTTTTATTATTATAGCTGGCACACCACAACAACAAAAAAGCAAGATTTGAAATGTAATTGATAATAACAAAAATATAAATGTAATAATTTAATTGATATAAGAAAGATATAAATCAGGACGGCACTAAAATAACTATTTTAAAAATGAGAAGCATATGTTTCCCATCTTTCTACAACCACAATTCCAGAAAAGTTGGGACGTTTTGTGAAATGCCATACAATCAAGAAAATGTTATGTGTTCATTCTCTTTAACCTATATTTAATTGACTGAAGTACAGAAAAATATCCAATGTTTATACTGACCAAATTATATTTTGTAAATATAAACTAATTTTGATTTTGATGGCTGCAATACACTCCAAAATAGTTGGGACAGAGGGATTATTTTCCCTTTAATTACAATGTTTAATTGTTTGGGAATTGAGGATATTAATTCTTAAAAGTTTTGTGAGCAAAACTTTGCCCAGTCTCACTAGATACAAGACTTCAGATGCCCATCAATCTGTGGTCATCATTGTCTGATTCTTCTTTTCATGAGGGGCCGTACATGTTCAATAGGAGACAGATCTGCTGGCCAGTCATTCACATGCACATGTGTCTATGAAACCATGTTGTTGTAGCACATGCAGAATGAGAGCTGGCATTATCTTGATCTAATAACCATGAACTTCCCATGAAAGACATCATCTTGATGGCAGTGTGTCTCTATATACCAATATATGCCTCCATGTCAATGGCACCTTAACACATATGCCAGTCACCCATGCTGTTGCTCTGCTGCACCCCCATACCATGACAGACGTGTGCTTTTGCATATGTCACTGATGAAAAGTCTGGATGGTCCCTTTAGTCTTTCCTGTAGCTCAAATGGTAGAGCATGGCACTAGCAACGCCAAGATCATGGGTTCGATTCCCAGGGAAAGCAAGAGCTGATAAAATGTAAAAAACTGTAGCTTGAATGCAATGTAAGTCGCTTTGGATAAAAGCGTCTGCTAAATGCATAAATGTAAATGTAAATGTCTTTGGGACTGAAAACTCGACATCCATTTTTCCCAAGAAACAAGTTGAAATGTGGACTCATTTAAGCACAGCACACATTTCCACTGTTTTTTTCATACAATGCCATCTGAGGGCTCAAAGGTCATGCAAATTCACCTGAGGTTATCTGCTTTGCCCTACACAGACTGAGATTTCTCTGGATTCCCTGAATCTTTTCACAGTATGGTATTTGGTGAAAGACCAAATACAGAATTCTTTGTGATTTTGCATTGAGAAATATGATTTTTGATTTGTTTGGCACAAAGTGATGAGCCATGACTGAGACTGAGATGATCCTTTTATACCAACACATGATACCCTGGTCTATATTACCAGTCCACCTGCTTACTGTGAACTGTTTCAAAATATTTTAATTTGGATATTCTATAGCCTTTTCATTTTTATTTTCCCTCTGTCCCAACTTAATTGGAGTGTGTTGCAGCCATCAAAATCGAAATTTGTTTATATTTAAATGCATTTATGTTGGTCAGCAAAAACATTGGAAACATTTTCTTTGTACTTCTGTCAATTAAATAAAAGTTAAGAGAACTAACAAATCACAGGTTCTTGATTTTATTGCATTTTACAAAACATCCCAACTTTTCTGGAATTGGGGTTGTACTTTGAAGTATTTGTAAGCAAACTTTGAAGTATTGTCACATAATTTATTAAATATATTATGTAAATGTGGTATTTACCCACCAAAATTACCATGTCTACTATGTCAGAAAAAAAGGAAATTCAGTATATTTTAAAAAAAGTGTATTTTCTAAAACTAAGGGATAATATTGTTATTTTTCCCTAAAATCTAACTGAAAACCTCCATACATATGACAACACTAAAAGGGTGTTCAAGAGTTCCAGGAACAGAAGAACAAACTAAAATCTATTTTTTTTAAAT
Source organism: Aspiorhynchus laticeps (assembly GCA_023376895.1). Classification (NCBI taxonomy): domain Eukaryota; kingdom Metazoa; phylum Chordata; class Actinopteri; order Cypriniformes; family Cyprinidae; genus Aspiorhynchus; species Aspiorhynchus laticeps. The sequence continues at coordinate 40,137,131 of CM041801.1, read as the reverse complement.
GCCCCTGTGGATATATTCTAAACAGGATATTTTTTATGAAGTCTCTTTAAATTTGGGGCAAGGTATATCAGATCTCATCATCATTGAAACTGTAGTAATGAAAATCACCAACATGCTTAAAAACTAAGCTTAAATTAATCGTATTAAATTACACTTATTTTCAAATATTTCACTGTAAAAAGTACTTCACTGACTTATTTGATCAATTCAATAGATCCTTAAATTAACTTTATTTCTTAAAAATCATAATAACCCCATACATTTGAATGGTAATGTAAAAATAACAGTCCTCATTATAAACACATTACTCATTAATAATTAACTGTAATGTTCAGTGAAGACAATTAAGCCCCATTCACACTGCACATTGGTCCCGGAAAATTGCCAGAAAATTGCCGGAGTGCCTTCTGTGTGAACGCAAACACGTCCCGGGATTAATTCTGGGATTGATCCCGGGTTGGGACCTAGTAACATTGCCGGGTTCAGTCCCGGAACGAGCGCTGTGTGAACAAAAGCCGGATCAATGCCGTAAAGGGTGCGTCGTAGTGATGACGCACTTTATCGTTCGACAGTTTTACCGGGTGTTTTGAAGGCAGATCAACGTTCACACGACGAAAAATGTGTAAACTAGAATGAAGCAGCGAACAGGGAGCTCCTCACTATCCGCGCTGAAGCTGAAATCATTCTCCAGTTTAGTGAAATGGTGAGCGCGCATTATACACGTCACATGAAAGGTCACGTGTCTTTACGGGATCTTTACGGGTTGTGTGTGAATGCACGCACATATTCCGGAAAATCACTGGCAGTGTGAATGCAGCAAATCTGACGATCCGGGAAAAAATGCCGGAACACATTACCCGTGTATTTTCCGGAATCTCTGTGTGAAAGGGGCTTTAGACTGTTATTTGATGGGGGCGGTGAGGGACCTGGAGAATGGGTAGGGGGCGCTGGCCCAAAAAAGGTTGAGAACCACTGAACTATAGCAATATTGCTGCTCAACATAAATTAAGCCATAAACGAGGCAACATAAAAAAATAACCTGCAAATACACAAGCATTGCAAAGACACAGAGTAAATACTTTAATACAGTTACAATTGTCATCAAAATACAAATTTCATTGAATCAAATATAACTAAATAACCAGGGAGCGTCTTTACACCAAATTTTGAGCCTTAATAAAATGGAAACTTAATAATACACCTTAATAAAATCACATTTTCTTCTTTTTTTGCACGTTTTGTTGGATTTGTAAGGGGTCAGTAACTGCATCGTTGCTGAAATTTGTTTAAAAAAAAAAAAAAAAGTCAAGAGGCTAATTCTGTTACCTTCTTGGTTCAATTGAAACTTTAAAGATTATAATGAGGTGGGTTGGGCTTGTGGAGGTTTATACCACATCATCTTCACAGACCCAACACTGTGCAATAATTACAGCTGATGATTCCTCTGTAAATCCCACAATATAGTAAAAGAGAAGAAAAGAAATGCTAATTTACTAAAACGGTGGAGCATAGAGTAAAAACTCTTGACCACAAAGTTGGTCAAGCTGGACCACAGTGCTGTTTTTTTTCATTGGCATTGCATGCCACAACGTTTACATTTACATTTAGTCATTTGGCAGACGCTTTTATCCAAAGCGACTTACAATTGGGGAATACATAAAGTGATTCATCTTGAAGAGGCAATCAGACAGAGGAAGTTCTTGTAACACCAAGTCTCAGTCATTGTTCAAATAAGTACAAGCTAGCAAGAGAAGGGGTCTTTGAGGTCTGCTGCGATATCAACTAAAAGATGCAGCTCATTTGTCTGTTTAAACCACAGATTAATGTTGTAGGGAGAACAACAATGGGATTGAGGTGGATGGCACATAGGACAGGCCACATGACTTTCCCTGAACTCTTAAGTAATGGCAGCCCATCAACACTGAAAGACGAATGGTGTTCTTCAGTAGGGTTCTTCTCCAGAAGGTTTTAATGCAGAGGCTATTGTAAATATGCCCAGGTTGCCAGATCTGTTGTCAGTGATAATTTGTCTTCCTGGTCAGTTGTGTCATCATTTTCCTCAAGGTCCATGGCTTTCACAAAGTCACTTTCTTCCCATGTGAATGATGCTCCTCCACAGAACCCAAGGCATCTTCAGAGTCTGTCTGACACCCTGCGACTAGTTCTGGATGATTTACTTCTGCATTATTAACAAAATTTGGCTGCTGTCCAACATCTCACATATTGCCTTGATCTTTCTCTTTTCCTCACTTGTTGTGTATTATGCTGTAAAACTGTTAGGTAATATGATCATGTGTTCCCAAAAGCTGAGTTGTGAAGCGGATGGATTTCCAATCCCCTTTTTATAATCCCTGCTGAAAAAAAACAGCTTAAACCAGCCTAAGGTGGTAGGCTGGTTTTAGCTGGTTTAAGCTGGAAATAGCTGGTTTTAGCTGGTCTCCCAGCCTGGCCAGTCTGGTCAGGCTGGTTTTAGCTGGTTGGTCAGCTGGCCTTCCAGCCTGGCCAGGCTGGTTTTAGCTGGTCTCCCAGCCAGGCCAGCCTGGTTTTAGCTGGTCTCCCAGCCTGTCTAGGCTGGTCACGCTGGTCTCCCATCCTGGCCAGGCTGGTTTTAGCTGGTCTCCCAGCCAGGTCAGGCTGGTCAGGCTGGTTTTAGCTGGTCTGACAGTAGCAAAGATCTGAAAGTGTAGGTTGTGTGTTGGAGTGGGATTTGGAGGTGAGTGAGGGGAGAGAACAGACTGACAGTCACACAGAAACAGCACCACTACATGAAAATAGCTGCACTATCTGTGACACACCTACATCTACAATCCCCCCACCCTAGACTGCTACACACACACCCACCCCTTCCTCATCGAAACCTCCCACAGCCATACACCCACATCCCACAAACCCACTCTTGCCTCCACACTTTCTTCACCCATCCACACCCCTCACATCAACTACCTCTCACCCAATCCACTTCTCCCACATCGATATACCCACCTGTGCCCTGCACTTACTCCCACACACACACACACACACACACACAGTGAACACAAAATAAAACAAGTCAAAAGAATAGATGATTTAAGCAGTAGCCTATATGTAGCTTTTTTAAATAAATAAAAAGAAAACAAGTAGATAGATTAGAAAAAGAGGGAACACTAATGTTAGAGGAAAGGAAAGGTGGCCAAGCATGGTGTCCCGTACTCAGAATTTGTGCTCTGCATTTCACCCATCCAAGAAAATTATATGTTTATTTATGTAAATTCTTCGTGACTGTGACGTGTTTTAATGGGCGTGCGTGCTGAACAATCGAGTCTCATTCAAACACTGGTGCGGAGGGAGTTGCCATGGAAACGAGGCGCCAACACGACGACTGACAAGTAGGAAGCTCTGTCTTTCGCTGCTGTTTTTACTGTTTTCGGTAAGTTTAGTCCCTAAAATCACACAAATATTACATACAACTGTTCCTGACACTTCTCTTGCTTGTAATTGACTCGCTTCTTTTGAATTTAATTTATAAATGGTTTATGTCGTCGAACAAGTCCGTTAGAATCTTAGCCGTTTACAGAGGACTTAACGTTAGGCCAACTCCATAGACTGAGCTCTTTATGAAAGTGTGAGATTTTAATTACATATTTATGTGTAGATGAGAGTTCTGTAAAAGTTTTGCTGGTATTTTATCAGTGGGTAATTGTAAATAGGCTCATTTATTTAACCTAAACATTTAGCCTACACTGTACCGTTAATCGGTGACGTCACTTACATCAGCGCGACAATAAACTGAATCAAGTTCAAACGTGTTGTGATCTCTCATAAACAAATATTGACAAAAACTATTGATTGCAGGAGCAACAAACAAACGACAGGGGAAGCTCCAAGATTTCACAACTTCTGAAGGGAGCCCTAGACGGAGAAGGACAGGTGAACTGGGAAAGCTTCTTAATTTTTTAAGGTTTTGACATCCATAAGTCAAGTCAAGTCAAGTCACCTTTATTTATATAGCGCTTTTAACAATACAAATTGTGACAAAGCAACTGCACAATATCAAAATGGGAAAATAGTGTCAATAATGTAAAATGACAAGATTAAACACTCAATTTTCAGTTAAAGGCATTTCCTTGTTGAATTCAGTGATGGCATCGTCCAGCTAAGTTCAGTTCAAAAAAAAAAAAAATTCTGTTCAATCAAGTCGACGATATTGCTGGAAATGAAGTGTCCCCAACTAAGCAAGCCAGAGGCGACAGCGGCAAGGACCCAAAACTCCATTGGTGACAGAACGGAGAAAAAACCTTGGGAGAAACCAGGCTCAGTCGGGGGGCCATTTCTCCTCTGGCCAGACGACACAGCAGTTCAATTCCAACTGCTGCAAAGTCAGATTGGATGGCTCAACAGATAAGTAAGCAGTATGAGCAATATTAAATAAGTAAACCTAGAAACAAATTCTGTTATGTTAAGAAATACATTTTCAATTTTCCACATTTCACCTCTGCTTTAGAGGTGACATTTACATTTTCCTTGTAATAAACCTGGCATTGTATACTAAATATGGTTGTCTCTGTGACAAATTGCTTGTTATGTTCCTAGATTCTTCCATGCTGATGGCCTGCTGCACCCCAGAGTCTGAGCGAACCTCATGTCAGACATCTCCAAATCACAGTGAACATCAAATATACACTTTTGTTAAAAATTCAGTAAGATATTTTGTTTTTTGAAAAGACATCTCTTATGCTCACCAAGGCTGAATTTATTTTAAAAAATCAGATTAAAAAAACAGTAAAAACAGTAATATTGTAAAATATTACAATTTAAAATAGCTGTTTTCTGTGTGAATATATAGTAAAATGTAATTTATTCCTGTGATCAAAGTTGAATTTTCATCATCATTACTCCAGTCTTCAGTGTCACATGATCTTCAGAAATCATTCTAATATGCTGATTTGCTGCTCAAGGCACATTTGTGCTTATTATCAATGTTGAAAACAGTTGTGATGCTGAATATTTTTGTTTGTTTTTTTCAGGATTCTTTGATGAATAGAAATTTCAAAAGAACAGCATTTATTTTAAGCAAAATTCTTTACACTCACTTTTGATCGATTCAATGCATCCTTGCTGAATAAAAATATGAATTTCTTTTTTCTTTTCTTTTTTAAACTAAACTTTTAAACTGTGGCGAGGGGGCGTGTTTCATCCCACTGTTTTCGGGAGAAGCACGCACAAGCTCTCAGTCCAGTCTCTCCACCTTCCCGTTCTCCGGTGGCTTTTTATCCGGCCAATTGTACCATCATGGATCACAAGTATAACCAAACCATCATATCAGTTATCATATCAAAACATTACAATCAGAGCTGTTTCAAGGTAAAAAAAAAATAAAATCAGCATAACCTTATCCACGCCAATTACTGCAATCAGACACAGTTGTTTATCATTTTGCACTTTACTCAATGCTCGGCTCCCGAATCTCTCTCCCACTGCAGACCTTGCTGAACCACGCCCCCCTTGCCACATAAACTTTTAGTGTACAGTACCATTCTGATGTTTGGGGTCTATTGTGACACTGAAGACTGGAGTAATGATGCAGAAAATACAACTTTGATCACAGAAATAAATTACAGTTTAACAGATATTCACACATAACGCATATCATAACCGTGCACTACAGTTATATGTGATGAAATAGATAATCTTTTGTGTGAAATAATACGAACAGCAGCTATGCTAATCTTTCTCCTTTTGGTTTCCTGTTTCTGTCTCGGGATGCCCATCCCAAGGTTACTAGAGATTATGCAAGTTCCAGTTTGGATCCAGCCTCACTTGTGAAGACTTCAGAAGATGCCAAAACTCACGATGACTTCAGATGATGCCAACTATAGATGAACATACAAAGCTGCCAAATATTATCCTTATATTGTAATCATTGCCCTAAAAGGTATGTTAACATATTTTCAACCAGCTTTGTATTGTTACAGTGTTGGTAATATATGTAAATGAACAATGTTTACCTGTTCTCTAAATTACATGTACCGAGATATCACCATTTATTTCAGTGTTTCCCCTACCATTATCTTAGGAGGGCGGCCCGCCCTCCCAACGGCATCCCCCTGCCCCCCTTGAAGCTCAAGTTCATTTTATTTTCTCTATAGCGCCAGATCACAACAGAAGTCATTTAAAGTTACCTTTCCTATAGAACAGGTCTATACCTTGTTCTTTTATTAAACAAACCAAATAGCCTTACGTTATTTGTCTTATTTACACGACGGCATGTTATTTCTGTCTCTAACGTTACATTACATTGGCGCGCTCTGACAGCGGAGTTCTGTCCTGATACACACACACACACACACAAACGTACGCACGCACACAAGTGAGCCCACTCCCACTAGTATTTGTAAATATGGTGCATTTGCTACTCATACAGAAGCACGCGTGAGGCTTGCGGTGATATTAACGTCTGCCGCCTCACTAAATGAGGACATAAATACATGAACAACATCTCCAGAACTGCTCTGAGAGTCACTTCATCAGCATTTGACACTTTCATTTGAGTAAAACTATCCTCATATCATATACACACAGAAATGTAAAGGTATTCACGGCAACCCGTCAAAATAAAAGTTTGGGTTTCAATTGTAAACATTGCGGCAGAAATATATTACTATTGTTCAGTAGCATGTCCGTAATAGCCTACTAAAATGATTAAAACCTTATTTTTAAGGAATAATAAAATATGTCTTTAATGTTTTAATTGTAATATTAAATCCCCTTTATTTTCCAAAAAAATAAGATTTAATTTTCATTAATTAAAAGATAAATTAAATGAATGTTTTTATGCTGGAAAAAAAACCGAACACCATCCCGTTTTTGGGGCAGTATGCCATGTTTCAAGGTCTTAGGTAACGCATACTCTGTGGTGGCTAAGACACCACACCGCGAAATGGGCTGATGGCACAACAGGTGGCTCAGTGTGCATTGTCCTATATGCTAAATTTAATGGTTTATTGTGCGCACATAAAAGTCTGTATATTTTTTCTTTTTGCAAAGGTCCTTGAGGTTATGTAATACAGTGCTAAGAATATAGTGTGAAGAAATCCAAAATGATTATAACCTGCATTTTGCATAATAAAAAAGTGCACCTTGAAAAGTGCACCAAATAATTGTCATATTTGGCGATCACTAAAGAATCACTAAACAGCTGCCATGAAACCTCACTTCTTGTACGATAAATTTATTTATTAAATTCTGAATTTTCTATTATAAAAAAAACTAAATAGGGTCAAAAGTCTGGAAACACAAAATGTTTTCCATACTCTGCTTTCTTTTTTCCATACTTTTCCAGACCTGGAAAATACTTAAATCAAATTCCATACCTTTCCATACCCCGTAGGAACCCTGTATTAATCAGTTTGGACATCTTTTTACCATGTTTACTAAAGATCACTCTCGGACTGAGTATGTATTTATGATGCAAAAGTAAATGACTGTAAATCAACCTAAAATGCAGTTACATGCCTTTCGTTATTAATGAGATATTTTAAAAAGTAATATAGTGACTTTATTAAATGACCCACTATGAAAATACAGTTTTACTGTGTTATCGATGTCTTTTTCTCTACTTTAGGGAGGAACTTCCTACAAATTCACTTCACAGTGCATCAGTGAAAGGCTTTCCTATGTAACAAACATGGTTTTCCACTCTTGTATTTATCCATATCAGGTTTGTAAGCGTTTGGGGGTTTTATATTTTGCATCATATGGTACCTTGTTGCCTCCAGGCAACATACTTTATTTCAGGGTTTTAAAATAAAATGAGACACCCATTTAATTGATAAATGCTATCTCAGGGTAGTAGAACTCAAACACTAATCAATGAAAATGCAAAAAAGTGGTCACATGACCCACAGGGATCCATTTTGCTTCCAATGTCAGGACAAAACCAGTCTTAAGTGTAAATTTTTCGAAATTGAGATTTATACATCATCTGAAAGCTGAATAAATAAGCTTTCTATTGATGTATGGATTGAGATACAACTATTTGAAAATCTGGAATCTGAGGGTGCAAAAAAAATCTAAATATTGAGAAAATCGCCTTTAAAGTTGTCCAAATGAAGTTCTTAGCAATGCATATTACTAATCAAAAATTAAGTTTGGTATATTTACGGTAAGAAATTTACAAAATATCTTCATGGAACATGATCTTTACTTAATATCCTAATGATTTTTGGCAGAAAAGAAAAATCGATAATTTTGACCCATAAAGTGTATTTTTGGCTATTGCTACAAATATATCCCAGGGACTTAAGACTGGTTTTGTGGTCCAGGGTCACATATATCATCAAATGTATTTTAGCAAATTACAAAAAACTTCATGTTGCCTCAAGGCAACATTGTACCGTAATGGAATCACATGAGGCCATGCAGGCCTGCTAGGTTATAATACAAGTATATGATATTAGTAAGGAAAAGAGTTACAATTATCTAAATGTATTTGCATTTTTGCAAAATTTTGTAATGCATTTGTAAAAATAGTAATTCAGATACTATATCTGCACATATTATGATTTTTCTGTTGAGAGGAATTGCTTTCTCAGTTTTCACAAGCAATGAGGTGTCATTAGTGAGGAAGGAGATTTTACATGCATGTGATTGTGTGTGTATGTGCATGCTTGTAAGGATAAGGTGCATATTAGGATAAGGTTATGCTGAGTTTTTACCTTGAAACAACTCTGATTGTAATGTTTTAATATGATAACTGATATGATGGTTAGGTTATACTTGTGATCCATGATGGTACAATGTTGCCTGAGAGCAACAGCTGGATATGAAATTGCATTTTTTTAAATATGAGATATGCAATAAATTAAAAACTAGATAAAACTAACTGTTCAAGTATTTGGTTAAAGAAAATGATGTTAACAATAAATATATTTATTTTTTATGCATAAAAATGACAAATGTTTAATTTGTCCGTTGTGGTACAATGTTGCCTTGAGGCAACAAACTTAAAAAAAAAAAATAATTAATTAATTAATGAAAATGTTTATTGATATAATTTTAAGCAAGAAAAACATCACACATATTTTTTTCCTCGTTGATATCATATTGCGTACCGTAAAGTGTTAATCTTGAATGAAAATTATATGAAAAAAAAATGCCAGTATTATGCCACAAATATTTTCTACTTGGCTAATCTTAAATGAAACTTGGATTGATACTTTATAATACCAGAGACCAGATGTGATACTTCATAATGCAGGGGTGTCCAGATCTGAATTCTGCAGGAAGGCAGATCTCCAGGAACAGGATTAGGCAGCCATGTTATATTGGTGATGTATGATGGATTTTGAACTGTACTATATTTATTGCATGTTTTCTTGGTTTCCAGTTGAAGACATCAGTACATCAGGTGTTGGCCTGGACAGCTGTATCTACAGTACACCACACTGACCTCTCTGCTTTTGCATGGATGGCTGACTACTACCATGTTCTATGAAGGTATTATTTGAGCGAAACTGAGTACCTGTGACAGTCACACTTAGTGCAAATAGCCGCTGCCTAACTTTTTATGAATGGTGGGGAGAATTTGAGATTGCTTAATACTTTCATAAAATTTGCAACGGTTGTGATGCAATTACACATGTGGTCAGAATTGTTGGTACCCTTGTTAAATATGATCAAAGAAGGCTGTGAAAATAAACCTGCTTTATTAATCCTTTTGATCTTTTATTTTTTTTTAAAGCACACAAATGTAACCTTTCATTGAACTAAAACAATTGAAAATGGGGGAAAATCTCATTATGAAATAAATGTTTTTCTCAAATACACGTAGGACACAATTATTAGTACCACTAGAAATTCTACCATCTCTACCTATTTTTATGAGCACTTTATGACACACAGATAAGTTGCATTGGTGCACAAGTCAATGTATGACACATTTTATAATTTTATTCAGAAATAATGTAAAATAAATTAAACGTTTACAAACATTAGAAACATGTATTTACAGGTACATCTAAAAAAAATTGAATATCGTGAAAAAGTTATTTTTTTCTTTCATATATTTTAGATTCATTACATGTAAAGTAAAACATTTCAAAAGTTTTTTTGTTTTAATTTTGATGATTAGAGCTTACAGCTCATGAAAGTCAAAAATTAGTATCTCAAAATATTAGAATATTTACATTTGAGTTTCAATTAATGGCCATCCCTACAGTATAAATTCTGGGTATCTCTTGTTCTTTGAAACCACAATAATGGAGAAGACTGCTGACTTGGCAATGATCCAGAAGACGAACATTGACGCCCTCCACAAAGAGGGTAAGTCACAGAAGGTCATTACTGAAAGGTGTGGCTGTTTACAGAGTGCTGTATCAAAGCATATTACATGCAAAGTTGACTGGAAGGAAGAATTTGGGTAGGAAAAGGTGCACAAGCAGCAGGGATGACCGCAAGCTTGAGAATACAGTCAAGCAAAGCTGATTCAAACACTTGGGAGAGCTTCACAAGGAGTGGACTGAAGCTGGAGTCAGTGCATCAAGAGTCACCACGCTCAGACGTCTCATACGCCACTTCTGAACCAGAGACAACGTCAGAAGCATCTTACCTGGGCTGTGGAGAAAAAGAACTGGACTGTTGCTCAGTGGTCCAAAGTCCTCTTTTCAGATGAAAGTAAATTTTGCATTTCATTTGGAAACAAGGTGCCAGAGTCTGGAGGAAGAGTGGAGAGGCACAGAATCCATGTTGCTTGAAGTCCAGTGTGAAGTTTCCACAGTCAGTGATGATTTGGGCTGCCATGTCATCTGCTGGTGTTGGTCCACTGTGTTTTCTGAAGTCCACAGTCAATGCAGCCATCTACCAGGAAATTTTAGAGCACTTCATGCTTCCTTCTGCTGACAAGCTTTATGGAGATGCTGATTTCATTTTCCAGCAGGACTTGGCACCTGCCCACACTGTCAAAGGTACCAAAAGCTGGTTCAGTGACCATGGTGTTACTGTGCTTGATTGGCCAGCAAACTCGCCTGACCTGAACCCCATAGAGAATCTATGGAGTATTGTCAAGAGGAAGATGAGAGACACCAGACCCAACAATGCAGATGAGCTGAAGGCCACTGTCAAAGAAACCTGGGCTACCATACCACCTCAGCAGTGCCACAAACTGATCACCTCCATGCCACGCCGCATTGCTGCAGTAATTAAAGCAAAAGGAGGCCCAACCAAGTATTGAGTGCATAGAAATGAGCATACTTTTCAGAAGCCTGACATTTCGGTTTAAAATATCCTTTTTTTATTGATCTTATGTAATATTCTTATTTTCTGAGACACTGAATTTTGGGTTTTCATTATCTGTAAGCCATAATCATCAAAATTTCAAGAAATAAAGGCTTGAAATATTTCACTCTATGTGTAATTAATCTATATCATATCATATATGGGTTTCACTTTCTGAAATGAGTGATAAAAAATATTTACCTTTTTCACGATATTCAAATTTTTTGAGATGTACCTGTATATTCCCTACACTCCACAAAAAATCCTGTAAATTTAGCAGGTTTCAGAATAGAAAAAAGAATGAAAATATTAGTAAAAAACAAACACAAATTGTAGTGGCATTCACTGTAAACATATATTATAAACGCCCAGCCTAAATATTCAAAGCAAAACTGAAACTAGCGGCGTGGTTGCTGGAAAATGCACAATACAAACTCTAAACAAACTCACTTGACTTTTCTCATTCGTCACCAAACCTAATGTGCCCGCTTTGCACTTGACCTTGATTGCAATTGGATTGGAATTTATAATCCAGAAAAACAGTACTATATCCATTTTCATAAAAATGTGTGTGGAAAATAGAAGAAAGCATATCTTAGCAAGATAAAACAACAAATTATTTCCATGTTTTCCTCACAAAATTACAGCGCCCATGAGCAGGTGGGTAACACTGACATTTGTTCTGATACTGGAAAGTCTACAGAGCATTATAAGCATTTTTAAAACAGTTCCAATACAATTTAATTTATGCATGAATTCATGGTAATTGTTACATGTCAGTTTCTGTTTAGTTCCTGTTTGCCCTTATTTGGTCTGTTTCCTGTCTTTAGTCATTATCGTTTACTCCTGTCACCTGTTGTGTTTAATTATCATTAAGTCGTATCACCTGTGTCTTATTAATCATCTGGTTTAGCTCATTGGTTTGTCCCTTTATAAGTCTTGAGTTCTCCCCTTGTCTTTGTCTGAGTTTAAAGTTATTTTGGTTTATGTGCTGTCTTTTATTAAAGTCTCCAGTTTTTGTTCAACTCCTTCGTCTCGAGCCTTCTCTACAGCAAGCGACCGTAACAGAAACTCAGACCAAGACAGAAGAGGGTAAAATGATGCCGCCTCTCGAAGCGACGATGATGGTTCCGCCGCAAGAAGCGACGATGATGGTTCCGCCGCCCGAGATGGCGATGATAATTTCCGCCGTCCATGGCGAAGATGATGCCGCCGCCCGCGACGAAGATGGTTCCGTCGCCCGCGGCGATGATGCTACCGCCGCCCGCGATACTGAGGGTTTCGCCGGCCGCGGTGGAGTATGGGCTACCGCCCGTGATGAGGCAGGAGCTCATGGATGAGGCTATCCCCTCTGGATTCCTGGCTCCTGTCCTTTCCCCCGAACCTTCTCCTCGACTACGCCCTCCTGTGCCAGCGCCACGCCAGCGCATTCCTGTGCCCTCTCCTCGCAAACCTCTTCCTAAGTTCCCGCTGGTCCCGTCCAGCCTTCCTGGGTTCCTGCTGGTCCCGTCCAGCTCCGCTCTGCCAGGGCGCCCCAGAGAGTTTGCGCAGCCAGAGCATTTCAGAGAGTTTGCGCTGCCAGAGCGCCCAGGGAGGTAGCGTGGTCAGAGCACCCCCGAGTGTTCTATCCTCCAGAGGCCCGGCTGGTTCCGTCCAGTTCTCCCGAGCTCACCCGAGTGTCCGCGCTTCAAAAGCGCCCTCCAGTGGCTGTTCCTCGCAAGTGCCCTCCAGAGGCTGTTCCTCGCAAGCGCCCTCCAGTGGCTGCTCCACGCAAGTGCCCTCAAGAGGCTGTTCCTCGCAAGTGCCCCCCAGTGGCTGCTCCACGCAAGTGCCCTCCAGAGGCTGTTCCTCGCAAGTGCCCTCCAGTGGCTGCTCCACGCAAGTGCCCTCCAGAGGCTGTTCCTCGCAAGTGCCCCCCAGTGGCTGCTCCACGCAAGTGCCCTCCAGAGGCTGTTCCTCGCAAGTGCCCTCCAGAGGCTGCTCCACGCAAGTGCCCTCCAGAGGCTGTTCCTCGCAAGTGCCCCCCAGTGGCTGCTCCACGCAAGTGCCCTCCAGAGGCTGTTCCTCGCAAGTGCCCTCCAGAGGCTGTTCCTCGCAAGTGCCCTCCAGAGGCTGTTCCTCGCAAGTGCCTGCCAGAGGCTGTTCCTCGCAAGTGCCCCCCAGTGGCTGCTCCACGCAAGTGCCCTCCAGAGGCTGTTCCTCGCAAGTGCCTTCCAGAGGCTGTTCCTCGCAAGTGCCTTCCAGAGGCTGTTCCTCTCAAGTGCCTGCCAGAGGCTGTTCCTCACAAGTGCCCTCCAGTGGCTGCTCCACGCAAGTACCCTCCAGAGGCTGTTCCTCGCAAATGCCCTCCAGAGGCTGTTCCTCGTATGTACCCTCCCGTGGCTGCTCCACGCAAGTGCTCTACAGTGGCTGCTCCACGCAAGAGCCGTCCTGAAGTCCCGCTGGTTCCATCCAGCCGTCCTGAAGTCCCGCTGGTTCCGTCCAGCCGTCCTGAAAACCCGCTGGTTAAGCCCAGCCGTCCCGAGTTCCCGCTGGTTCAGTCCAGCCGTCCCGAGTTCCCGCTGGTTCAGTCCAGCTGTCCCGAGTTCCCGCTGGTTCAGTCCAGCCGTCCCGAGTTCCCGCTGGTTCAGTCCAGCCGTCCCGAGTTCCCGCTGGTTCCGCCCAGCCGTCCCGAGTTCCCGCTGGTTCCGCCCAGCCGTCCCGAGTTCCCCCTGGTTCTGACCAGCCGTCCTGTGCGCCCCCTAGAGCCCGTTCCTCCAGAATGCCCACCAGAGGGGAGCTTCCCCATGAAAATTTTTGGGGGGGGCTATAGATCCTCTGTCTGGGTGGTCGGGCTCAGAGCCAAGGCCACGGAGATCCCGGACCCACCATGGCCTCCCGAGCCTCCAGTCCCGCCATGGTTTCCTGGGGTCCCCTGACCCGCCCTGGAGGCTTCCTATGTCTCCTCCTCATCCGGGATCTGCTTCAGCCTCCAGGGCGCCCGCCCCCCCTCCCTCGATGTTGCTATTACGGCGCAGGACGCGCCTTCCGGGAGGGGGAGATAACTGTTACATGTCAGTTTCTGTTTAGTTCCTGTTTGCCCTTATTTGGTCTGTTTCCTGTCTTTAGTCATTATCGTTTACTCCTGTCACCTGTTGTGTTTAATTATCATTAAGTCGTATCACCTGTGTCTTATTAATCATCTGGTTTAGCTCATTGGTTTGTCCCTTTATAAGTCTTGAGTTCTCCCCTTGTCTTTGTCTGAGTTTAAAGTTATTTTGGTTTATGTGCTGTCTTTTATTAAAGTCTCCAGTTTTTGTTCAACTCCTTCGTCTCGAGCCTTCTCTACAGCAAGCGACCGTAACAGTAATTCATGTACCCTTACTGTAAAGTGTTACTGAATCCTGAAAAATAAAATGTATCACCATTTCCACACAAAATATGAAGTAGCAAAACTGTTGTCAACATTGATAATAATCAGAAATATTTCTTGAGCATCAAATCAAATTGTAATGGTTTCTAAAAGACCATGTGACACTAAAAACTGGAGTAATGATGCAGAAAATTCTGCTTTGCATCACAGGGATAGCATTACATTTTATAATATATTAAAATAGAAAAAAAAAATACATTTCCACTTTTTTTTTTTTTTTATAATATTTCACAATATTTTGAGCAAATAAATGCAGCCTTGATGAGCAGAAGAGATTTATACTTTAAGGTACTTTAATAATAACAATTCTATTTATACTTTATTATTATATTATATTATATTATTATCATGATTATTAAATGCTGCTTTCTATTTTTACAGGACAATAGTATGTATTTTTTAATGTGCTAAAATATATATTTTTAATAATAAGTGCAGGGGGGGCGTGGCTTGTGGGCGTGGTGATATTTTCCTGCTTTTTTGTCTCTAACTGATCACATACCCGTTTCATTTTATTATTTTTTTTACTTATTGAAAGGTTAGATTTTTGTGATTGTTATTTTATTTATTTATTTTTTAATGAAAGATCAAAGTATAAACAATACAGATTTAGTTTTTACAGGCTTCTTTGATCTTATTTATTAAGGGTGCCAATAATTCTGACAATGACTGTAAGAATGAGAACTGATACATGAGATCTCACGTGACATATCAGTATGTGAGATCCCACATGCGTACTTGCACTCTATCCAGTGATAAACACAGCATGTGGCACTTGACCCATTTTATTTGACAGAGAATTCTGACATGATCATGTCATTATTAATCAGTCGACACAACACCACCCTGAAATTACTTTGCACTGTAGAAATATGGTTTTGGGAAGAAATGTACAGTGGCTAAATATTTTTTTATGAGTGCTACTATTTCACATTCAATATTCTAGGCTAAATTAGAGGGATATAAGTAACTTTTATGGATGTTTCTTTACAAACTTCATTGTTGTTTTTTTTAGAAAGATATACCACAAAAAAAAACAGTTAAATTCTAATAAAGTCTGTAAAAAATGTTCAGTTCTAATAAACACATTTCAGGAAAAAATTATTAAATATGACGAAATTAATATTACAGAATATTCTGGAAAAGAATAAATACATCCCTGCATAAATCAGGTATAACTGAGCCTGTGAAGTTCTTCATTTGTGATTTGTAGAATAGGATTTATACACCTGCAATGAAGATTTTGACTGACAACAACTGTTTTGTTGTGTTTGTGAGAGAGAAAGAAACAAAATACAAGATTTCAACTCAAACCATTTTCTTAAGTGAAATATTCTCTACAAATTCTACTGTCACAGGTGCTCAGTTTCGCTACAATAATACTAGATACAATAGATGTACTGTGTGCAAATATAACAAAGGGACATAAACAACTGAATATTCAGGGATGCAAACTTATCACCTTTAAGTGAAAATTGTCATTTTGAATCCAAAATAGATCATTTACGTGATTCATGTAGACCCAAAGAGTTTTTGAAAAGTAGTGAAAGTAGTCTTGACTCAATTTAGGTACCTGTTGAAATTGACTGCTTTCAATCACTCCTGTGCGTATATTTGTGGTTTGAAATTGGTAAAATTAGCTTTTTGTAAAATGTAAAAAAAAAGATCAGAATATTGACTGGCTATTGACTATTATGCACTCACTGTATAATCCATTAACAATTAGAACAGTGACAACCACATTAACCCAATTACAGGAGTGAATCTCTTCAAATGTTCCGAGTCACTTCTTAAATTGGTTATAGTGGTCATTTCAGGTCATTTTCATTCAAGCATTTGTTTTCCACCAGGTGACAGAAATTGTCCACTAAATAGCACATGGCATATTTTACATGTTAATTCCATTAATAAAGATTCGAAATGTACATTTTACATAAAATGTTGCCATTTTATATGAAAATATACAAAAGATAAGATTTTTTGAGGCAAATAATTTAAAAATCCCCCAAACACTGCACAACTTTAGAGAAAATGTACTAATGGAGAAAGCAATAAAAAATTAACTTTATTGTCTACTGATATTAAAATTGTGGGTTACATGTTCATCGCCTTTTTCAAACCTGACCTGATTAGTTTACATCCCTGATCTGATAATACAAAGAACTTAGTTTTAATTGCAGTTTTAATTTCTATAATAGTCTAATATAGAAGCTTTGTATACATAAGGTTTGTATGCTCTAAACATGTATTTGTAACTGTATATTTTGTATAAATAAAGAAATTATGACTAAATGTGATGTGTGTTTAATAAATTATTACTAATGTATCTATTATTAAGTATGTGAGATTTTTAAAACAAGCAGAAAATCAACATTGTTTTGATGCCATGAGAAACTGCACTGATTCTATGTCAGTTTGCTATCTGGGTGGTCTCTGACCAGCTTAAACCAGCCAAGACCATCCATGACCAGCTGAAACCAGCTAAAACCAGCCTGACCAGCCAAGACCAGCTAAAACCAGCCAAGACCAGCCTGACCAGCTGAAACCTGCTAAGACCAGCTAAAACCAGCCAAGACCAGCCTGACCAGCTAAGACCAGCCAACCTGACCAGCTAAAACCAGCCAAGACCAGCCTGACCAGCTAAGACCAGCCAACCTGACCAGCTGAAACCAGCTAAAACCAGCCTGACCAGCTAAAAATGTGGTCAAAACCCCTCTAAAACCAGCCTGATAAACCAGCTATGACCAGGCTGGGAGACCAGCTAAAACCAGCCTGGCCAGCTTAGGCTGGTGTTAGCTGTTTTTTTCAGCAGGGTGATCATCAGCAAGTGTGAGCACCTCTATAATTTCATTAATTTTATAATGCTTTTAAGCAGTATAAAAGTTTTGGCAGTTTGCTGGTCTAGAGTCTGAAGCAATTGTTGCTGCCATCAATCTGCGAAGAGTAATAAATAGTAATATGGCCATTTCCAAGCAATTTGAAGTCCATCATTCTACAGTGAGGAAGATTATTCACAAGTGGAAGACATTAAAAACAGACCCCAATCCTCCCAGGAGTGGACGTCCCAGCAAATTCACCCCAAGATCAGACCATATAACGCTCAGAGATGGCAGACAACCCAAGAACTTCACTGCAGACTCTACGGGCCTCAGCTAACATGTGAAATGATAAAATTCATGACAGTACAATTATAAAAATATGGCATGTTTGGAAGGCTTGCCAGAAGAAAGCCTCTTCTCAAAAAAAAATAAAAAATGGCAGCACGGTTTAGGTTTGCAAAGTTGAAATTAAATAGGGTGTCCTAACTTTTTCACATGACTGTGTGTGTGTGTGTGTGTGTGTGTGTGTATATATAATTTTATTATTATTTATTTATTTATAAACCACAGAACATTTGTGATATTCTCAATCAAGAATAAACTCCAGTATTTTGGTCTTAAAATTACAGGACTGGAAAGAACTTGAGTATTTCAAACTCATAATTTTTTTTTTTAGATCAAAATTTAATTTGTGTTGCAGAGGTATTTAACTATTTAATGTATTAACTGAAACTGAATCCTTAAGACAGTGTATTCATTTTATTCCATCTCAGTTTCTCCCCAGAACA
Organism: Aspiorhynchus laticeps; assembly: GCA_023376895.1. Lineage (NCBI taxonomy): Eukaryota > Metazoa > Chordata > Actinopteri > Cypriniformes > Cyprinidae > Aspiorhynchus > Aspiorhynchus laticeps. Next base: position 40,118,862 of record CM041801.1, on the reverse strand, counting down.
TAAAGACAATAAATCAAATTTCAGCTTTATTTGGTTAAAGTGGATTTCATTAAAAGTCCATGATTGTAAAGCAGTGGATTTCTGATCAAACACACCTGTCTGTAATTATCAAGTGCTCCTTCAGATCAGAATTAGTTTGTTCAGTTGTGTTTGATCAGGGTTGGAGCTGAACTCTGCAGGAAGGTAGATCTCCAGGAACAGGGTTGGGCACCCCTGTTGTAAAGGATCACATTAGCTGTGTCCCAAACTGAAGTGTGCACACTTCAAAGGCCCCTCCAAAGTTCATGAGATGCTCCGCCTTCACAGGATTTCCTAATTGAGCCACCAGGGGTTTCCGATTAGCGCTCTGTCACATAGCAACAGTGCGAGAGGAGAGATGCTATCCTGACAGGACAGGTGGAGCCAGAATTGCCCATTTTTGTTTTTATGTTTTACGTCATAATGGAGGAGACGGTGATTAGCCAAGACCGAGGCCAGGTAATTTACACTGGTTTGCTGCATCCTTAAAGGGGTCCTATTATGCTTTTTCACTTTTTTAATTTTAGTCAGTGTGTAGTGTGTATGTTTGGGCATTAAAAAGGTCTACAAAGTTACAAATCTCAAAGTCCACTCCAAAGAGAGATATTTAGATTTTAAAAAAATCCCTTTTCAAGAACTACAACAAATGGCTCGTTTGGACTACAAAGTTGATTTCCTGTATTTGTGATGTCACAGAAATAAATCCCGCCTACAGAAATTTGAATGGTTGTGTAGTGGGGAGAACGCTTGGTTGAGCACTGCACGCTTCAAAATCTTAACCCAGTGCGGGTGTTTTTATATCACTGTCTTCAGAAAATTTTGGATGTCATTTTAATTTAATCTTGCATGTAATGTCTGATAAAGCAGCGTTTGTGAGTGGAGCTCTGTTTTGTGTACAGCGTTACCGTGGAAACCTGCTCCAACAGCGCCTCCCGCTGGCAGAGAATGAATTTTCATATATATGCGGTCACAAATAGTGTAAGTCTGTGGGACTATGGTATAAATAAATTCAACTGTAATCAAATCAAATCACGTTTATTGTCACATCATCACAGCACATGTGCCTTGATGAGTGAAATTCTTGAGAGCGTGCTCCATACAATGCAGAAGCAATTAACATATAGACAGTACCATTACATACTTACAGACTAATACAGACAATGTGCAATATACACATACATATACTCAGTACACACAGTGTACTGTTAGACATACTTACAGTTATCAATACACAGTATACGCCATATGTACACATTCTACATTATGTACACATATATACATACTGTACATCGGCTGCATACACATATATACATACACAGTAATATGCAAAGGTGCAGTAGATTGTACATAAGCTGGATACGCAAATGTCATCTATGTGCATTGGATGGTATCCAGTGGTAGCAGATAGATTGTTGTATTTGTGCAGTGTGTACGTGTAGTCCAGTTTGAACTGTGGAGTTAAAGTGCAGTGCGTGGCATATCGTAAAGTGGGAGTGTGCTGTAGGGTGTATTAGTTCTGACTGTTCATTAGCCTGATAGCCTGAGGGAAAAAGCTATCCCTCAGTCGGCTAGTGCGGGATCGGATGCTGCGGAGACGTCTTCCTGAGGGCAGCAGAGAGAACAGTCTGTGGGACAGGTGGCTGGAGTCATTGGTGATCCTCCGGGCTTTCCTTATACACCGCCTGGTGTAGATGTCCTGGAGGGAGGGAAGCTCACCTCCAACAATGTGGCGGGCAGTTCGCACGACCCTTTGCAGAGCTTTGCGGCGGTGATGCAGCCGGTCAGGATGCTCTCCACAGTGCAGGTGTAGAATGATCTGAGGATGCTGGGGCTCATTCCAAACTTCCTCAGCCGTCTCAGGAAGAAGAGGCATTGATGTGACTTCTTCAGCACTGCATCTGTGTGAGCGGACCATGTGAGATTCTCGGTGATGTGAACACAGAGGAACTTAAAGCTGTTTACCCGCTCCACAGGTGTCTTGTCGATGGTGATGGGTGTGTGTTCTCTGCTCTGTCTCCTGAAATCCACCACCAGTGTTGATGGGCAGCGGAGATTAAGTGTTGTTGCCCATTCTGACCACCTGACTTCTGCCTGTCAGAAAGTCCAGGATCCAGCTGCACAGAGATCTGTTTAGTCCTATATTCTGGAGTTTCGCAACCAGTGTGGCAGGCACTGAAGGTATTGAATGGCAGGTATTTAATGCGGAGCTGTAATCTACAATCAGCATCCTCACATAGGCGTTCTTGTTTTCCAGGTGGGAGAGAGCAGTATGCAGGGTGAAGGCAATAGCATCGTCTGTGGAATGGTTCCTGCGATATGCAAATTGCAGTGGATCCAGTGAGGCAGGCAGCACAGAGCAGATGTAGTCTCTGATGAGTTTCTCAAAACATTTGCTGAAGATGGGTGTCAGAGCAACCGGCCTCCAGTCATTCAAGCATGTGATTTTATTTTTCTTTGGTATGGGCACAATGGTGGATTTTTTTGAAGCATAAGGGAAACACAGACAGAGAGACGGAGAGGTTGAAAATGTCTGTGAAAACCCCGGCTAGTTGGAATGCGCATGCTCGGAGCACACGGCCTGGGATCGGATTATAGGGTCCATGTAAACGCAGCTAATAACATCACGGATTGTAAAGGGAATAAACCAGCTACAATGAACATTGCCGCCTCTCTACCAGACGAGCGTAATCTTTTTTATGCTCGTTTCGAGGCTCACAACCCCGCCCCGAGTGATCACTCCCGAGTGATCACTCATATCACTTGTATAACAGTTTCACTGCAATTCATGTTATAATGTTATAATTAAAGAACAATAAACATAATACATATTACCATTGCACTTATCTGTACATAGTAAATTCAGTTATTTTTAAGCTGTTGTTGACATCCTATCTAAAATGTGATTTAGCCAAAAAAAAAACACTAACGTTACCACTCTAATGTCTTGCAATATCCGTGCGTGCAAAGGTTCTGCGTGATCCTCTTGTTCAATATTCTCGAGGTCTGAATTGATGTACAGGTGCATCTCAATATATTAGAATGTCGTGAAAAAGTTAATTTTGTCTTGTAAGTTATTTCAAAAAGTGAAACTTTCATATATTTTAGATTCATTGCATGTAAAGTAAAACATTTCAAAAGTTTTTTTGTTTTAATTTTGATGATTAGAGCTTACAGCTCATGAAAGTCAAACACCAGTATCTCAAAATATTAGAACATTTACATTTGAGTTTCAATAAATGACCATCCATACAGTATAAAATCTGGGTATCTCTTGTTCTTTGAAATCACAATTATGGAGAAGACTGCTGACTTGGCAATGATCCAAAAGACGAACATTGACACCCTCCACAAAGAGGGTAAGTCACAGAAGCTCATTACTGAAAGGTGTGGCTGTTTTACGGAGGATCTCACCTGGACCACCAACACCATGTCACTCTCCAAGAAGGCACAACAGCGCCTACACTTTCTCCGCCGGCTGAAAAGAGCAAGTCTCCCACCATCCATCCTCACCACATTCTACAGGGGCACCATTGAGAGTGTGCTGACCAGCTGCATCACTGTCTGGTATGGGAACTGCAGTGCTGCTGACCGCAAGACCCTCCAGCGGACAGTGAACACGGCTGCAAAGATCATCGGTGCCCCTCTCCCATCCATCACATTTTCCTTGCACGATGCTCCAGCAAAACCAACAGCATCGTGAAGGACCCCACCCACCCCTCCCACAGTCTCTTCCAGCTCCTACCATCAGGCAGACGGTACCGGAGCATCAGAGCTCGCTCCGCCAGACTGCTCAACAGCTTTTTCCCCCAGGCTGTGAGAGCCCTGAACTCAGATCACCCCGCCCCCCTCTGAAACCCCATGCACACCCCTACCTCCAGAAACATGGGCCACCACCCCCCTCTCCAAAACACCCCCCAACCTTACCACACCAAAGAAAAAAACTGAACTTTTTTTGTGTGCTACACACAGGTGAGTGGGCCTGTACAAACCACCTGTAGTAACACACTCTCCTCTATGCACTAGACACTTTTCCAAACACTGCTATGTGTACACAATCCCACAAAAGACTCAGCAATATATGTACGTTTACATGCTCATGCACTACAAATCATTTTGTACTGTTCCTCAGCCAGCTGCTTGACTCACAATGTTTCTCTCTACAGTATTTATGTGAAGCATTCGCATAGTTTGTATTTTTTATCTTTATCTTTAGTTGTATAGGGTAAACTTTTAGGGTAAACAGTTTGTACGACATTTCGTTCCACTGTATGTCCCCACATGTAGCGGAATGACAATAAAGCTCAACTTGAACTTGAACTTGCAGAGTGCTGTATCAAAGCATATTAAATGCAAAGTTGACTGGAAGGAAGAATTTGGGTAGGAAAAGGTGCACAAGCAACAGGGATGACTGCAAGCTTGAGAATACTGTCAAGCAAAGCGGATTTAAACACTTGTGAGAGCTTCACAAGGAGTGAACTGAAGCTGGAGTCAGTGCATCAAGAGTCACCACGCTCAGACGTCTTCAGGAAAAGGGCTACCAAGCCACTTCTGAACCAGAGACAACGTCAGAAGCATCTTACCTGGGCTGTGGAGAGAAAGAACTGGACTGTTGCTCAGTGGTCCAAAGTCCTCTTTTCAGATGAAAGTAAATTTTGCATTTCATTTGGAAATCAAGGTCCCAGAGTCTGGAGGAAGAGTGGAGAGGAACAGAATCCATGTTGCTTGAAGTCCAGTGTGAAGTTTCCACAGTCAGTGATGATTTGGGCTGCCATGTCATCTGCTGGTGTTGGTCCACTGTGTTTTCTGAAGTCCACAGTCAAATCAGCACATGGTTAGTTAGCACAGTTCTGAACAGTGGTACACATGTAAAAACTAAATGTTATAGTCCCCCTGCTTTCTTGAGCAGGGGGGCCTTGCGGGCGCTGCAGGATTTCAGTCCTTCACGGCGTAGTGTTACCAATTGTTTTCTTGGTGACTAGGTCCCAGCTGCCTTGAGATCATAGACAAGATTCATTTTTGTGATCATAGACAAGACACATTTTGTATTTCTTCCATTTGCGAATAATGGCACCAACTGTTGTCACCTTCTCACCAAGCTGCTTGGCGATGGTCTTGTAGCTCATTCCAGCCTTGTGTAGGTCTACAATCTTGTCCCTGACATCCTTGGACAGCTCTTTGGTCTTGGCCATGGTGGAGAGTTTGGAATCTGATTGATTAATTGCTTCTGTGGACAGGTGTCTTTTATACAGGTAACAAGCTGAGACTCCCTTTAAAAGAGTGCTCCTAATCTCAGCTCCTTACCTGTATAAAAGACACCTGGGAGCCAGAAATCTTGCTGATTGACAGGGGATCAAATACTTATTTGACTCATTAAAATGTAAATCAATTTATAACTTTTTTTTAAATGCGTTTTTCTGGATTTTTTTGTTGTTGTTCTGTCTCTCGCTGTTCAAATAAACCTACCATTTAAAATTATAGACTGATCATTTCTTTGTCAGAGGGCAAACGTACAAAATCAGCAGAGGATCAAATAATTTTTTCCCTCACTGTATTTACTCTATTTTAAATTCAAACAGCCAGGACACTCTACAACTTTATTTAATCGAATGTACCTGTCAATTTTTTTATTGCTGGATATATAAATACATAAACAATTTTATTAGATCGTATACATGTACAAATGGTTAACAGTGTTTATGTCATATCAGTCCGTCAGAAAAGCAGTTCTAAGGTTCACTTGATCTTGGATCATTTGGTTCTTCGAAGCTTATCCTGGACTTGCTGTCATAGCAACAGGTCCGTAAACTTAAACCTGCTCGGGAGCAGGTTTATTTCATGTAAACAGGATTAGATTGCATCTTTTTAAGCATAATTGATACTTAATATCTGCCCCAGCCATCGCTACTTTATTACAAGAGTACCCTGCTGGTCCAGGGACAATAATTTAAAATAAAAATAATTAATAATCCGTAATCTTAGACAACTTAATCCGGATATTTTAATCTAATACGCAAATTCGTTTGAAGAACCAAATTAGCCAGAGATCAGTTATCAGGATTAGAAGATCTGGCATCTTTCAAATCATCTCAGATGTATTAAGCGAGGTACGAAGAACAGACCCCTGGGCTTCTTTTTTTTTAGCTAGTAAGTTTGTTGTTATTCTTGGCTGGATAACTAACAGGTTTTAAAAGCCCTTTAAAATTAAATATGTACACAGTTTGGATTAAATGAAAGTACAGCCAAATTGTATCTTCTGTACAGACTTTACAAAAAATACCATTCATTAACATGACTTCATGTTATTATCAACTTACAGTGAGTGAACAATATATTTTTACAACATTAATGTTTGTGAATGTTATTTAATACAAACACTTGATCATTCATGTTTGTTCATTGTGCATTAAATAATTTTAACAGATTGAACTTTTGATTTTATGTATTAGTAAATTTTGAAATTAACCCTAAGAAGAATTATTGCTATATAACTATTGTTTATGTGATAGGTCATGTTATCTAACAAATGGAATCTTATTTTAAAGTGTTTTAATACTACAGTTTCCATCTATTTGATATAAACTTGTCTTAAAATATATGTAATCGTATCTAAATTTATTATAAAAGCTGAGGTTTGTTATTTACTGAAATTATATATTTTAGCTGGACTCAATCTAATGTTGCATGCGGTCAGACTCAGCCCATTTCTTTACTTAAGTACATTATATTTTCCTTTTACAGCTGCAGGCAGAGGAAGATCATGAAACACACCAGCAAACCCTAAAACAGACAACAGTTTACAGTTGTTTTTCAGCAGCAGCAGAAATATGACAAAAACTTTTGGGTGAAACTTGTTTACTTTTTTCATACATTTATTACTTGTGGAAAACTTGAAATATTTTTTAATAAGCATAAAGAATGGCATTGATTTTTGTACGGTTTATTTTTGTTTAACTTTATTAATAAAAATGTGTTTTTTTAATTAGCATGTTTTTGTGTTTTGCTTTGGTAGCAAAATTGGAACCGAGAACCGTGCATTTTCACTGGAATACAGAAATGTTGGTACCGTGACAACACTACAGCAGATGAGGTGTTCTTTTATGGGACATAATTGACTTGGCCCTAGGTGCAACCAATTTCGGCCCCACATGGATGTGTTCTCTGGTTGATTTCAATGCTCCCTCTTATTTGTCTGATTTACTCCACCCGATTTACTCCACCCCATCTCTCCTAATTTTCTCCTCATTATATATTATCTTTTGTTGTGCAGCACTTTGGTCGGCCTTGTTTCGTGCTTAAATGTGCTCTAGAAATAAAACTGAACTTGAACTTTACCGGTTGATTCAATGGTAGGTAAAAGTTTACTGGGAAAAGTCTATATTATATTTCACAGAAAAAGAATATGCACAATAGAATTCATACGGTACATTTATTTGTGTAGCAGTGTTACATGTAAACAGAACAAGAAACTAATTGTTCAGAGAGCTTGACCATATTTCATAGTTTTATAGCTTTGAGAGAAAAAGTTCACATTCTGAGAACTGAGCCAAAGGGACTGCGAGTTTTTGTTTAAAAATAAAAAGAAGAACCGATAAAAATACCAGATGGATCAGCAGTAACAGTAAGAGCAGTAATACCTTTAAAACCTTAACCATATCCATCCCTACACAGTTTTTCCAAGCTTTTAAAACCCGTAGAAGTATCCTGCCACAAACAGGACAGACGTGAGGCTTTTAATTTCAATAAATTGTCTAGTAAGGCATCTCTTTTAGTGTGAATTCTCATGTGATGATTAAATCCTCCTTTACATACCGTATGTAACGGAGGCCAGCTAGTAGGTGCTGTGCAGGTAAACCTCACTCCCCTGATCTCAAGAGACGCACTAGCGACTGACGCTAGTGGCTGCAGTCTTTAGCCTCCTTGTTAGTGTGCCTGCCTTCCACGCCGGAGACCCGGGTTCGAGACCCGCTCTGAGCAGGCGAGCGGGACCCGTTACACATATCCATATCGAGAGCAGCTGAAAGGCTTTTACCCAGCATGACTTAACATGTGAATCTTAAGGTATCCTTTACGTGTGAAAGACTTTCCACACTGAAAGCAGGTGAAAGGCTTTTCTGAAGAGTGAGTTACCAAATGATACTTATGGTGTCCTTTCTGTGCAAAACTCCTTCCACACTGAGAGCAGGTAAAAGACTTTATCCCAGTATGAATTATCATGTGACTCCTCAGGATTCCTTTACATATGAAACTCTTTCCACACTGAGAGCAGGGAAAAGGCTTTATTCCAGCATGAATTAACATGTGAGTCTTAAGGTTTGTTTTACGTGTGAAAGTGTTTCCACATTGAGAGCAGCTGAAAGGCTTTATGCCAGCATGACTTAACATGTGAGTCTTAAGGTTTGTTTTACGTGTGAAAGTGTTTCCACACCGAGAGCAGGTAAAAGGCTTCATTCCAGCATGACTTAACATGTGAGTCTTAAGGTTTGTTTTACGTGTGAAAGTGTTTCCACACCGAGAGCAGGTAAAAGGCTTCATTCCAGCATGAATTAACATGTGATTCTTAAGGTATCTTTTACATGTGAAAGTGTTTCCACACTGAGAGCAGCTGAAAGGCTTTATTCCAGCATGACTTAACATGTGAGTCTTAAGGTATCCTTTACATGTGAAACTCTTTCCACACTGAGAGCAGGTAAAAGGTTTTATTCCAGTATGAATTACCATGTGATTCTTAAGGTTTGTTTTACGTGTGAAAGTGTTTCCACACAGAGAGCATCTGAAACGCTTTTCTGAAGAGTGAGTTACCAAATGATCATTAAGGTGTCCTTTCTGTGTAAACCTCTTTCCACACTGAAAGCAGCTGAAAGGCTTTATTCCAGCATGAATTAACATGTGATTCTTAAGGTTTTCATTAGACGTGAAAGTGTTACAGCACTGAGAGCAGCTGAAAGGCTTTTCCCCACTATGAATTCTCATGTGTTTCATAAAGCTTCTTTTATGTTTGTAAGTGTTTCCACACTGAGAGCAGCTGAAAGGCCTTTGGACTTCTGTTATTTGAATGCTGCAACTCACAGATTTTTCTCCTTTCACATCATGATCTTTCTGACACTGATGTTTCTCCTCCACCTCATTCAGATCTGGTATTTCTTCTTTCACTTTCTTCAGGCCTAAAATGAAAACATTAAGGTGATAAAAATCAATTGGGACATTTTGAAAATAAAAGGAAGACGTGTACTAGGTCTGGGCGATATGACGATATTATTGTATATCGACGATGTCTTGCAAGTATCGCGATGTCGATGTCAACAGTCAGGTAAAAGACGATTATCAATTTTATCGAAAAAAAAAAAAAAGACAAATGATAAACCTAGTAAATTGCAATCATTTTTTTTTTTACATGACCCCATAGTCACCATACAGGGCTACGTTTCCCAAAAGCATCATAAGCCTAAGTTGATCGTAGCTCCATTGGTTTCAATGGGTCTAAGATGTACTTAAGCTTACGATGCTTTTGGGAAACGCAGCCCAGTTCTTTTTGCATGCAAGAATGAAATAATTTAGTAGGAGGAGGGTTGGGAATCGAAAAGCTGTTCCAATTTTTGAAATCAGATCAGATGGAAGGTCAGGAACCGAATTACTTGTTATAAAATTAAATTTCGATTCTGCTTCTCGATTCCTGTATGCGCATTTATTGTGATTTCAAAAGATTCAACTGCAAGAAGACGAAATAGAACTCGCTTCTGCACTCGCGCTCTGTTTTCCATGCTGCCCACACACACAAAGTGCACACACAAAAGCCGCCTCTTATATACATGAACACTGGACTCAGCTCTCTTTCTCTCATTCTTACACATTCGAATGGACAAATACACACATAATTATATAAAAATACCCCATAAATACAATCAGTTATGTCTTAAGTGAACGTAAAGATTTGAGAAAGAATACAAGGGTGTATGGATCCATGCATTGACAGCAGCCGCTGCTGCCAAAAGAAAAGAAAATCCCTCACTGATCTTGACTGAATCACTTTTGTAACCTCGGTTTGTATTTTATTTGCCTGTTTTTCGGTGCTGACTACCATAATGGCAACGTGCATCCGTGTATGCGATTTTGGAGATGCGTTCCAATCCTATTCATCCTTATTTAGGGTGTGTAAAACCTTGGGGAAGGTAGAACGCACACACATCTGAACATAATGGCGAGCACATTCCTGAATTCAGATTTCCTGCCATAAAACCTTGTTATCTGAAGAGACTTTGTTAAAACAAGGAGGAATTGGAGGAGAGCATCTTGAATGTGGTTAAAACAGGACTTCACTTGGTTCTTATCACTTAACCATAACTCGACCGAAACAGGACGAAACATCTGTTTATGGTCCAACAACAAATGTCACGGATCCCCTGATCGTTAAAGCAGTAACTCAATGATGGTATCAAGAACAAAGACTGTTTTATGGAAATGTCTGAGTGTTGAGGTTTTACAGATACAGCCCCCAAAGTGACTTTATGACCTCCCGTCCTCCCAGGACATTGCAAGGATATGTGCCTTTCATTTCGTTAACAGAACAAAGACTCAAACTTTTATAAAGTGTTCCAAAAAGACAATTAAAAATAATCATTGCTGCTATTAGAAGCAAGATATATATATTATAGATACAGACAATAAATATATATATATATATATATATATATATATATATATATATATATATATTGCTGGTTGTATTTTATGAAATGAAATTAAGCTTTCTGTGTCATTGTAATCAATGATATCTTCGAAATCTGTGACATAACTTTGTCCTGTGTTTAATTCATATGCGTGGTGGTATTATTCAGAATTTAAGATAGTTTAATCTTTGCCTTAACCACGGAGTAGATAAAGTTATTATATGTATATGCCAAATACGTGGTGTTTGAGTTTGAATGAAAGCTGATTTCGTTGGCAACAAGTTGGTGTAAACGAAAGTTAACTCTTAGTTTAATAATGTGTGATTAGAACGTGTTAACCTGTTAACCTGCACCCCCCATATTGGGAATCACAGCTGAAAATGACTAACTAACTTAAAATGGTAACAGTTCCTGACTTCAGTGTGCCACACACACAATTGTGGTGTCTTTGGAAAGAAGACCCTTTGGCCTTTACTATCCATCATCCAAAGTTGATAATGTTCAAAAATATAAAAAGTTATAGACACTGAAGTGCCTTGATTAAATTGTACCACACTGAATTTTTTTTTATTTCATATAAAAATACATGAAATCAGTCCTGGAGCAATCCAGAAAAGTAATGGGTTGAAAGTCACATGTCTCATGAGTTTATATTTCAAATCTGAAGAAGATACCATGAAAAATTATATTCCTGCAGACATTTTTCTAGCCCCCCCCCCCCCCCCCCCCCCGTTTGAGGAAAAATATTTACCAAATTATTGAAGAGTTCTACTACAAACTATTTAGTCATCATACATGCCACTGCAGTTTTTCAATTATAAAACAGTAGACAGAATCTTAGAAATCGTATAAGTGATTTATTTGAGCACTAGAAAAATACAATAATAATAATTTGAGTGATGAAAAAAAAAAGCAATAATAATAAAAAATAAATAACTTAATTACATACTGATTTCCTGACAAACAGATGCTCTCCTGCTCATACATTAGTAATCACATGCTGAAGATCATTCATACAGATGCAAATCATACTGATGGCTGCCCAGTATAGTCAATATTCACATTATAATGGCCTTTTATATAGACTGCATTCACACTGATATCTGTGAACAGTCAGTATTTACATGCTCATTATCAGTCATAGAGATGTTAATCACACAGATACAGGCAATTCCCCACAAAACACGCAAACATATATAAAACTGCTGAAGAAGAAAAAAAAGAAAGTTATTTGTGCTAAAAAGATCGTTAAGTTACGCCCCATCAGATGACAGGTGCGTCACAGCGTGCGTCACGCGCCGTCGCGAGGGAGCGCCAGAATTCAAATAATCAATCTTCCGTGTATCTTTGACTTTTTTATTTTTGGATGATTTCATTCTGTTTGGGACATTGCCTGCTACAAAATCGTGCTGTTTTTTTACCACCAAGACGCTGTTTTTGAGCGTAATTTGTTCCATAACGGACACAAACAATAACTTTCCCTCAAGAGATGAGACGTAAACAAAGGATTAACGATCTAAATTACAACGTTGTTGTTTCTTTGGACTAAAAGTGCTCGATGGAATGTTGTTCAGTGGACCCTTATCTTTCAAATTAAACCAGGATTTACAGCAGTGGATACATTTGAGAGTCGTTATCAGGATGAATATGGTATGTTCTGCGGGGTTTTCTATACATGTTTTGATGTGTACTGCTTACACAAATTTAGCAAATACATTCCGTATAAGCTTTCTATCGAAAAACAGCGATCTGTCGTCAATGCTAGAGGCTTAGACCTTCAAAATGATATATAGTTTGTCAAGATTCATTTTGTCCTGTTTTACTTTATCTGTTTGAAAACAATGACGTGTGCAAACAAAGAGCAAACAAAGACCTTTCAGTGCGCCCACGTCCTGGTGCATGTTAACAGGTTAAGAGAGTTCTCCATTTGATGATCGACACGAGTAAAATCGTGTGGAAATAGAACAGTGCTAGATTTTAATCATTCTCAATTAAATTCATTGCCTGTGCGTGTGTGTATGTATGTATTTTGTTTTATGTTATTTAGCTTAGTTCATGTATTGTAGTAAGATAGCAAATAAACTCTTGTTTGATTTATAGAGAAGTGTTCTGTGTTCTGTGTGAAATATTCAAATCAAACTCTGCTCAGATCACGTTACCTAAGCTAATAACTGTCATACGGTTATTTAAATAATTCTGTATTATTATATCGTGGCCACGAGAATAAATAGAATTTCTCAGATATACTGAAATCTAACAACTCGCTGGACGATTGTTAAATAAGGTATAAGTTGGACGTTTTGAGTAATACCAATTGATCATATCAATATCAAATCGTAAGATTCCCTAAAGCTAAAATGAAGCTTAAACAAAAGAGCTAAATTAAACAATGTAAAAATGATTAAATTCATTACATATAATGGTGGAGGAAAAAAGCGAGCAAATGTGATTTGAATATTCATAATCAGAAATACATATTGTTGTATTTTGCCTATTTTTAACCGGAAGAAATAGTGTAGATACAAAGAGACAGTTTGTTTGTGTTTGTGGTACTGTATGCATGGCAATGCGTTTTGAATGAAGTGCAACTTTAGTTGTTTGAGAAATTAACTGCAATATATGAATTGTCTTGTAAGACAAAAAGTCGCTCTAAAAGCGCAAAAGAGACAAATGAGCGAATTTCCTCATTCCTCTCTTCCATAAGGCCTTAATAGCGTGATCTAGTTTGTGCGTGTTCCACTTCCGGATATGCTATTTAATCTCCCGGCGAGAATTAGATTAGCTACCTGTGTTTTTCTCTGCTAATCTTTGAGTCACTAAAAAGAGTGAAATAAGGCGCGGCTCTCGGAAGGAGTTTCCGAAACGCGTTCTGGGGAGAATAGTTATTGATCTTGATCAAAAATGAATTGTGTGATGATAAATCCACTGTGTTTTGTCTGTGAAGTTAGACAGAAGTAATGTACTAAGGCTTGCCGTGGCCAAAAAAGTGTTGATAATTAATCTATGGATTAATGTATATCTCTCTGAACGAGTTGAGATTGTTAGTGCTATAAAGAAAGAATCTAAATAGCTGCTTTTTGATGGTAGTGTGAAAGACATGGTTTCACTGAGTACCCGGATCTGTGCATCGGAAATGACAGGTTCCCTGACGTCACCATAGTGACGCGTAACTCAGGAAGTGCACAGGCTCCGTTCCCGCGCCATTTTGAGCTGTTGTAAACAACAGCCTAGCAAGCTTGGCTAACTGAAGCAATGAGTAGCTTGCAAAGCTAGTAGCATTGAAGGCTAGCATTTTGTAGCCTGTGGGTTCAAATGCGTGTGTGTTTGCAGTGTGTTTTTGAAGTGTTGATACGAGTTTAACCCTTCACAGCTGAACTCTAACTCACACTAAACTGCTCACATCAGTTCCTTCTCTCTTTTGAATTCTCTCATTCTCTCTTATAACTTCTAATGTGAAAGGACTTTAACAATACAAATTTAAATAAACCTTTAATGTGCAAGACAGCTGATTTTCATTGGAAATGAGACCAGCGATGTCATAGGTGGTTTCAACAAGTAGTTGTGTCTAGGTTGTTTTGGTTTCGTTTCATAACTATTGGGGTTTATCATAGTCACGTCAAGTCAAGTCACCTTTATTTATATAGCGCTTTTAACAATACAAATTGTGACAAAGCAACTCCACAATATCAAAATGGGAAAATAGTGTCAATAATGTAAAATGACAAGATTAAACGCTCAATTTTCAGTTAAAGGCATTTCATTGTTGAATTCAGTGATGGCATCGTCCAGCTCAGTTCAGTTCAAAAAGTTTCTGTTCAATCAAGTCGACGATATTGCTGGAAATGAAGTGTCCCCAACTAAGCAAGCCAGAGGCGACAGCGGCAAGGAACCAAAACTCCATTGGTGACAGAACGGAGAAAAAAACCTTGGGAGAAACCAGGCTCAGTCGGGGGGCCATTTCTCCTCTGGCCAGACGACACAGCAGTTCAATTCCAACTGCTGCAAAGTCAGATTGGATGGCTCAACAGGTTCCCGAGGTCTTTTCCTGATGGCTCTCTAGGTGACGGGGTCCTCACTGGGGGTCTGTCTCTGGGGCTCATCTAGGTGTCCTGGTCTCCGCTGACGTTCAGGGCTGTAGTAGAGGTCGTCTCTAGGTGCTGATCCACCATCTGATCTGGTGACTGCAGTGACCTCGGAATAAGAAAGAAACAGACTAATATTAGCGTAGATGTCAATCTTTTTACGATGTAACAAGTACATCATGTGTAAAGACAGACGACTTTTCCTGCGCGACTTTAACCGAGCAACGACACCGAGCGCACACTTAAGTATTATTTCTATCTTCCCTCACACACTCTCCTTCCCTATCCTCTATCATGTGTTTCGAAACCATTCCGGTTCTCTCTCAACCACGCTCTAAAAACACACGCAGACGGCAGCGTAATCCTGCTAACCTACGCCCGATCGCTACATCTCCTACTACACCTCTTTCTTTCTCTGTGGGTCTTTGGAATTGCCAGTCAGCTGTCAACAAAGCTGACTTCATTTCTGCTTTTTCCTTACAATCCACTCTCTGCATATTGGGCTTGACTGAGACCTGGATTCGTCCAGAAGACTCCGCTACCCTGGCTGCTCTCTCTCACAATTTCTCTTTCTCTCACACCCCAAGGCAAGTTGGCCGGGGTGGGGGCACTGGTCTGCTCATTTCAAACAATTGGAAATACTCAACCCACTCTCCCCTGTGCAATCACAACTCATTTGAATCTCATGCGATTACTGTAACGGCTCCCATAAAACTCCAGATAGTAGTAATCTATCGTCCCCCTGGTCAAATTATAGCAACCTTCCTAGAGGAGCTGGACGGCCTGCTGTCCTCTTTCATGGAGGATGGCACTCCACTCTTAGTCTTTGGCGATTTCAACATTCACCTAGACAGGCCTTATGCTACAGACTTCCATTCACTCCTAGCTTCATTTGATCTCAAACGCCTTACCACTACTAGCACGCACAAATCAGGCAACCAACTTGATTTAATTTACACACGCAACTGTACTACAGATAACATTCTGGTACAACCACTACATATCTCTGACCATTTCTTCATTACATTTACCTTACATTTTACTACCCAGGTGCCACCAGCTCCCTTACCGGTTACTTTCAGACGTAACCTACGCTCCCTTTCCCCCACCCTTCTTTCCTCTGTAGTATCCTCCTCTCTTCCCTCACCTACCCATTTCACATCTCTGGATGTGAATGCAGCTACTGACACTTTATGCTCTACCTTAACCTCTTGTCTAGATGACATTTGTCCCCTCTCCTCCAGGCCAGCACGGGCTGCCCCTTCTAACCCCTGGTTATCCGATGTTCTTCGTGAGCATCGGACCAAACTCAGAGCGGCAGAGAGAAAATGGCGCAAATCAAACGATCCGTCGGACCTGACGAGGTATCAGTCTTTGCTTTTGTCTTTCTCTACTGAAGTCCACACTGCCAAATCCTCACACTTCCACAACAAGATCAACAGCGCTCCTGACATGCGTGATCTCTTCAGAACATTTAATTCTCTCCTCTGTCCCCCTCCTCCACCGCCCACCACTTCTATAACAGCTGACGACTTTGCCACTTTTTTCACCGACAAAACTAGAACAATCGGTAACCAGTTCACAACTCCACACACACAGGACCTCCAACCAACCACATCCACTGCTCAAACTCCCATCTTCTCCTTCTGTCCCCTCACCGAGGTGGAAGTATCCAAACTTCTCCTCTCCAGCCATCCTACAACATGTCCTCTTGACCCAATCCCCTCTCACCTTCTCCAAGCAATCTCTCCCACACTCTTACCGGCACTCGCACACATTATCAACACATCTCTCAGCACTGGCATCTTCCCCACAGCGTTCAAGCAGGCCCGGGTAACCCCACTGCTCAAAAAACCTACATTAAACACATCTCTTTTAGAAAACTACAGACCTGTCTCTCTCCTTCCATTCGTAGCGAAAACACTCGAACGAGTTGTCTTCAACCAGCTCTCACTGTTTCTTTCACAGTACAACAAACTGGATGCTAAACAGTCAGGTTTCAGGAGTGGCCATTCAACAGAGACTGCGCTACTCTCAGTCACTGAAGCCCTGCGAGTCGCAAAGGCCGATTCCAAATCATCAGTCCTCATTCTGCTCGATCTTTCTGCTGCTTTTGACACTGTCAATCATCAGATCCTCCTGTCCACCCTCTCATCGCTGGGTATCACTGGGATTCCACTTCGCTGGTTTGAATCCTATCTCACCGGTAGGTCCTTCAGGGTGGCCTGGGGTGGGGAGGTATCCAAAGCACATCAACTGGTCACTGGGGTTCCTCAGGGATCGGTTCTTGGACCCCTCCTCTTCTCCACATACACTACATCACTGGGACCCATCATACAGGCACATGGCTTCTCCTACCATTGCTACGCCGATGACACACAGCTCTATCTCTCTTTTCAACCAGATGATCCAACGGTAGCTGCACGGATCTCAAGCTGCCTGGCGGACATCTCGGCATGGATGAAAGAACATCATCTACAGCTCAACCTGGCAAAGACTGAGCTTCTTGTCATCCCTGCCACTCCGAGTCTACAGCATGACTTCTCGATTCAATTAGGCACATCAATAATTACCCCATCAACTTCAGTCAGAAATCTTGGTGTAATCTTTGATGACCAGCTGACCTTCAAAGAGCACATTGCAAAGACTGCTCGATCTTGCAGGTTTGCGCTACACAACATCAGAAAAATCAGGCCCTTCCTAACAGAGCATGCTGCACAACTTCTTGTCCAGGCCCTTGTCGTTTCTAGGCTGGACTACTGCAATGCTCTTCTGGCTGGTCTTCCATCAAACACAATCAAACCTCTACAAATGATTCAGAATGCTGCGGCACGACTGGTCTTCAATGAGCCCAAAAGAACCCATGTTACACCTCTCTTCATCTCACTGCACTGGCTCCCAATGGCAGCTCGCATCAAGTTCAAGACACTGATGCTTGCATACAGAACGACCACAGGCTCAGCACCCTCCTACTTCCACTCACTATTACGAATCTACATCCCCTCCAGAAGTCTGAGATCTGCTAGTGAGCGACGCCTTGTGGTACCATCACAGAGAGGCTCAAAATCACTCTCCAGAACATTCTCATTCACCATTCCTGGATGGTGGAATAATCTTCCCCCCCCTATCCGGAATGCTGGATCCCTGTCAATCTTCAAGCATCAACTGAAGACTCATCTCTTTCGGCACTACTTGACTTCATCCTAAACTTGTTCAAAAAAAAAAAAAAAAAAAAAAAAAAAAAAAACTTTCCCTCTATCTTTCTCTCCTTCCCTTGCTAGCTTGTACTTATTTGAACAATGACTGAGACTTGGTGTTACGAGCACTTCCTCTGTCTGATTGCCTCTTCAAGATGAATCGCTTTATGTACTCCCCAATTGTAAGTCGCTTTGGATAAAAGCGTCTGCCAAATGACTAAATGTAAATGTAAATGTAAATGTTATGGGAAGTGTTCCCGGTTCCGGTTGATCTAATTAATGCAGCCTAACAATCCTTTAACGGATTTGAATAATAGAAGTGTATTAGTGTGTTATGTGTACGCCAGGTTAAAGAGATGGGTCTTTAATCTAGATTTAAACTGACAGAGTGTGTCTGCCTCCCGAACAGTGTTTGGTAGATTGTTCCAGAGTTTGGGCGCTAAATGGGAAAAAGATCTGCCGCCCGCAGTTGATTTTGATATTCTAGGTATTATCAAATGGCCAGAGTTTTGAGAATGCAGCGGACGTGAAGGACTATAATGCGTTAAGAGCTCGCTCAAGTACTGAGGAGCTAAACCATTCAGGGCTTTATAAGTAATTATTTACTTTAAGTAAAGTTTAGTAGGGAGCCAGTGCAGTGTTGACAGAACCGGGCTAATGTGGTCATACTTCCTGGTTCTAGTAAGAACTCTAGCTGCTGCATTTTGAACCATCTGTAATTTGTTTATTAAGCGTGCAGAACAACCACCCAATAAAGCATTACAATAATCTAACCTTGAGGTCATAAACGCATGAATTAATATTTCTGCATTTGACATTGAGAGCATAGGTCTCAGTTTAGATATATTTTTAAGATGAAAAAATGCAGTTTTACAAATGCTAGAAACGTGGCTGTCAAAGGAGAGATTACTATTAAATAGCACACCTAGGTTCCTGACTGATGACGAAGAATTTACAGAGCAGCCATCAAGTGTTAGACAGTGTTCTAGGTTATTACTTGTGGGGGTTTTAGGTCCGATAATTAACACCTCTGTTTTTTCAGAATTTAGCAGTAAGAAATTACTCGTCATCCAGTTTTTTATATCGACTATGCATTCCATAAGTTTCTCAATTTGATGTGTTTCACCAGGCCGTGAAGAAATATAGAGCTGAGTATCATCAGCATAACATTGAAAGCTAACCCCGTGTTTCCTAATGATATTTCCCAAGGGTAACATATAAAGCTTGAAAAGTAACGGCCCTAGTACTGAGCCTTGAGGAACTCCATACTGCACTTGTGATCGATATGATACCTCTTCATTCACTGCTCCGAATTGATGGCGGTCAGGTAAGTACGATTTGAACCATGCTAATGCACTTCCACTAATGCCAATAAAGTTTTCTAGTCTATTCAAAAGAATGTTGTGATCAATAGTGTCGAACGCAGCGCTAAGATCCAGTAGAACTAATAGAGAGATACGACCACGATCAGATGATAAGAGCAGGTCATTTGTAACTCTAATGAGAGCAGTCTCAGTACTATGATATGGTCTAAATCCTGACTGGAAATCCTCACAGATATCATTTTTCTCTAAGAAGGAATATAATTGTGAGGATACAACCTTTTCTAATATTTTTGACAGAAAAGGGAGATTCGAGATCGGTCTGTAATTAACTAGATCTTTGGGGTCAAGTTGTGGTTTTTTAATGAGAGGCTTAATAACAGCCAATTTAAAGTTTTTGGGGACATATCCTAATGACAATGACGAATTAATAATAGCCAAAAGAGGATCTATGACTTCTGGAAGCACCTCTTTTAGTAGTTTAGATGGAATAGGGACTAACATACATGTTGTTGGTTTAGATGATTTAACAAGTTTATACAATTCTTCCTCTCCTATAGTAGAGAATGAGTGGAATTGTTCCTCGGGGGATCTATAGTACACTATTTGATGTGATGATATAGCTGACAGCTGCATGGTTACAATTTGATCTCTAATAGTATCAATTTTGGAAGTAAAATAGTTCATAAAGTCATTACTGCTGTGCTGTTGGGAAATGTCAACACCTGTTGATGCTTTATTTTTTGTTAATTTTGCCACTGTATTGAATAAATACCTGGGGTTATGTTTGTTTTGTTCTAAAAGAGACGAAAAGTAATCAGATCTAGCAGTTTTTAAAGCTTTTCTGTAGGATAGGGTACTTTCCCGCCAAGCTAAACGAAATACCTCTAGTTTTGTTTTCCTCCAGCTGCGCTCCATTTTCCGGACTGCTCTCTTTAGAGTGCGAGTGTGCTCATTATACCACGGTGTTGGACTATTTTCCTTAATTTTCCTTAAGCGTAAAGGAGCAATTGTATCTAAAGTGCTAGAAAAGAGAGAGTTCATAGTTTCATAAACTAACTATGGGTCTTAGCCTCATTGCTTTGATAGGAAGATAATTAATTTAATTATGATTTGCGCTCATGATTTTAAGAATCTCATTGGATGAATTGCTACGAAATATTTCAAATTGATAATTTAATTCCATAACTAATCCCTGATGTGAAATTAAATTAATTTCATTAAAGTAATTTCAGTTTCTGATTCCACATAGACTGATTGAGATAATTATGTGTGCTATGATAATTTAACAATAACATTAAGATTTAAATTATTAACTATCAAAGTGATTGATCGTCTGGCCCGGGAAAATTTTTAAATTTCCTTTATACTTGAGACGATACGGATTAATTTGTTCTAATGATTTGAATAACACAAGGAATTAGTAATTGGTCAGGTTTAGGGATACGAAATTAGGGATGTGGAATTTGTAATTTAATTTCATAATTAATTACGAATTTGAAAATTCTGATTCAATTTAATAATTAATTACAGTTCCTGTTTCCCTATGTCAACACTATTGGCTGATCAATGAAATGTAATCGCCTGTAATGTTAATGAAAAATATCATTAAGATTTTAATCCATGACTGCCAATAATGCTCTGAAATTTTAATTTCATCTGCAACTCATTAGAGCTTGTATTACCCTGCTTCAATACTTAACCCTTTATCGGGCGAAGAACTATATTTGGTAACTTAATCGACCGTTCATAATGGCGTTTGCATGTCTCTCGGTGAGCTCGTAAAAGCACATGGATTTCTCCCAGCCAATCAACGGATGTCAGTCTACGTTACCGATAGTAACACCATGGCATCTGACCAATCAGGAGTTTCCCACGCCATTACAAACTTCAGTGTCATCCGGATTTTCTGAAAGACGGATCTACGCTCCAACCTACTCAGACACAAAAATTAATATCAGCAAAACGAACAATGGTAAGTTAATGAAACTCACACATTATGTGGTTGAATAGTTGTGTTAAATGCTGAGATCGATGTTGTTTGTGTAGGATGTCTAGAAATTAGTGAACGTTGGACATGAAAAATGGTGTGATCATATTTGATCATACACCCCCTACAGGTAAAACTAGCGCAAGCTACAGTGTGTCCATAAATAGACATACGCCCGATGCGTCTAGTAAATCATACTTGTGGTATTTTTTAAAAAATAATGCATTATAACGTAGGACAATAGTACTTAACAGTGCACTGAATGTTGCCACAGGTTTGTATAACATTATGTAGTGAACCAATGCAAAACAAACCATTTATTGAAATGATCAAGCCATAAATAGGGAAATATGTGTAATTTTGTTCAGTTTTATGGCCTTATAACAGTTTTTATTATACTTAAATGGCATATATTGGTGTTTATTTTTACTGTGAGCCTTATTACTGCTCACAAAAAAAAGTGGTACCACCAGTACTTAGTGCTATTTTTAATTTCTTATTATATATTTACAATTTACATGTCAATATTCTTTGTATTCAGTAGATTTGCACTTCACTGTTACTGTTTTCCTTCACAAATAACTCAAATTGGTCTTGATATTGACTCAAAAATTTACTTTTCTTTTGCAGCTGTCTACTCGGCTCTTTTATGGAAAGAGGGGGACTGCTGTTGTGCCAGCTGACCCCGCCATCAGTGACGATGAGGGCTCTGATGAGGAAGATGACGACGTGGCAGACCCCGACTTCATACCACTTACCCACGAATGCCCGAGTGACATGGGCCCCTCTGCCAAGAGGACGTGTGTGCAGACTGCAGTGGAGGAGCTTGAGGACGAAGACGACGACAATGAAGAGGAGGAGGATGAAGACCAGCCAGCACCACAAGCAAAGGGCCCCACAAAGAAGGGGAAGCCAGCATCCAGGCTAACCACCTGGATGAAGGTTGACTTGGACAACCAAGCCCTGCCTGAGTACCAGCACGTTCCCCCTGACTTCATTGAGATTCCGTATACTTACTTAAGCAAGTACTTCTGCCCCCATGTCATCAAGCATATAGCATACCAAACCAACTTGTATGCAACCCAGAAGGACGTCAACACCACCTTCACCACCACTGAAGATGAGGTGAGGAGCTTTGTGGCCATCCTGCTCTACATGGGGATTTCTGAGCTGCCCTCCATTGATGACTACTGGGCAATGGAGACAAGGGTCCATCAAGTTGCAAACCTCATGTCATCTAAGAGATTCAGGCTGATGAGAAGGCTTGTCCACTTTAATGGCAACACCCAGATCCCTGGCACCATCGACAGATTCTTCAAAGTCCGGCCACTGTTCAACCTCCTGGTTACTGTCTTCAGGAGTGAGCCACAGACCCCCAAGCAGTCTGTGGATGAAGTTATGGTTGCCTACAAAGGCAAGACAGCTGGCAACCTGAGGCAATACATCAAGAGCAAGCCGGACAAATGGGGGTTTAAGTTGTTTGCCAGGGCTTCTGAGGATGGCTTCATTCATGACCTGGTGCTATACCAGGGCAAAACTACGCTGAAGGCCCACGGTGTCCCCATGATGTCTGAACAACAAGCCATGGGTGTCACCAGCCAGATAGTCTCTGTCCTGGCCAGCACCATGTCCTCCTCCACCACCACAGCCATCTTTGCGGACAACTTCTTCACCAGCCTGGAGATAGTGCGGTACCTCAAAGACAAGAACTGCAGGTACACTGGGACAGCCAGGGACACCAGAATAGGCAATCCTCCATTGAAGTCCATCAAAGACATGGAGAAAAAGGCTGTCCCTCGTGGTGTGCATGACTACGTCACCAGTGATGATGGGATCCTGGCCCTCAGGTGGAAGGACAACAGGGTCGTCACTCTACTGTCAACAGACATGGGGGTGGAGCCCATGTCCTCAGTCTACCGGTACTGCAGTGACACCAAGAGGAAGGAACCGGTAAGCTGCCCTGCTGTCATCAAGAGCTACAATGCCAACATAGGGGGGCATTGACAAGAGTGACATGCTGGTCCACCTGTACCGCACCCCCATGAAATCCAAGAGGTGGTACATGCGGATGTTTGCATATGCAATAGATGTCAGCCTCACGAATGCCTGGATCATGTACAGGCGGGACATCAAGGCTCTTGCTGTGGATGGCCTGTCGTTGAAGAACTTCCGGATCCAGGTGTTTAGGAGTTGCAGCAGCCAGAGGCCAGTTATGTCTCGCCCCCGAAGGAGCTCATCATTTCCATGTGCACCCAGCACCTCTGTTGATGTCCCCATGCCTATCCGGGGACACCGCAGCCACACCCCAGATGCTTCTTTGCGGTTTGACATGTCCCTGTTCCATGCCCCTGTCTACACCAACCGTCAGACCTGCAAGTACTGTAGCAGGAAGGGGAACATTTTCAGGTCAAATGTGGTCTGCAGGGTCTGTAAGGTCCACCTGTGCCTCAATGCTGAACGCAACTGCTTCATCAAGTACCATGAAGCCATTGCCATGAAGTAAATGGACACATGTTATGACACATGAAAAAAAAAGTTCCTAAATAAAAGCAAAAATGTTCCTAAATAAAAATTCTATGAAATGTATATAAATTTCATGCATTTATTTATATTTTATATAGGTTTCTGATATTTTAAATATATATGCTTTTTGGAAAAAAATGACTATAGACTGGCGAGGAACCATATATGGTAACTTCATTGACCTTGATTTTCAACATAAAAATTATATATTTTTTTTAAAGTCACAAAAGTTTAAAAGTCTTTTGATAACCTCCAATAACACTCCAGGGTTGAAATTTTGAATTTCCAAGTATTTCAATGAGTGCCCTATAAAGAGTTAAGGATTATTATAATCACAGGTGTCTTCTAATATTAATGACAAACATCGTTAAATTAGATCTTTAACTATAAATCATTGCTCTGAAATTTTAATTCCAGCATTGGCTAATAAGGATCCTACCTCAAGAATACCCTATTGATTAATTTAATCCTAATCAAGCCTATCAAATTTAAATGATAACATCATCAAATTTGAATTAGGAACTACCATTTCTAATTTGAAATTCTAATTTCAGTTGCAATTGAGTTTTGGTTCCAACCTGTTTGGTCTCTCTCCATCTGTTATTAAATTAACTTTTATAGGTTTCCCTTTTCTTAGGCCTGATAGGAGATAGGGCTCCCCCTAGTGCTTGGTTAGTGAAGTGAAATTGCCTCCAGTGTAAGTTACAGCAAGCGGAGTCACCCGTTCCGACTGTACCTGGTGCAGGCTGGAGGGGAAACCTGAATATTTCCATCCTAGTGTTGCAAAGTGACGGCCCGCAGCAGGCTAGCAATCGGGTATCGGAGGAGGAGTCAACGGCTGACTGGGCGAAGGTGCGGATATACCATTCCGGCTAATCTATTGACGAAGTACGTCGAACTTCAGGTTCGCGCTGACGGATAGACACCGGGACCTAGCCCCGCCCCTCTTCAGGCCAGCAGTCGTTTGACATAACTCACCCGAGTCCCAGCCCAGTTGTGCCAAAAGCCACAGCTGTCTGAGAGGCTCACAGCAATATGGTGGGGGCGGAGTGTTCGGCAAAACCCTTACAGGAGCTCACCTGGTGCGCTCGGGCGGTGGGCCTTGCTGCTGAACACCACTGGAGCAATTTACATTCATCACAAAGCCTAGAGTATAAAACTTTCTAATAAGGAAAACCCTTCTAAGTAGCAAACCTCCAAAAGAAAAAAAAAATTAAGGTTTTCTTAATGCTTAGGCAAGTGTTTATCCTACTAAAATTAGCAAAGCAAAACCCCTAGGTGCATCGACTCAACAGCGCCTCTGCGCTGCCACCTTTGTTACTAATCCTAAATCCTACTCTCACCTTTCTCTCTTTTCTTCCTGCTGCTATCCTCTAATTTGACTACTGCTGCTGTTGCTGAGATTTTTGCCTTTGTGAAGATCACAAGTGGAGAACTTTAGCAATCGAAACAGGCATTTGTGGAACTTGAGAACATGTCAAAATTGTTTTCCATTTACCTTCCTCTTTTGTGAAATCCTACCCCGCCAGGTTAAAGCAGGTCCACAGAAGAAAGGCGCCGGAAAACTTCAAGCACGCGAACACTCTAATTAGCGTGTGGTGTCAATTTTGTCATTAACGGGACCAGTGCTGTCATTGTAATTGTTTTCCTTCACCCCAGAGAAAACCAATTGCAATCACAGACTTACAAAAAAAAATTGTCATTTACAAATCCTCTGATTAGAAGCAGCCTTCTTCTTCTCTTTACCTGTTCTCTAGCTGTGCTACCTGTGTGTGTGTGCTCAATTTTTCCCCCACAGAGGCTACAAATTAGAAACACGCCCCCAGAGGATCACAGTCACAGAGAACCACACCCACCTGTTTACACAGTCAACACTAGTACACATTCTATATTGAACATCTACACCCCTGGTTTGTTGATTTGTTCTGTTTTGGTTTGTTTGTTTTGTTTGTTTTGTTTTCTTTTTAAGGTCTGTGTCAGTCGCGGTTCGAGATCTCACTCACCACACCCAAACATGTCTCACACAACAGGACATGTCGGTCACTGGGAGGATTTGGAAACATGGCTAAGCATTGCAACAGACAGTCTCCTCCCTAAGGCTGCTGAAACACTAAAACATCAGACACAAGACCAGCTGGATGACAACATAACAAGCCTCATGACACAAGACCCAAGTCACAGCTACAATCACAAAGAATTAGCCAAGATCACCGGCTCCTTAAGCCACACACTCATCGCCACCCTCAAGTTGAGCGACAAGCACGCTGCACAACGCCAGCAGGAGCTGACACGCGCACAACGACGCATAGAGCAGCTGGAACTTGAAGCTCAGGAATGACGGGAAGGGTCGGATGAGGCGGAACAAGGCACTGAGGAGGATATCAACCAGCTAAAAGAAACCCTAGCAGCTACTAGCCAAGAATTGGAAAAGGTCAAGGCAGACTACGATGATCGGTCCAAAAAGCTACAGTATGCTGAACAGCTTCTGGAGAAAGCAAAGGCCGACTTCAGAGATAAAAACGGCAGAATCAAAGCCCTTGAAGCTCACCTGGATGAGTCACGAAACGAGGTTAGTCGTCTAACACGACAGCTTGACTACGTCAAAGAGGAATCTGACAGTTTCCAAGAGGAACTCAAGCATGCTTACGAACTGCGCCGTGAGCCATCAAGGACACGACGCGCATCGACCTCACCCCTGCCGAGCAGGACCGGGTCACCTGTTCCTGGACTGACACATGAGAAAAAGATGGAGGGGGTGGTGTTGAAACATTCACCAACTCACTCTGGAGAACATTACATCACGTTACCTCAGCCAAAAGAATCTGCTGCAACCAGTCACAGATCATCGCACGGCTTGGACCTAAAAGACCTCGACAAGCTTGCCAGGAACATTGGCAAATTCACCCCGAGCGTGCCAAATAGCCCAAATGTCCAAGCGTATCTCCAAGATATCGATTTCCATCTGGAAATGCGACCTAACGTTACGGACAAAGATAGACTATATTTACTTCGAACGACATCCAGTTCTGAAGTTCGCAGCTTCCTGGACAGGCAGCCTGCTCACACAAAGAATGATTACCAACTGCTCCGAGAAGCCCTCATTAAAGAGTTCTCTGACCCTGAGTCCGAACAAGGCCTCGTGGCTGCCCTGGAGATGAGACAAGGACGTCACGAACCTCCTCAAGCCTACTACAGCCGACTCAGACGGGCATACTTTGGAACTCGCAACGAACCTGACATGGAGGATGAACTGAACTTTAAAACTCTCTTCCTACGAAACCTTCATCCCGGCGTAAGCCACCATCTTGGCGTTCTCGCATGTCCACGGACAATGAATGCCCAGCAGTTGCGAGACTTGGCGCTGAAAGCCTACGGCAAACAAAAGATGGCCTCAGAAAAAAGTGCCAAAACCCCAGCCGTTCTTGACTTCAACACTCAAAGTCAAGGGCTGGCGCTAGAGGGCGCTCAACGCCAAGACAATGCCAAGCCGCCACCCAGGGAGTGGAATGCACCCTTGTCCAACAAAGAACGAGACTCCCATGCTGGTACCTGATCTAAACAGAGGTACGAACACTGGGATGGACCGCGTGGATGTCAACGCTCACCTGGACGGCACTGGGAAAAGACATGGGACCAGTCAAGGCCCCACGAAAGTCATTTGGAAACTTAAGGGGAAAACACTCATGGGAATCCAATGGAAACTCCAAGGGAAGACGACAAACTCACCCTGGAGCAACTAGCCCAAGGAATCGACGAAAGAATTTGCAAAGATTCCAAGCTGACCGAGCTCAAACTGAACCCACACAGGAACAAGAGACACCACCGTGTTTCGACTCACAAGAACTGATGAAGATGATGATGAAAGAATTCTTCCAACGGAAGGAGGAAGATCGGAAATGGGAAAAGAAAGAGAAACCAGATTCAGCCTGACTAACGGCCGGACGAGATGGCAGCGACCAGTTGACATAACCAGCCACGGAGAACAGCACTCCTTCACCTCACTCTCAGAGAACCGTAATCACACTAACTTCAGATGGACACGAAACCCCACCTGAAAATCCAGCAACAGAGTTAGACACTAACTCAACACCTAATGCTCCGAATTACAGCAGCGTCCAACAAACACCTGCTGACGAAACCCCTCAAGTTCCTGAAAGTGCTGTCTTGGTCATCTGCCACTCCTCCGAAGAACGCCACATCAGCCCTGATATCCTAACTGTTTCCTCCCAAACTCCAGTCCCTCAACTCCTAGGCGATCTCATTGAGAAAGGTATAGCCAGAAAATTCTACCTCTCCATCATCATCGAACGACACATCAGAGTCGAAGGCCTCCTCAATACGGGAGCTGACATTACTCTAATGTCTACCGAACTCCTAGAGGAAGTCCAAGAAAGATCAAAGAGGACTAACAGAACCCTCAAACTCCAAAGGTGTGAACTAAACCTTCAAGCATACTCCCACACGGGCCTACAACTAAAACATGTGGCCCCAATTCACCTAACGGTGGGATCGATGGACCTCGTCCATCCCGTATACGTTTCACCACTTAAAACGTATCCACTCCTCATTGGGAAAGATCTGCTTAATCGCTTCGAACCTCTAATAGACTTCAAGCACCTAAAGATGTGGACACAAGTCCATGAACCTCTGCCTTGCCAGGCGTTAGACTCCAACAAGTCGCAGTGTCAAGTCACCGACACCGTCCCTAATTCACTGATCGATGATGCAGTAGCAAAGCCAGGATCTGGACCAAGCATAAACAGCAAGGACAAGGACCCTCTCCTCTGCTCACTGCAGGAGCCTGAAGCAAACGCAGGCCCCCTTCGAATCATGACTGCAATAGATGTCCAAGGCACATCAGTGTCCGACACAGCACTAGCCCTGTGGGCAGAGAACTCAGCCATCAGCCTGAAGCTATTCAAAACATTGAAGCAAAGACATCAGTGTCTACCACATGTCGCCAAGCACAGCCGCTTCCCTCTCAGTCCCTGGTCGACAAACATGGCCACCTCCAAGATCATCTGCGCTCTGGACATACGATGGAACAACAGACAGCTAACTCACTACTTCCTCGTTGTCTCAGACCTGCCGCATGACATCTACATTGGAGCGGATATCCTGGTCCGGCTCAATGCTTGCATTGATACCGTAAACGACATCATATGGGCTCCCCTGTCACACCAACTGACAACATCAGTCATCCTCAAGAACCTCCAATCCGGTCAAACCATGCCAGACGCATGTGCTATGATCACGGAGCAAGAAGCCACAATACCTGCCTACAGCAAGAGTGTCAGCGTCCGCCTCAACATGCGACCTGGCCAAATGCTCAACAGTAAGCTAGGTTTCTACCAACCTTTCAGGACCTGCCTAAAACTCGGACTGACTCTGGAAGCCACACCTCTCATGGAAGTGTCATCTCGTGCTGTGTATGTGTTGTTCAACAACTGTACGGCCCAAGACATCCACGTTCCTAAAGCCAATCACCTGGGATGGCTCATCAGCCAGGCGTTCCACGACTTTGAACTGATGGTACCTGTCATAGGCCCTATACCCACACAGCTAATGTCAGACGAATACGACGACACCGTAACGTTCACAAAACCCCATGAAGTGATTGTCATCACATCCATTCTGCCGGTGTCCAGAGAAAGCGTCTGCCGGTCAGAACTAACAGATGACACTCATCTCGCTGTCTATGCTGTCTCAACACAGCTTGTGACAGAATCACCTACACAGGTGACCATCGGGGCCCAAAGCCCCTCAAATGACCTCACTGCAGAAGAACCCTACGCCGGGTTCAACGCACAAGTTCAACAGATCCTGAGTGAGGCGGATGCCCTCCACAATGAAGCGGATCGCCAAGGACTCAAAGAGGTTCTGCACAAATACAAGGACTCCTTCGCAAAGGATTCCCTGTATTGTGGACTGACCAACATCCACACTGTGCGCATCCCGACAAACCCAAATGCGCCACCCACATTTGTGCGACAGTATAAGATTCCAATAGCGTCATACGAGCCAGTGCAAGAGATTGTTGACTCCATGCTGGAAAAGGGGGGTCATCCGGCCCTGTAACAGCACATACTCTGCCCCGATATGGCCAGTCCTAAAACCAAACGGCAAATGGCGGCCCACCATCGACTATCGCAAGTTGAATCAGCAAGTACCATTGTCACGATGGCCTATGACCCAGGTGGATCAAGAAATTCCAAAAATCAAAGGCTCGACGATCCTTTCCACACTGGACGTCGCCTCCGGGTTCTGGACAATCCCTGTCCATCCCGATGACCAACACAAGCTGGCATTCACCTTTGGCAATCGACAGTACACATTCACACGGTGTCCCTTCGGCTATGCCAACTCACCAGCAGAATTCAACATCTTCCTGAACGAAGCATGCCCTGACGCCAGAGCCAGAGGCAACCTTGTCTATGTAGATGACGTTTTGATGAAAAGCTCAAGTGTGGAAGACCACCTCAAAGAGATCAATCACGTCCTAAACCAACTGACAACGGCAGGAGCCAAGATCGCCCTTCACAAAGGACAGTGGTGTAAAACCAAGGTGAACTATGTCGGATTGCTCGTCGGAAGAAACGGCATCGAGCCACAGTCTAACCGCACCCAAGCAATCCAAAGCATAAAGACGCCAACTAAAGTTTCTGAGCTGCGAAGCTTTCTGGGAGTGTGCAATTATTCACGACAGTTCATCGAAAACTATGCTGACATCGCACAACCTCTAACTTCCCTCCTGAAAAAGGATGAACCCTGGAAACACAGGACACAGCAATGGGCCAGCTCAAACAGCGCCTGTGCTCTGCTCCGTGCCTTGCCTACCCAGACCCAGGAAAATAATTCTATCTGGACGCTGGATTCTCCAATCAGTGCCTCAGCGCAGGCCTATACCAGCTCCATGACAAAGACAAACGAGTGGTCGCTTAAGCCAGCAAAACGCTGCTTCCCCCAGAATGCAAGTACTCAAACTGCGAAAAGGCTTTGCTTTGCACTGTGTGGGCTATCCAGCGTTTCTCTAATTACATCGGTGCACAAAGTCATCATCGAGACTTGTCATCAGCCGGTCACCTTCCTAAACAGTCAACGCATCAGAGATGGCGTGGTGACCAACGCACGCATAGCTACCTGGCTAATGACACTCCAAGGACGGGACGTCGAGGCAAGATATGCCCAAAACTACAAATCCTCACTTGGAAACGGGCTAGCGGCCTGCCAAAACTGTTCAACGGACACGCTGCATACTCCAGCGGAACCTAAAGAACTGCCACAACCTCAACTGACGAATCACAGGTACTTCGAGGAGAATGTATGTGAAGGAATGCCCACAGCATATGTCGACGGCTGCTCCTACAACAATTTGCTCCTACGCAATTTACAAGCTGGAGCGGGAGTGGTCTGGCTCAACAACAACCCCTGCCCACCGCGGCAATTCAACTTAGGCCCTCGCTCATCGCAATATGCTGAAATAGCAGCCGTCATCATCACACTTCAGATGGTGGCATCCCACAATTTTCCCCTGGTTGTCCGATGTTCTTCATGAACATCGTGCTAAACTAAGGGCTGCAGAGCGGAAATGGCACAAATCCAAAAACTCTACCGACCTTAGTGTGTATCAGTCACACCTCTCTTCCTTCTCTGCAAATGTCTCCACTGCTAAAATGACATACTACCACAACAAAATTAACAACTGTTCCGACTCTTCAAAACGCGCACTCTTCAAAACGTTCTCTTCTCTTCTCTGGCCTCCTCCCCTTCCTCCTTCATCAACTCTTACAGCTGATGACTTTGCAACTTTCTTCACAAATAAAACAAAAAACATCAGTGGCCAATTCCTCACACCACAAACTAATAATAACTTCATAACGACAAATACACAATCTCTCACCTCCTTTTCTCCTTTGCCCACAGCATTTAAGCAGGCTCGGGTAAGCCCACTGCTTAAAAAACCTGCTCTAAATCCAGCACTTTTAGAAAACTACAGACTGCTCACATTGCAGCCTGTCTGAGTGACATTTCTAGCTGGATGATGGACCATCACCTTCAGCTCAATCTTGCTAAGACAGAACTGCTCGTGTTCTCAGCCAACCCATCACTTCACCACAACTTCTCTATACAGCTGTGTTCGTCAACCATAACTCCTTCCAGGACAGCCAGGAACCTTGGAGTTGTGATCGATGATCAGTTAAGCTTCACAGACCATATTGCTACAACGGCCCGGTCCTGCAGATTTGCCTTATACAACATTAGGAAGATTAGGCCCTTCCTGTCAGAGCAAGCCGCACAACTCCTTGTCCAAGCTCTTGTTCTCTCCAGACTGGACTATTGTAATGCTCTCTTGGCGGGCCTTCCCGCATGTACTATCAAGCCTCTGCAACTGATCCAGAATGCAGCAGCCAGAGTGGTCTTTAATGAGCCGAAAAAAGCTCACGTTACCCCTCTCTTCATCAGGTTACACTGGCTACCAATAGCCGCTCGCATCAAATTCAAGGTACTGATGTTTGCCTACAAGACCACAACTGGCACTGCACCAATATACCTAAACTTGCTAGTTCAAACTTATGCGCCCTCCAGAAGCTTGCGTTCTGCAAGTGAACGACGCCATGTGGTGCCATCCCAAAGAGGTACCAAATCACTCTCACTGACCTTTTGCTGGACTGTGCCCAGCTGGTGGAATGACCTCCCGATCTTCCATTTTCAAAAAACATCTAAAAGACACATCTTTTTCGCCAGCACCTGACTAACTAATACTAACACTTACCTATTCTATTTAAAAAAAAAAAAAAAAAAAAAAAAAATTCCTAGCTACGTGTACTGTGCTAGACTAACTGAGACTTGTCATGGCACTTGTATACTGTTGCTCTCTAGATGGTCTGATTGCTTCTATTGTTCTCCTCATTTGTACATCACTTTGGATAAAAGTGTCTGATAAATGATTAAATGTAAATGTAGGGTAGGCTATAGACCTATTCTATTTTGATCTGCAGTTTAATAAAAGTTAAACAGAAAAAAGAAAAATAGTAGCACTGCATGTGTTTCTGAATATTTATTTAAACAATTTATAATGATGAAAAACCACAAACATGACAGTTATAATTAAAATACGCAAATTCTTTCACAGCCTATTCATACAGCGCACATAGTGCCATATTTTTACAGATTTTTTTAAACAGTGTATAACAGTATAATTATGTTTAATTAAATTGAGATATAGCACTATACATTCTTAATTCATTTGCAACAAAACTATAATGTTTTGTTGCAAACAGATTAAGGCATTATAGTACTAGCCTAGGCCTATCTCAGCTCGCCCCTCAACATGCACGCGTTCGGAGTTTGGCAGCCCAACACTGAAAATTATATTGTGGGCTTTGTATTTTGATTAATAAAATAAAAACTATAAAAATTAAAATACAAAAATGAAATTTAAATGATCCCGCTTTAAATAAAAAGCAGTTTTTTTTATTTCGTTAAAAAAGAAAAGAAAAAAACCTAAACGTTTTTGCTCAGAATTCGTTTTTAATCCCTGCATGAGTTTAGTCATACATGATAAATATCAAAAAGCCTACGTTATAGCTTGATTACCAGTTTAAAAACAACGCAACAATTGTTATAATCAAGGAAATTAAACTTACCATCATGAAATGTCTACACAGGCGATAATGCCAAAAAGAAAGAGAAACATCGGAAAATAGGCATATTTTATTCAAGATATTAACCTGTTAACCTGCACCCCCCATATTGGGAATCACAGCTGAAAATGACTAACTAACTTAAAATGGTAACAGCTCCTGACTTCAGTGTGCCACACACACAATTGTGGTGTCTTTGGAAAGAAGACCCTTTGGCCTTTACTATCCATCATCCAGAGTTGATGATGCTCAAAAATATAAAAAGTTATAGACACTGAAGTGCCTTGATAAAAATTGTACCACACTGAATTTTTTTTTATTTCATATAAAAATACATGAAATCAGTCCTGGAGCAATCTAGAAAAGTAATGGGTTGAAAGTCACATGTCTCATTAGTTTATATTTCAAATCTGAAGAAGATACCATGAAAAATGAGATTCCTGCAGACATTTTTCTAGTCCACCCCCCCCCCCCCCCCCCCCGTTTGAGGAAAAATATTTACCAAATTATTGAAGAGTTCTACTACATACTTTTTAGTCTTTATACATGCCACTGCAGTTTTTCAATTATAAAACAGTAGACATAATCTTAGACATCGTATAAGTGATTTATTTGAGCACTAGAAAAATACAATAATAATAATTTTTGAGTGATAAAAAAAACAATAATAATAAAAAAAAATAACTTAATTACATACTGATTTCCTGACATACAGATGCTCCTGCTCATACATTAGGTAATCACATGCTGAAGATCATTCATACAGATGCTAATCATACTGATGGCTGCCCAATATAGTCAATATTCACATTATAATGGCCTTTTATATAGACTGCATTCACACTGATATCTGTGAACAGTCAGTAATTACCTGCTGATTATCAGTCATAGAGATGTTAATCACACAGATACAGGCAATTCCCCACAAAACACGCAAACATATATGAAAACAAAAAAAAAGAAATGTTTTTTTTTTGTGCTAAAAAGATCGCTAAGTTACGCCCCATCAGATGACAGGTGCGTCACAGCGTGCGTCACACGCCGTCGCGAGGGAGCGCCAGAATTCAAATAATCAATCTTCTGTGTATCTTTGACTTTTTTTTTTTTGGATGATTTCATTTTGTTTGGGACATTGCCTGCTACAAAATCATGCTGTTTTTTTACCACCAAGACGCTGTTTTTGAGCATAATTTGTTCCATAACGGACACAAACAATAACTCTCCCTGAAGAGATGAGACATAAACAAAGGATTAACGATCTAAATTACAGCGTTGTTGTTTCTTTGGACTAAAAGTGCTCGATGGAATGTTGTTCACTGGACCCTTATCTTTCAAATGAAACCAGGATTTACAGCATTGGATACATTTGAGAGTCGTTATCAGGATGAATAAGGTATGTGCTGCGGTTTTTTAATACATGTTTTGATGTGTACTGCTTACACAAATTTAGCAAATACATTCCGTATAAGCTTTCTATCGAAAAACAGCGATCGGTTGTCGATGCTAGAGGCTTAGACCTTCAAAATGATATATAGTTTGTCAAGATTCATTTTGTCCTGTTTTACTTTATCTGTTTGAAAGCAATGACGTGTGCAAACAAAGATCTTTCAAAGAGCTTTCAGTGCGTCCGCGTCTTGGTGCGGGTTAACAGGTTAAATGAATGAACGAGGCATTTATCATTCTTACAATCAACACCATATTATCGGATGTTATTATCGGATATCGCGATATTTTTGATAAGATATTTTTGACATATCCCCCAGCCCTAATGTGTACAGACGAAACCGTTGTCAAAACTGTCCCATGTACTCAAGGATCCATGAAAACGACTAAAAATGCTGCATTATGTTGCCAGGCCAGTAGATCACTTTGTAAAGAAACATTACAAATCTATAGAGCTCCGGAGGTTGACGTCATGTAATCTAAACTCCGACATTTTGGCAGGCAACCAAGAGAACGCTAGAGCGGCCGTAGCATTGGTATCGACAGTTGTAGAACAATAATTTAAAACCAAACTATTTAACTTACAAACCTGACACCATTTTAATATGGTGGACAGCTGCTGTGCGCTAGGATGCCAGAACATGCAGGGGAAAGCTAGGGTTGCCAATCGCCCCGTATTAGCCGGAATGTCCCGTATATTGGGCTTAATTTATGTGTCCCATACATGACCTCCCTTCCTCGCCCCCTCACGCAGTATTCTTTAAATAAATCAGAAAGTCCTGAACATAACTGTTCAAGGAAGGCTGCAGAATCCTCTGCCGGCTGGTCACTCCCACTTCACAATAAGCGCCGCTCGCACTAATAATAACATCCGTGTTTTGACTAAAGTACATTTCTATTTTGACAAATACAAACAACGTGATTATTTTTCATGAGTCCAACATCCAGCCGTGCAAGAAAACATGCAATCTAGCCGAGACGTGATCAATAAGGGAAACCGTCTTTCACTATTGCAAAATAGAGAAAAAAACATTTTACATTTAAGTAAACTTAACCTTGTAGCCCATCTTATTCGTAAAACACACAAAATGACCAATCAAAAAGTGTCATGCACCAAAAGCAGCCCATATTATATCTGTTATCTTTAATTGAAAAGATGCATTTTCCTATATACACACACGCAATTGTCCCATAAAGCAAAGGGGAAATCATTTTATCATATTCCTAAGGATTAGACGACTAAAATGGTTCACTGCAATAAAACGTGCTAACACACACAACATTTGGGATTAAACGGGTAAGATTTTATGACATTTATGATGTCTACTGTACTCACAGTGATATAGCTATACTGGCTAGCTACAAGGACAGCTAGAGTCGATTACTTTAGCTAACAACACAGTTGACTTACCCGTCCAATGATGACATTTTTACAGTCTATGGTTTTAGCCAACATGACTCCAAAGTTAAATATTCATCAAAAAAATTAATTGCGTCCATTGTACCCCTCCAGGCATTTGTAGGCTTTTAAAGAGTCTCCGGGGTAACGTTAGGAGGGAAAGTTGATGAGGTAGTTGTGGACATCAGGATACTGCAAGTCAGGAAATCTATCCATTAATTTATTGATAAACGTTAAAATCACCCCGGGGGCATTATGGGGATCTGTTATGAAACTTATGCTGCTGCCCAGTGTTAATTTTGGCAGGCATTTTTGATTTAGTCTTAGTCTTTATCTTGAGACGAAAATGCTTTATAGTCTTAGTCACATTTCATAGTTTTATTTGACGAAAAGTCATTGCATTTTTGTCAACTTTTAGTCATTACTTTTAGTCAAACTGCAGTTACCAACATTTATTTTGGTAGCTATTTTATATGTAGTCTTCAAACAAAAATAGTCATTAATTCTTCTCTCTTTATACCAAATCAATTAAGCTCATGAGAAATTTGAATCAAGGATTGAATTTGGGAAAAACTGAAATAAATTTTCATTTTAAGGTAGAGATACAAATCAAACTAATTTTTCAGATACAGTAGGTTTACTTAAGTATACATTTATTTAACATCTTTTGTTGGTTAACATTAATGACACAGATAGCTATTTAATTAGGAATGCTGTTCATTTAAGACGGATGCATGTAATACTGACACACGTTGAGTTTTCACCCACCTGTTTACGCTCACTTAAGCCATGACCGACTGTATTTACGTGAGATAATCTACACGATACACATTTGGGTCAGGTGCTGAGGCCATTGTTTCAGATCGCTAGTTTGCGTTTTGGTACGTTAGCCTTTCTGTCCGCTGCGGCTGCCATACTGAGACTAGATATACAAACACCCCTTTTGAAAGACTAGACAGTTAATTTAGCCTATAGGATGCATTTTGAATGTCCGGTAGTCCTCAAATAGCATTCTAGTCCCGTCTCGTCTTGTTAACGAAGACTCGGCATATATTTCGTCATAGTTTTTATCATCAGATATTAATTTTAGCTTGTCAACGTCTCGTCTTAGTCACAGAAAAAAGGTTCGTTAACGAACATTTTTCATCATTGTCTTCGTTAACGAAATTAACACTGCTGGCGCCATTCATTTCATATTCGCTCCCGGCTGTTCTTGCCTGGTGGTGTTAACAGAATGGGTCATGTGACGTCTGGATAGGCTGAACATAATACAAATGCATGTGATGTTACTGCTCTCTACAGGGAATCTGCAGGTATCATCACTTCAAATGTAACACTTTTAAAGGGGTCATGACCTGCATTTATTAATATTATTATTTATAATGGATCCTGCACCTATAAAGTTTTTACATAGAAGTAAAAGATGATTTTAGTCTCTGATTTGAATGCTCTGTTTGAAGGGGCATGTCGGCTGTGAGATTTCAATGGAAACGCATTACATGTGGAAGAGTCTCAAATACTTTTACTATGTTTTAATCATAACATCTGTCTTGAAAAGTGTTAATTATAGCATTATATATTTAAATCTATCTTAACCATCACATGGTTGCATCAGTGAGCATATTACAGTGTTTAATCTCATCACATCTCATTTTCTGCACTGTCATGAAATGCTTTTATCATAACTAAGAGCAAACATGATGTAAATACTGTTAAAATGTCATTGGCTGTGTTCGAAATGGCTTACTGCTTACTGCCCAGTACACACTGCATACTGCCTACTATTTTTTTAAAGAATAGTGTGTGAAAGAGTATACAATATACAACAAATGTTTCAGAGTAGTATGCTTAATTGTCACATGACAAACACAAACATTAATTCAGCTCAGCTGTCAAGGTTATTACCTTACAAACAAATGTGCTAACTATTCTTTATACAAAGGCTTGTTAATAAGGCTTCATATTAGTAAACAATGCTATATTGCCCAATTGAACTCATTTCATAACTGAATAACTTTACATAGGCTATTGGACTGAACTGAATGAGCTGTCTTTAAATGAACTATGATATTTTTGGCAGTTACACTAATTGGAAAGAGTGATATATTCTAGTTACACTAAGTGCAAATAATGATAAATTGTGTTTAGACTAAAATAGCAGCATTTTCTTTAGCAACAGGTGTGCAAATAGTAGTTAGGTGGCAGATGGTTGTACTTCAGTACTGCAGTAGTACATTATAAAACAGTATGCAATAACATATGTAAATTATCATACATTTTATTTGATGAAGGCAATTTTATTGGGACAAAACCTACCTACAGCGAAGCACACTGTATTATTAATGAGGTGTTTAATTTCCACTTTTCAAATATTTACTTATTTTTTTATTGAAAATAAATGCCTTTCTGATCTGGTATGTGATGGAAAAAGGAGTTGCACGAGTTTGACAAGGCGGAATCAAACTCGGATCGCTCTCATCAACAGCACACATCTAGTGTCTTTTACTCTCTGTGCCACTGATTCTACAGAAATGCACGTGTCTTTTGCAGTGCTGTTTATCACAGCCAGGCATTGGTGGCTGGAGTTAATGTAAATAGCCTCTGACAACAAATTGGTCTATTTCTCCTTTGAGTTAAAACACCCCGTTTCTTTTTAGAGCTGCTTGACGGCAGAATTTTATTCTGCTTGCATAACTGAAATATTAATTTTATTTATATTATATTACTGCTATATTAATATTATTATTTAATATCTTTGAAACAATGTACAGTAGTCAACATTTGAAGTGGATCAAAACCTTTCGTTAAGTTGCCCTAAAACCTAAAAGCGTTCTTGTGTTAGGATAACTTTGATAAATTTTTTTGATCCACTTCAAAAGCGCTATAGAGATAAAGGTGACGTCATTCGACTTGATCGGAAAAGTGCCGTAGAGATTAAAGTACAATTTATGTCCAACAAATGATATTGTTTTTAGATGCACAGTGATAGTTTGTAGTTTACATGTATATGTATATACGTACATATACAAGTGTAACATTTATATTTACTATTCCCCGCCTCCAGTTCACTCATGCCTTTGAAGATGAAACGTCACATGGAGCGCGTTGTGTTCGGGGAAACAGTATTCCACGCAGTGTCTTCAGATGCATACATCAAATTTCAGCAAATGTAGCAGGTAATCCGGGCATTCCATGCATACTGAAAATTCACATACTATTCACAGTATTCACACAGCATACTGCAGTATAGTAGGAGTTGTATGATAGTATGCCATTCGGAAAACAGCTTCTGTACTGATTTCAGTGTACTTGAGTTATATTTAGCAGATTCTGGCAAATATAGTAGGTCATCCGGGTATTTCATGCATACAGAAAATTTGCATACTATGCACAGCATACATACTGCATGCTGCAGAAATAGTCAGAGTAGTATGATAGTATGGCATTTCGAACACAGCCATTGTGTGGTGCAAGAGAACCACTGATTATAACATGAGTTTTAAGTGTCCAGGTTTGGTTTTAAGCATTAAATTTGATCACTGGCTTGATTTACTGTCACACAAAAAACATTAAACGATTTTGAGACAGAAAATCTGACTGAACTTGAATAATTACACAATAATCATAGATCAGGCATTAGAATAAACAAGGTTACTTCCATGTTGTGACAATGCTGTCAGGTTTATATCTTAAAGCAAAAGTCTGTTTGCAAACCTGCTGCAAAACTGTTACTGATTTACCAAAGAATCCACAGCGAAATGTAACTTACTGAACAACCAAACATTCACATGGTTGAAAATAACCATATTCCAAGCGACTTGACTTCAAATAACGTTAAAAAACTAAATTCATTTGTATATTCAGTCTCACATGCTCTGAGTTAAGTTTACAGTTTTATGATTCCAAAACAGCGAAAGTAAAGTCAAATAATATAATCTTCTCTGTGTCGGTTCAGTCACATTTCCATAAGAACTTTGAAACGTTGATGACTATTAAGACTAAGCTAGGCTTTGTTAGATTATTATACCACAAACAGTATTCAAAGATGAATGAAGAATAAACACTAACCTCCTTGTTCCTGTTTTATTCTCCGGGTTTCTGGTTCACTCTCCTCTTTAACAAACACCATCTTCACAGATGATACTCCTCCAGATATTCCTGCTTGCTTCAAAACTTAGTCACGCCTGCGAGGATGAGAATATTAGTTATTTACTGACCTGATCCAAAAACTGTATCTTTCTATTTACAGAAACAACCTTTCTAGCAGTTTGTCTTAAACCACTTTCAAGACAAAACAACAGAGAGCGCAGTGAAACTGAACTTCTTTAGTGGTGTTTGGCAAACAAACGTAAGTGTTTTAGCGCCACCCGATGTACCTGAAAGTGAAGCAGTGAACTAATTAGGGTGCGTCTGAAATCGCATACTACTTGTGTAGGTACTACATTTGAATTCAAACGTACTTTTCGACTGTTAAGAAAGTACGTTCTATATAGTATGAATGAGGGTAGTATGAATGGAATTCAGACGTACTACATCCGCCATGTTGATGTTGTCACGTGTCATGTGTCGTCACAACAGCGCGAAAATTTAAAGAGCCCACTCTACTGCGCGAACATCAGCAATGCTGCTCGTAATTCTTACCGCTTTCATCGGCGTTTTAACGTTGATTGGTTCAACAGCTTCAACAGCTCAGAGGAGGCATAGGTCAGCTGCTCACAGATCACGCCTTCGTCGACAGCTTGTAAAATATTTATCAAATAACGTAAGTATAATCACATATTTAGCTAGCACATTTTACCTCAGAATAAAAAGACACGTCTAAACACCGTGACAAAGGCTGATTTGGAGCAACGAAATAAAGTAATTTATTGTTATGAATGAATACATATAAAAATACACTGGACAAACAAAAGACACATGAATCACTGAATAAACTTGAATGAATGCATACACAATACACATACATACAGAGAGAAAGAGAAAAAGAGAACAAATACAAACAATATATACATAGCTTAAATAAATATTATAAATAGATACAATATATACATAAATAATATATACAAAATAAATTGTATATACATATTCTAAAAAAAAAAACTATATACACATTTACAGACTGTGAGCCCTACGACCTACTGCCACCTGAATGCTGCTGTGCCAATTCTTCGATTATATTTCGAAGATGGATCTGACCTTCGTCCCAACCTCCGGCTTTCACGACAGTCCATCATGTCCCTCATCGCTGCTTTGAAGTCAGATTCAGACCATGGCTGGGAGAATGATATTGAGGTGCTGGTGTTTCTCTACTGGCTGGCCCATGCAGCATCATATCGGGTGGTGTCACTGGCCTTTGACATCCCAAAGTCCACGGTGCACGACATCGTGCACAGAATCAGCAGGGCAGTCATCTGTATTTTGAGGAGAGTGGTCGTTTTACCGACTTGGGTTTCTGCAGATTTTATGAAGGTAAATTTAAGAATTTGTTTTTAGAAAGTGTAATGAATAATCTGAAGGGAATACAACTCATCAATATGTTCTCTAAATGTAAATTTATATGGAGCAGACATACATTTACATAAACTAAGCAGACACTTAAAAGTTTACAACACTTCAAAAAGATAAAAAATAAATAGATTTGTACTGATCTCTATTACTTAAATTTTTACAAAGAAATAGTTTAAGGTAAGAATAATGCTCACAAACAAGAATATGGAAATAACTTTTACTGTACTATCAGATCGCACTGTAAAGAGTGATGTTCTTGGTTAGCATTTTTGTCTTGTGTTCCAGTGCAAATGTCTACAGATTCATAAATCAAGAAAAATTGATTATGATTAAAACAAGAACAAATAACCACCTGTGGGCTCAGAAAAATCTACTTAAATACAATGAAAAAATAATTTTCATACCACAGTGACAGATATTGTTCTTGTTTTAAGCATAAAAACAAGACAATTTCTTCATTTTGCATCTCAAATAAATGTTTCTTGATTTAATATTTATATTCAGTATTTGTATTGGGACAAAAACTCAGGAAGACATTCATTTTTGGCAGTGCATTTACATTTATTGCCTTGATGAATTTAAGACTTTCTGCTCTGTTTTAAGACCTTTTAAGGCTTAAAATTGTGGAAGGGTTAATTAAGACTATTTAAGACTGAAAAACCCTGTTTTTATACAAGTTCTCCTCTGCTAGTGCACATCCTCTCCAACACCAAGACTCCTGTCGGGCCTCCTCGCGGCTGCACATGGTAACTGGGGATATTGCAGCCCCAGGCTAATCGACAGGGGATCTCAGAGCAGCAGTGGTCCCCAGAGGTGGCACCCACCAACCACTGTCACACTGCCTATGGCCGTGTGTGTGAATTTACATAATTCTTTGAAACTAGCTACATATCACAAATGTCACTAGAGGGTTATATTTATATTTAGTATAGTTTAGTTTTAAAAATTACTTTATTCTGGAGTAATAAAGTGAAGCCCTATAAATGAGATTAGTATATAATATTATTGTCTGTAAAAGTTACCTGTCTGAAGATGCTGAAGTTCATTTTCCTGGCACCATTATAAAATGTTTAAAGAAATTTCCAATTGGTGTTGCTTTAAACTCTATTACACTACTTGATGCGAAAGTGATTTTGTCTTAAGCTTTGTGCTCTCATTCATGTAGAAGTTAAATGTGAAAAAAATAAAATGAATACATTTTAAAAGCTGTCTGGCCTGGGTTTTCTCTACAGTGTGGCACTTAAAAAAATAGCTAGAAAGTACTACAAAATCAGTGTACACATAAGTGCTTTAAAATAGTTGTTACTCAATGCCACATATTAAGCACTTTACAACTGACAAAATCTAGCTACTGTAAATCCATGGAAACTAACGTTGCAACAAAACTTGATAAAACAGCATGAAACTATGACAACCTCAACATAAATAAATGGAAAGAAAGTGTAGTTTAATATTAATATTCTTTATTTTTTTTGC
Organism: Aspiorhynchus laticeps; assembly: GCA_023376895.1. Taxonomy (NCBI): domain Eukaryota; kingdom Metazoa; phylum Chordata; class Actinopteri; order Cypriniformes; family Cyprinidae; genus Aspiorhynchus; species Aspiorhynchus laticeps. The sequence goes on along the minus strand of CM041801.1, from coordinate 40,075,596 downwards.
TATGAGCTCTAAAAGCTGAAGAAATCTTTCCCGATCGCACGCCTCCGTTGCTTTGTACCGCCAGCCTGACAAGCGGGTCTGTGACCAGCGCCGGGAATGGCTGCAGGACCGGATGGCTGCTTGCCGGAGCTGGATTACTTCCCCTGTTGCAAAGTCGTGTGTCTATGGTGTATTATGTGCTTTTGTTGCTGAGGTGTTTTTCCTGTTCTCACACTGTACTCCCCAAGGAGCATAGTCTGGGGGTTATTTTTTTCTCCTCACCTTCCTCTTGTTTGCTGTATTTTTCTTCAATTCCCTGTCTTCCTGTCCTGTCTACCCCCTTGTCATATATGTATGTGTGATGGCTAATTTCACTGGTACTTGTGACTAGTGACAATAAAGGGCTACTACTACCTCTCTCTCTCTCCTTTGTCTCCCTGTCTCGTCTTTCCTCTCTCTCTCTCATTTCTCGGTCTCTTCTTTCTTCTCTTTCCCTGGCCTCTTGTTCACGCCTCTCCTCTTGCTCTCGTTTCTCTCTTTCTCGTCTTTCCTGCCTTTCCATCATCTCTCTCCATCTCCTCTCCTCCCTTTCTACTGCTTCCATTTCTTTTTCTGCTTCCCTCTCCTCCATCTCGCGGATCAGCTCCTCTATGTCCTTCCTCTTCCTCCCTACTCTTTCATCTGTTGACCTCGCCGAGGATGGTGAGGTTACAGCAGCATCTGGTCTGGATGAGGCAATAATGTTGGGTGGTGTGATGGAAGGTCTGCACCCTATTGCCTCATCCAAGACAGAATACCACTTCCAAGATGCTGCTGTAACCTCACCATCCTCGGTGCTGATTTAAGATCATATAAAAATTTAAAAGCAAAATACCAAGATCAAATCATGAAAGAATTCAAATTTTGGGGTGAACAGAAATTTTGCCCTCAAGCTTCTGCTCTGTCACAAAAGCTGTCACAATAAATGCACAGAAATCAAGAACAAAAATAATTCAGTAAGACCTAATTATGTACTACATTCAGTGTCAACAGCACCTGAATAAAATTACATTTTACATTATTTGTTTACTTACTCAAAACCTTTGATGGCAGCATTACGCTTTCCAGTGAAGAGGGCTTCATTAGCCACTCTCCACTGGATAAGCAGCCGAGTGTGTTCTTCAGTCCCTGTAAGGTCAAAACAGAAAACATTAATCATGATCAATCTATTAATGCTACACCGACAAACTGAGGCATACTTATTAACAGTGGCTTGCTATGTAGCCAACAAAATATATACTAACTTAAATATAAACACTAGAAAAAAGAGGGAAAAAAATCGCTGTAATTCCGTTGAATTTTCTAATTTCATTAAACTGCTAAACAATGTACGTCTCCGTTAGAAAAGCAGTGTTAACAAGCTGATGTACAGCATTGATGTTAGCTCGATCTGTTCGTTCGCTTGATGTGCTCCGTAATGATTAAAAAACCTTTTACAGCCTGAAGTCATCTCATCGATTTACAATGTTTAAACTTTTAATAAGTCAGCCGTTTACTTTGATTATTTTAAACAAGTGCAATTTAACCACAATGAACAACGTTTTTCCCTGAAGTACTTACACTTGAAAAGAGCCGCGTCTCCGCTTTCTGCCATTTTTCGAATATGACGCCTCCTCTCCCGTGGCCTCATGGGATAGTGAAGTGTCCATCGTATGCCTACTACAGAATTCGGGCAGAAGCAGTAGGTCATCCGGGTACTTCTCGCCTACTGTTTTTCGAATACTATGAATTCGGACATACTACTCGCCTCGCATACTGTTTTTCGCATACTATATAGTAGGGAAGTATGCGATTTCGGATGCAGCGACAGTCACTTGCTTCATTCCAGAATGAATCAGCCGTTCGAACGAATCAATTGAATAATTCAGTGAAAAAAAATCAGTGACGTACCGCCACCTGCTGGTGGTTTGTTTCATTTTTAGCGTATCATTTCAGTTATTTAATTCATTTAATATTTCTGTATTCAAATTTTATATTTAAAACTTTAATCTCCACATGAATCTATGAATTTAATTGCACTCATGCCACCTCTGAGCATCATTAAACGTCTGAAAATGTACCTACAACCAGGGGCGGATCTACCGGGGTGGCACGGGTTCTGCCACCCTAAGAAAAAGCTGTGCCACCCCACCTGCCACCCCAGAATTATCACAGAATAAAATATAAATGTAAGCAATGTTTCATGTGCTACTTTTCAGCCGAGGCGATGACAGCGTAACGGAAAATAATAGCAAAAAAACAAGTCTTTCACTAAACTGTGCACGATGGTTGCACTGCCGCAGCGCGCTCAGTGTAGTCGGCTTCATTAACAAATGACTCTTATGAACCGGTTCTTTTTGAGTCAAAAACACAAAGCGCGGGCGGCCCATTCACTAACTAATTGTTTTTACATTTGTTCGTGAATCAGATACTACTTCTTGGTTTATTCAGAAGTCCTCTGAGAAATCTAATCCCGTCCGGATATGTCTGAGATTCATCCCATAATTGTTTGGTGATCCGATTCTCCGACTGCTCGCTCCACTTTCGTAATGGATATAGGGCCTTTCTGCCATATCGGACGAAACAATAACATGAAATCAATAAGAAGATGACGATCACGAAAACATAGCACAATATCTTGTATTGCAGTTTTCTCGATTGTATAACTGATTTTAGTTGCCCATTTTCCCCAAACCATTAATTCAGTTCTCAAAACAAAGACACATTTCTCAAAAAGTTTAACAATGAGTAAGTTAAACATTAGGTAGCAAAACTGATGACACACCAATCTGAATCCCTGCATCCTAAGTAACAACGGAGAGAGCTGAAAGAATAATACTGTATACATGGGTTTTATACTTACACATTCAGTATAATTACAGTACAGTACATTAGATGATGGAAATATCATTATTCTATATGTACAGTAAACTGTAGCACATGTTGTACACCTTCAAACGTTTGACTGTCAAATTTTATTTGTAACCCTTTTTTATGTGTACTGCATGTTTGCAGAACTGAGAAATGACTGCCTAGAGATATAGCTAGTCTTGTGTCAGGAGACCAGGAAATTTGACCAAATGTGCAGAGGATTTACTTTGTTGTTTATTTTTTTACTGTGGTGCATACCAAGTTAATCTACAATTCTTTGGTATTTCAACTTTTCTAGTGTTTTTCGTCTACTGCAAGATTACTTTACAGTAGTAAAATTACAATTATCTGTTCCCAAAAGTTCATTGCTGAATTATTATTATTATTATCTGTAATTTGATTTATGTTGTATACTGTAATAGACATTGAGCTGCAAAAAATAATTCCTGAATCCTAATAAGAGTTTTTTGTTAAGTGTTATTGATCTCATGAGTGTTCACTGGGCAGGAAAGTCATTGTGTATTTGAATTGTGTGTAAGGATTAAGAATACCTGTAATAACTAGATTGAAAAGTTTGAAAGACAAATTTATGCTGGCTTGTCTTAAAGTCTTGTTTAAAAAACATAAATGATTTGGTCAGTTAGATGTTCTAGATGTTTGCTAAAGTGTTGCTAGTTGGTTGCTAGGATATTCTGGGGTGTTGCTAGACTATTGATAGTGTGTTCTGGGTGATTACAGACATTCCCACCTAACAGAAAATCAAACATTGTTTTCAAAACTGATCCAGTTTCAATGCTTTGATATTATTGTATTTCTTTCTAATGTTAGGAAATTCAAAAGTGTTACTCTTAAACTTGCACTAAAACGTGATTTATACCATCTAAGTAGCCTATGTAATACTAATAGATCCGCATGTCTTCTTTAATGATACAAGCTCAGAAACATTTATAACCTGTTGAAGTTTTTTATATTGTGTATTGACTTGGTGCCATGATGGATATTGAAATGTTGTTATTTATTTTTCATTTTAAACAGTATAGATGATTACTTAATGGTAATGCAATATTTGTGAACACAACTGTGCATGTCAAGGTTCTTTATTATTTATTATTTGTCACATACACAATCATACAGGGTATAATCAGTAGTTTAATGTATGTCAGACAATAAATCCCCAAAAAGTATAGAGTGGTATCAGCTATTGGGGCAGACCAGGGTTCCTCAAATCTTACCCTGGAAGTCCAATCTGCTGCAGAGTTTAGCTCCAACCCTGATCAAACTCACCTACCTGTGATTTTCTTAACTTTTACTTTACTTTTAGTCATTTAGCAGACGCTTTTATCCAAAGCGACTTACAAATAAGAAAAAGTAACCAAAACTGAAAGTGAAAACTCTGGAAATACTAAATACACACATTGAAGAAAATAAAGAAATTAAATAAAATTGAAAAATGCATACAACATTTCAATTCTAAACATTTAAATGAAAGCTAAAAACAATTCAAAATATTAAAACAACAAAAGATAAGAGTATAATAATGCTTCTAACATAACACTAAGCCAAACACCAAAAAACAACTACATGTGTACAGCCATACACATATACATATTCTGTTCATATACATACATCAAAAAATACATTAAATACATATATTATTTCATTTTCATGTACAAACCCGATTCCAAAAACGTTGGGACACTGTACAAATTGTGAATAAAAACAGAATGCAATGATGTGGAAGTTTCAAATTTCAATATTTTATTCAGAATACAACATAAATGACATATCAAATGTTTAAACTGAGAAAATGTATAATTTTTAATTAAAAATAAGTTGATTTTAAATTTCATGGCATCAACACATCTCAAAAAAGTTGGGACAAGGCCATATTTACCACTGTGTGGCATCCCCTCTTCTTTTTATAACAGTCTGCAAACGTCTGGGGACTGAGGAGACAAGTTGCTCAAGTTTAGGAATAGGAATGTTGTCCCATTCTTGTCTAATACAGGTTGCTCAACTGTCTTAGGTCTTCTTTGTCGCATCTTCCTCTTTATGATGCGCCAAATGTTTTCTATGGGTGAAAGATCTGGACTGCAGGCTGGCCATTTCAGTACCCGGATCCTTCTTCTACGCAGCCATGATGTTGTAATTGATGCAGTATGTGGTCTGGCATTGTCATGTTGGAAAATGCAAGGTCTTCCCTGAAAGAGACGACATCTGGATGGGAGCATATGTTGTTCTAGAACTTGGATATACCTTTCAGCATTGATGGTGCCTTTCCAGATGTGTAAGCTGCCCATGCCACACGCACTCATGCAACCCCATACCATCAGAGGTGCAGGCTTCTGAACTGAGTGCTGATAACAACTTGGGTTGTCCTTGTCCTCTTTAGTCCGGATGACATGGCATCCCAGTTTTCCAAAAAGAACTTCAAATTTTGATTCGTCTGACCACAGAACAGTTTTCCACTTTGCCACAGTCCATTTTCAGACCTGCCAACCTGTACGCATTTTGCGTAGCGGGCACGCATTTTGACCTCAAAGTACGCAGGTACGATTTGTCACTTTAAACTACGCAAAAACCTGGTGACGCCTTTGTGCATGCACAGTAGCCTACTTAAATCATGCAACAGCAATGAAAGAGGACTTCGACCAATCAGAGCGCTGGGTTCATTCCCCATCTAGCAAGTGGGATGATTGACAAATGCGTAGACCTATCATTAAAAAGAGACTGCAAATAGACAGCAAAACAAAATCCCGCTCGGTCTCGTACCTTTTTACTCCCGCCGTCTGATTTCTTAAAAGAGGACAGTACACACGGTATTTACAACTAAGGTAAACGAGTTGGGGTGGATGTGGAAAGTTAAAATATTGAGTTGAGTTAACTTAATCCTCTGGAGTCGACGTGATCGCATTGATATTCTAGACGAACTGTGAATAGAATAAAAGCACACATTCATATTCAGCCAGATCTGCTGCGGTTTATTTGTTCATATAGCTGCACTCACTGAACAGCGTCCTAATATTAGGGCGTTTAGTCCAAAAAAAGTGTGCGTACTTGGATAAATACTGATATATTTGCACTAGAACTTCGACCGTGTCTAATAAACCTTTACAAAAGTCTTACCGGAACATTCAAATCTGCATTCGCGCAGCTGCTGACAGAGCAGACAGTTAACATGTTTGGGTAACAGCTTCACAAACAGTCTTTTCAACTACACAGTATTATTTCTGTATTACAGTCATTCATATTATCACAGAAATACTGGGATCAAAGTTAATAGTTCAGATATAAAGACTGATGTTTATGGTAGCGAATAGCGATCAAAATAGACCTTTTGAAAGTTAACTGGCGCTTCAAATAACGTTTGTGTCGACTGCATTGTTTCGCCACTAGGTGGCGACAAGTGACTTAAAAAAAATTATTTGTGATTGAATCAAGAGATTCGTTCAAAAACGCTGATTCATCCAGTAAAGAAACAAGTGAAGTATTTATGAGTGAGACATTAAATCATTCATTCAAACCACTTTTTCATAATTTTAATATTAACTAAATATATTATAAATATATATTAATTTAAATGTTTAATAATTCGTTCAAATTAAACACTTTTAAATAGACTGCAGCAATAATATTTTGTCACACATAATTTTGTTTCGTGGGAGAAATGTGATCTCTGTTTGAGACAAAAAAAATGTATCTTAAAAATTCTCAATTTATCCAGAATCGTGCAGCTGTACTATGTGACTGAGTGCAGACCTTTGGGAAATATTTAACAAATAACATTATCCTAACACTACATATGATATATACTACATATGATATATGCAGCTGTAGTATGTGACTGAGTGCAGACCTTTGGGAAATCTTTAACATAAATAACATTATCCTAACACTACATATGATATATACTACATATGATATATGCACCCCCCCCCCCCCATTTTAAATGAGCCTTGGCCCAGAGAAAACGCCTGCGCTTCTGGATCATGTTTAGATATGGCTTCTTTTTTGACCTATAGAGTTTTAGCCGGCAACGGCAAATGGCACGGTGGATTGTGTTCACCGACAATGTTTTCTGGAAGTATTCCTGAGCCCATGTTGTGATTTCCATTAGAGTAGCATTCCTGTATGTGATGCAGTGCCGTCTAAGGGCCCGAAGATCACGGGCATCCAGTATGGTTTTCCGGCCTTGACCCTTATGCACAGAGATTGTTCCAGATTCTCTGAATCTTTGGATGATATTATGCACTGTAGATGATGATAACTTCAAACTCTTTGCAATTTTTCTCTGAGAAACTCCTTTCTGATATTGCTCCACTATTTTTCGCCGCAGCATTGGGGGAATTGGTGATCCTCTTCCCATCTTGACTTCTGAGAGACACTGCCACTCTGAGAGGCTCTTTTTATACCCAATCATGTTGCCAATTGACCTAATAAGTTGCAAATTGGTCCTCCAGCTGTTCCTTATATGTACATTTAACTTTTCCGGCCTCTTATTGCTACCTGTCCCAACTTTTTTGGAATGTGTAGCTCTCATGAAATCCAAAATGAGCCAATATTTGGCATGACATTTCAAAATGTCTCACTTTCAACATTTGATATGTTATCTATATTCTATTGTGAATAAAATATAAGTTTATGAGATTTGTAAATTATTGCATTCCTTTTTTATTCACAATTTGTTCAGTGTCCCAACTTTTTTGGAATCGGGTTTGTAGTATGAAGTACTAAATAACTCAAATTAAATAAAACTAAAACTGAATAAACAACCTATACAGACATCAACACGGAGCCAAGCCCACATGTTTTAAAACAACAGCAAAAACTTACTTACACATAGTAAGAAATGGTTATACAAACTGAAATAGAAGTGAAACAAGTAGTAGGAAAGAGGAAAAATAAAAAGCGATACTTTTATCCTTTGCCGGTGTCGCTGCCCGGTGGAGTCGCACGGTGGAGTCGCACGGTAGAGTCGATGGTCTTTACTCTTCGGTCTTCACACGACGGCTGCCACGGTATACTAAGCTTTTTATAGCCATCTAACAAAATACTACTCCAATTCAGCTGCACACACTTTCCTGATTCATCACAACAAATGGCCAAGCAAGCGCCCGACACTGACAAGGGACGCGATACACTACGAGACCAAACGCGATTTCAGCTCATCTCCACTTAGTAAACAAAAACAAGCGTTGCCTAGCAACGACAACTGCCTAAACACTAATGAGACAAGTAAATACACTTACGAGCTGATTTGAACTTCCGCTGATAAACTGCTTCTCTCAATGAGTATTACTTTACACTGACTTCTGCTGGCGCTTGAACACACTTTCCTGATTCATCACAACAAATGGCCAAGCAAGCGCCCGACACTGACAAGGGACGCGATACCTCACCTCTCCAAGATACCTTGAAGGACCTATCTGAGAGGTAAGACTCAAACCACTGGAGTGCGGTTCCTGAGATGCCCTTTTTCAATAGGGTAGACAGGAGGATCTGGTGGTTGACCATATCAAAAGCAGCGGACAGATCCAGCAAAAAAAGTAATGAAGACTTGGAAGCCGCTCTAGCAAGTCTTAGGGCTTCAACAACTGAGAGCAAGGCAGTTTCAGTCGAATGTCCACTTCTGAAGCCAGACTGGTTGCTGTCAAGGAGGTTGTTCTGTGTTAGAAAGGCAGAGACTTGGTTGAACACAACTTGTTCAAGTGTTTTTACAATGAAAGGTAGAAGGGAAACCGGTCTATAGTTCCCTAAAAGAGTTGGGTTAAGAGTGGGTTTCTTAAGAAGTGGGGTTATACGAGCCTGTTTAACCCTAAGGGGACGGCTGTATCGCCGGCGATACCAACTCGTTTTTTTAAGACCAGTGCAAAAGACATTAAAAATACTCCGTCGATTTTGGTCGTACAGATAAGTGTTATACATCAATTGAAACTTTGAAGTGTCTATTATTTTTGTGTACACTCACAATAACAACAAAACTTTGTGGTTTTCGAAAAAAAAAAGAAAACAAACAGGATGCGCTCTCTGTCTTCTCCATCTCCGCGAGCTGCTCTTCAAAAAACGTCACTAAAATGAACTGTAACTCAGCAAAAACTCAACCCACATGGGAGTTATATCTATAGAAAGCTGGAAGTGTCTACTTTCAAATGAAGTAAGTCTTATCGAAAACAAACATTCTGTGATGAAGTAATCCGTATGAAACCAACACGATGTCCAGTCTGTCCCGTCTAACTCATTATTTCTAATGCGATCCCGCCCCCTCGCGTTCATATGTAAATATCACGCGTGAGCCGCGTGCTCAAAGAGACGCCCATAAACAAAGCCAGATGTTCCTTGCGCTAACATTACTGTTCGTTTCTGGAAGAAGACACGCTGAATAAAAGCTGGATACATTACTGTTCGTTTCTGGAAGAAGACACGCTGAATAAAAGCTGGATTTGCCTCCAAATAAGAGCAAGAGTTCATCCAGAAGAGAAGAGCGATATGATGAGTAAGTAATGTTTCTTTTTTTTGCATTAGTTAACATGTTATTGTGACTCAAACTTGAACACGTTTATTTTTTTTCTCAAATGACAACATGATGAATGCTACAACGTTTAGAAAAATGTTTAATGTTCACAAATGGATTGAATAGCGTGCTAAACGATAATAATTAGTTTCTCCGATATAAAATATCCTTTTTTATAGTACAAAGTACATCTTTTGTAGTACAAAGCCATACATACTAGGCTATATGACTACAAAATCATAGTTCGTTTTTTCTAAACAATAATAATTAGTTTCTCAGATATAAAATGTATTTTTTTGTTTACGATAGTACAAAGCATGCGTGAGTCTATAAAACATATATATAAAAAGATGCTCCTGATATTAACATGCTCGCAAATGTTTTTGTTGTGTATTTTTTTAATCAGATACCTGCACCACAGATGATGAATCCTGATGACTTTCTTCAAACTCAGAATCAGATGTCCAACTACACTGATATTATATGGTGAAACAAGCTCCTTGACCACTGATTATGTTTTTTTTTTCCTTCTTGAATCCATGGAAAGTAGCAGAAACACTCAAAAAACACACGCAAATATCAGGCATGATTTACTTGTCACTTGTTGAACAGAATCTGTTGCAGGAATGACTCAAAGTCTGTTCACATCTCTGTGGTTAGATCAGTGTGCACAATAATGTGTCTTTGACCTTCATTATGTATGTTTTGATTATACGGTGTTGTAAATAAAATACAAATAATTAAAAAAAACATTTGTTCAATCTCCTCACATTCTCTCTTACCTGCCTCAAAGTCAGTCACACTGATGGGCCATTAGCAGCCTTTAGGGGAGGGCCCTTTGTGTCTCAGGTGAGAATCACTTAATATTCAAGGACATTGTCACTCCCTCGCATACAGGCTTTCAATCACAAAACATGTCTTAACCCTCTGGGGTCTGAGGTGATTTTGGGGCCCTTGAGAGGTTTTGACATGTCCTGATATTTGTGCTTATTTCAGCTACTTATAACATACTAATGACCAACATGTATTTGTTTTTGTATTCAGCACAAACTTTGCTACAATATTATGTGACCAAGATGGATGTACATCTTTGTATTTTTTTAGAAAAAAAATATTATGCGTGGTTAGTAAGTTTTGGGAAAAAAAATGTAGCTGAAATAAGGCCATAAAACCCACACTAAATAGTCCTGAATAAGACTTTAGAGTAATCAGTCTTGTCGGCTAGAATATTTACTTCACAATTAAGTGAGAATCATTCTGCTTACTCATTTACAGAAAACAATACATTGATTAAAATTTTTTAAGACATGTTTTGTGATTGAAAGCCTGTATGCGAGGGAGTGACAATGTCCTTGAATATTAAGTGATTCTCACCTGAGACACAAAGGGCCCTCCCCTAAAGGCTGCTAATGGCCCATCAGTGTGACTGACTTTGAGGCAGGTAAGAGAGAATGTGAGGAGATTGAACAAATGTTTTTTTTTAATTATTTGTATTTCATTTACAACACCGTATAATCAAAACATACATAATGAAGGTCAAAGACACATTATTGTGCACACTGATCTAACCACAGAGATGTGAACAGACTTTGAGTCATTCCTGCAACAGATTCTGTTCAAGAAGTGACAAGTAAATCATACCTGATATTTACGTGTGTTATTTGAGTGTTTCTGCTACTTTCCATGGATTCAAGAAGAAAAACAACATAATCAGTGGTCAAGGAGCTTGTTTTACCATATAATATCAGTGTAGTTGGACATCTGATTCTGAGTTTGAAGAAGGTCATCAGGATTCATCATCTGTGGTGCAGGTACCTGATTCAAACAAATACATAACAAAAACATTTGTGAGCATATTAACATCAGGAGCATCTTTTTATATATATGTTTTATAGACTCACGCATGCTTTGTACTATCGTAAACAAAAAAATACATTTTATATCTGAGAAACTAATTATAATTGTTTAGAAAAAACGAACTATGATTTTGTAGTCATATAGCCTAGTATGTATGGCTTTGTACTACAAAAGATGTACTTTGTACTATAAAAAGGGATATTTTATATCTGAGAAACTAATTATTATAGTTTAGCACGCTATTCAATCCATTTGTGAACATTAAACATTTGTCTAAACATTGTAGCATTCATCATGTTGTCGTTTGGGAAAACAAATAAACGTGTTCAAGTTTGAGTCACAATAACACGTTAACTAATGCAAAAAAAAGAAACATTACTTACTCATCATATCACTCTTCTCTTCTGGATGAACTCTTGCTCTTATTTTGAGGCAAATCCAGCTTTTATTCAGCGTGTCTTCTTCCAGAAACGAACAGTAATGTATCCAGCTTTTATTCAGCGTGTCTTCTTCCAGAAACGAACAGTAATGTTAGCGCGAGGAACATCGGGCTTTGTTTATGGGTGTTTCCTTGAGCACGTGGCTCACGCAGCTATTTACATGTGAACGCGAGGGGGCGGGATCGCATTAGAAATAATGAGTTAGACGGGACAGACTGGACATCGTGTTGGTTTCATAGGGATTACTTCATCACAGAATGTTTGTTTTCGACAAGACTTACTTCATTTGAAAGTAGACACTTCCAGCTTTCTATAGATATAACTCCCATGTCCATGTGCTGAGTTTTCGCTGAGTTACAGTTCATTTTAGTGACGTTTTTTGAAGAGCAGCTCGCGGAGATGGAGAAGACAGAGAGCGCATCCTGTTTGTTTTCTTTTTTTTTCCAAAACCACAAAGTTTTGTTGTTATTGTGAGTGTACACAAAAATAATAGACACTTCAAAGTTTCAATTGATGTATAACACGTATCTGTACGACCAAAATCGACGGAGTATTTTTAATGTCTTTTGCACTGGTCTTAAAAAAAACGAGTTGGTATCGCCGGCGATACGGCCGTCCCATTAGGGTTAAAAAATTTTAATCAATGTATTGTTTTCTGTAAATGAGTAAGCAGAATGATTCTCACTTAATTGTGAAGTAAATATTCTAGCCGACAAGACTGATTACTCTAAAGTCTTATTCAGGACTATTTAGTGTGGGTTTTATGGCCTTATTTCAGCTACATTTTTTTTCCCAAAACTTACTAACCACGCATAATATTTTTTTTCTAAAAAAATACAAAGATGTACATCCATCTTGGTCACATAATATTGTAGCAAAGTTTGTGCTGAATACAAAAACAAATACATGTTGGTCATTAGTATGTTATAAGTAGCTGAAATAAGCACAAATATCAGGACATGTCAAAACCTCTCAAGGGCCCCAAAATCACCTCAGACCCCAGAGGGTTAAATGCTGAGGGAAAAACTCCAGTGTGAAGGGATGAGTTAACGATGTGAGTGAGTGCAGGTACAACTGCAGGAGAAATGGCTTGAAGGAGATGAGATGGAATAGGATCAAGCGGACAAGTCGTAGGATCAGAGGTGTCAAGTAACGAAGTACAAATACTTCGTTACCTTACTTAAGTAGAAATTTGGGGTATCTATACTTTACTGGAGTAATTATTTTTCAGCCGATTTTTTACTTCTACTCCTTACATTTTCACACAATTATCTGTACTTTCTACTCCTTACTTTTTAAAAATAGCCTCGTTACTCACATTTCATTTCGGCTTGTTTTCATTCCGGCTTGTCTTTGTTAAAAAAATTTAAAAAAAACCTATCCAGATATATCGCACCATCCGGATAGAGTGAATTTGATTGTGGTTGGATGAGAAGAATAAACACCATTCCGACACCCTATTGGTTTGTATTCGATCCATCGCACCTGCACATGACACAAATCACGTCACACTCCAGCAAGGACATAGCTAGTGTTGGGGTCGTTACTCAAAAAAAGATTATTTCTTAAAAGTTATTATTTCTCCACTACTGGCTCATTTATCAAACGGGTGCTTTCTCTTCATCCTCCGCAAATTAAGCTACAGTAGTTCGGTAGAGAGACGTTTGAATAAATTAGCATTTGCGATTGACAACGCGATTGACAATTTTGTGATAAGTAGGCTATACTAACTTTGTTACTCGTTTACCCCCAACACTGGACATATCAGACGTATGTAGCCAAGTACAATGATGTCCGTGGCAGAGACTCAAGAAGAGAACTCGAGCGAAATGTCCCAACCAAGCACCAGCGAGGAGGTTTGTAGCCAGGATCATCTTCCGTTCCATGAAACACGTTAATGCTCAGTAGTACACATAAATGTTTTTTTTATGTATTTGCATTGTACTAAAATGTGTTCATTTTCAATAGGCATATATGCGGCTGAAACAGGTAGCCTAGTGCATCCCAAATTTTTCAACATTAATTTTAATGTAACATTATATATATATACATATATATATATATATATATATATATATATATATATATATATATATATTAAAAATAAAAAAATACCTTGCTACGTGTACTGCGTTAGGCTAACCCAGGGGTCTGCAACCTTCAACGTCCAAAGAGCCATTTTGGCCCCTTTCCCACCGAATAAAATTCATGTGGAGCCACAAAATATTTGATGCCCAAATAAAGATAACACGGCATATAGTTAGTTTTATATTCAGTTATGTTACAGGGCATGCAGGGAAGTAGTAATCATTTGAGAAGTGAGAGGGACAGAAATGTCAAATGTAGTAATAATAATAATATTTATTTATGTATGTATAATTGACAAAAAAAATCTCTTACGTTTAATTGGCTAAGAAATAAAATACACTGCTGGACAAGAACCAATAATTTGTCTAATATAATATTTTTGATAAATATTTTACTAATGTCAATTTTATGGTTATGATTGTACAATCAGTATATATATATATATATATATATATATATATATATACACTACAAACACATTTTCCATTTTTATCACAAAATAAGGCAGAAAATATATTTTATAGCTTCTGTACTGTAATTTATGCTGTCAATTACCACTGTATCATTCATATATGTGACCCTGGAAGTCGCTGGGGTATATTTGTAGCAATAGCCAAAAATACATTGTATGGGTCAAAATTATCAATTTGTCTTTAATGCCAAACATCATTAGGATATTTAGTAAATATCATCTTCCATGAAGATATTTTGTAAATGTATTACTGTAAATATATCAAAACTTCATTTTTGATTATTTGCATTGCTAAGAACTTCATTTGGACAACGTTAAAGGCGATTTTTTTCAATATTTCAAAATTGACACTTAAGACTGGTTTTGTGGTCCAGGGTCACATATTACCTGGAGAAGACTTGAAAAACACATATCGTCTTCACGTTTCATTCGTTAAGTTTTATGCTTGTTATTCAGCTTAGCTACAGCGATAGCGGGATGCCTGTCAAAAGATTTTATTACTTCTCATATGAGTCCGTTTTGGACTTTCTGCACGAGAGCGTCCCCCGGCTTCAAGAATGAATGAAACATACAGCGCGTGAGAGTGTTCAGCGCTCCGTGAAGTTCACATCGTTTTGGATACGAATAAAATGTATCCAAAACTACGTGACTATCTTTTCTCTTTTAATTTAAATCTAGATTTATTCACATTGGCCCTTGAAAACCTCTACTTTAACACACTTGACCAAGAAAAAGTGCAGGGGAAGAGTTTAGGTTGTATAAAAAGTCTGGGGACACCTCCCCCACGTACACCCATACAGGGAGCCACAGCAAAGGGATGAAAGAGCCGCATGCGGCTCGGGAGCCGCGGGTTGCCGACCCCTGGGCTAACCAAATCAAATCAAATCAAATCACTTTTATTGTCACATCATCACAGCACATGTGCCTTGATGAGTGAAATTCTTGAGAACGTGCTCCAGACAGTGCAGAACAATTAACATATAGACAGTACCATTACATACTTACAGACTTATACAGATGACAATGTGCAATATACACATACATACAGTATACTCAGTACACACAGTGTACTATTAGACATACTTACAGTTATCAATACACATTATACACCGTATGTACACATTCTACATTATGTACACATATATACATACACAGTAATATGCAAAGGTAAAGTAGATTGTACATAAGCTGGATACGCAAATGTCATGTATGTGCATTGGATGGTATCCAGCGATAGCAGATAGATTGTTGTATTTGTGCAGTGTGTACGTGTAGTCCAGATTGAACTGTGGAGTTAAAGTGCAGTGCGTGGCATATCGTAAAGTGGGAGTGTGCTGTAGGGTGTAGACTTAAACCAAGAATAGTCATAGCACTTGCATGTTGTTGCTCTTTTGTTGGTTTTGATTGCTTCTATTGCCCTCATTTGTAAGTCGCTTTGGACAAAAGCGTCTGCTAAATGACTAAAATAATAATAAATAATAATAATAACATTATAGTCATTATGGCCTTTAGAAAAATGTTTTTTTGAGGACGTGGGGTAGTTTACAATAGCCCTCTGTGGCGCGGCCTAAGCTTTTGTCCTTAAAGGGATAGTTCACCCAAAAATGAAAATTCTGTCATCATTTACTCACCCTCAAGCAGTTCCAAACCTGTATGAATTTCTTTGTTCTGCTGAACACAAAGAAAGATATTCTGAAGAAAGTTTGTAACCGGGCTGTTTTGGGGCACCATTGACTTCCATAGTAGGACAGAAAATACTATGGAAGTCAATGGTGCCCCAGAACTGCTCTGTTTCCCACATTCTTCAGAATATCTTCCTATGTGTTCAGCAGAATAAAGACATTCATACAGGTTTGGAACTGCTTGAGGGTGAGTAAATGATGACAGAATTTTAATTTTTGGGTGAACTATCCCTTTAATGGCATTTTTTTCCTTACATTACTTTTACTTTTATACTTTTAAGTAGTTTTGAAACCAGTATTTTACACTTTTAATTGAGTAAAAAGCTTCAGTTGATACTTCAACTTCTACAGAAGTCTTTTTAAACCCTAGTATCTATACTTCTACCTGAGTAATGAATGTGAATACTTTTGACACCAGTGCGTAGGATGACTGGAAAGGATGAGTTTAGAGACTTCTGCATCAGAGAGTGGAGAGAAGGATGTGAACGAGTGTATGTTTGCTGGTAAGATGTGCTTGACAGTTTGTGGTGTGGAGAATTGTGCAGTGAGGGTGAGAGTGAGCGTAAGTTACATCGAAAAGTGACATGTGGAGGTGTATGTTTTGTTTGAGGAATCATGTTGAGGTTAAGAGTGAGGAGGAAGTGATCCGAGGTGTGCAGTGGAGTAACTAGCACATGTTCAGTGGAGCAGTGTCGTGTATAAATAAGGTCCAGTTGGTTGCCTGATTTGTGAGTAGCCGTAGTTAGCACTCTCTTGAGATCAAAAGAGGCAAGTAGAGTGTGGAAGTCTGCAGCCTGGGGTTTATCTAGGTGGATGTTGAAGTCTCCAAGTATAACTAAGGGAGTACCATCCTCAGGAAAGGTTGAGAGCAACACATCTAATTCTTCCACAAAGTTACCTAGTGGTCCTGGAGGTCGATAAACAACTACAAAATTAATTTTTAGAGGGTAGGTAATAGTAACCGAATGTGATTCAAAGGAGCTGTTGATACTCAGAGATGGTAAAGGAGCAAATTTCCAATTATTAGAGATGAGCAGACCAGTACCTCCACCTCTTCCAGTCAAACGGGGGTGTGGGAAAAGGAGAAGTTATTGGAGAGTGCTGCAGGTGTAGCATTGTCCTCTGGTTTGATCCAGGTCTCTGTCAGGGCCATGAGGTTTAGTCTTGAATGACTAGTAATGGAAGTAATGAAATCAGCTTTGTTGATAGCAGACTGACAATTCCAGAGACCAATAGAAAAAGAAAGTAGTGTATTAGCAGACATAGGCAAAGTGCGCAGTTTGTTAGGATTGCGCGGCCTACAGTGTGTGATGCGTGGTTTGCGAGTGGTAGTGATAGTAGTGATCTGAAAACACATAGTAAGAATTGGTTATAAAAACTAAAACTTAAACAGAAGTGAAGCCAGGTGTGGAAACGAGGATAAATCAAAAGAATAAAGATAAATCGATACTTATATCCCTTGTGTGTCCCTGTCTGGGGGAGTCGCACGGTAGAGTCGATGGTCTTTACACTCTTTGGTCTTCACACTAGGAGGGCTTCACACGATGACTGCTGCGACCACTGCTGTGGAATAATAACCTTTTTTATACCCGTCTAACAAATCACTAATTGAATTCAGCTGGACACACTTTCCTGTTATCACACCAAATGGCCAAGCAAGCGCAGACACTGACAAGATACGCGATACAGTACGAGACCAAACGCGATTATAGCATATTGAGTCATCAGATATGTAAATATAGTTGCGCGGAAAAAAATACTTACACATTTACATACCTCGGGTCTCTAGCGACACTATACACTTTTTACAAAAAAATAATCCGCAGGCATTCTTTTATATTTTACTTTTTTTTTTCTTTTTATATTGTTTATAATGAATAGATTGAGGAATACTAAGAAAGTTGATGTCTAACTTTAAAAAATGAAGGAGGGAGAGGGTAGAGAATGATGTACCGGGTCGCTAAAGACCCAAGGTATGCAATTAAGGGTTAATTATGAACCTGTATACAGTAGTTCTTACGAGTTCTCCAGGATATACGAAAAAATTGTAAGGGCCCCGGGCCCTGGAATGCGATTTCTACTGAGGGGGATATGCTATCCTTGATCCGATTTATAACCCCCATCCACCCCCCACTTCTCTGAGATAATTTTTTATCAAGGCGATTATATATGCGATTATATATCTTTTGTAATAATTTTGTAATTGTTGTTTTAACAAGTATATTGCAAGAATCAAAACAGAAAATTTATATATTTATATAATTTCATATAGTTTCACATGAAGATCGAGCTCCGTTTTTTTTTTTTGCTCCAAATACCATCATGATGACAAATGTCATTTTATAACAGTTCAATAAACAAGAAGTTAATATTAAGAGACTTACGTTTTAGACACCATATTTCCTGTTTTTGCTCTATTTCACCAACAAAAATAATTCCAAACACAGGCACAGCACTGTTTTGCGTCTCTGAGCAACATGACGGTGTTTTGTTCCTCAATAAATCAACCGTTTAAATGATTCGGCTCAATTGCAATGACTCACTTATTAACAGTGACTTGATGCCACCTACTGGTGGTTTTAATGTAACATTTACAGTATTTTTAAATTTTTTAAATAATTTCAAATATCAGTATTCAATGTTTTATGAATCAAAACATTATTTATTCATTTGTAACTGCAGGTTAAAGTATTCCATGTCCTTCAGAGCTGCATTAAACAGAGGGTAAATATATCTATTCCACTTCAGATGCAGCTTCTGTGTTTCCTCTGCATTGCAAAGATGAATTTTGTTGATACTGATTTCATTTGTTTGGTAACGGCCCAAATGTCTTATACTAATTGTCTGATTAAATTAAACTCTAATTAAAAAAAAATAATTTAAGTTTGAAAATTCATATATAAAAAAGAAGTAAATATTAGCATTTTATTTTTAAGTTTAATATAAAATAATTGTATTCGTAATTAATACTTCCTTTTTATTTTAAAATATAACAGTATTAATCACACTTTATTATTTTTTTCATTATTTTATTTAAAGAAAAATCTAACTAAAACTAAATGCGTTTTATATAACTACAATAAATAATTATATTCACTCAATTAAATATATATTTTTTCTCTCTGGGCAAGTAACTTTTTATACTCGGACAAGTAAATGACAAATTTACTTGTCCGAAGGACAACCACATGAGAATGCTTAATGTCAAGCTCTGGTATGTATCTCGTGGTACACATTGCCTGCTATATCTCCAATTGGATTCATCTGAAAGAAGAAAGTCATATACACCTAGGATGCCTTGAGGGTGAATAAAACACAGGCTAATTTTCATTTTTGGGGGAAACTAACCCTTTATTGTTCTGAAGACGAACGGAGGTATTACGGGTTTGGAACGACATAAGGGTGAGTAATTAATGACAGAATTAAAATTTTTGGGTGAACTAACCCTTTAATACCGGGCTCAGGTACCATCCCTACTTACAAGAGAAGCAAAGGAGGATCAGTTAAAAAGCTACATGACAGTAAATCCTGTATCTGTTTTCTAAATACATCATCAAAGAAGAACTACTAGTGGTTTAAAAAACAACAATGAAGAACAAATTAAAAATAAATCTTGTGTCTCTCAAAAGTGTTACAGTCTCTTCTTCAGCTTCCTGAATAAGAACAGTTTGTAGAAAGCTACTTTCCTTCATGAAAGAGTAAGCAAACTACAAACAATACATGTCAAATGTGTCGACCGACTGAATCTCTCGTCACAGTGTGAACACTTGCACGGTTTTCTCTCCAGTGTGATTTCTCTCGTGTCTTCTCAGATCTCCTGACCGACTCAATCTCGTCACAGTGTGAACACTCGTGAGGTTTCTCTCCAGTGTGATTTCTCTTGTGCCTTCTCAGATCTCCTGACAGACTGAATCTCGTCACGGTGTGAACACTTGTGAGGTTTCTCTCCAGTATGAATAATCTGGTGCCGTTTTAAACACTCTGCAGATTTAAAAATCTTCTCACACTCAAAGCACATGTACTCTCTCACACCAGTATGTATTTTATGATGATTTTTCAAATATTGTAGATGTGAAAATCTCTTTTCACACAAATAACATGAATGTGGCTTCTCCTTTGTATGAACTCTCAGGTGTTTCTTCAGTTCTGAAGCTCTCAAAAATATTTTCCCGCACTGATCACATGTGTGCAGTTTCTCTCTAGTGTGGATGTCCATGTGCTCCTTAAGGCTTGATGATTTTGTGAAACTCTTCCCACATTGATCACAAGTGTACGGTTTCTCTCCAGTATGAACTCCCATGTGTCCCATTAGGTTTCCTTTCAGTTTGAAACTCTTCCCACATTGATCACAAGTGTACGGTTTCTCTCCAGTATGAACTCTCATGTGTCCCATTAGGTTTCCTTTCAGTTTGAAACTCTTTCCACATTGATCACAAGTGTACGGTTTCTCTCCAGTATGAACTCTCATGTGTCCCATTAGGTTTCTTTTCTGTGTGAAACTCTTCCCACATTGATCATATGTGAACGGTCTCTCTCCAGTGTGAACTCTCATGTGAGCATCAAGACTATATTTGTATGCGAAACCCATTCCACACTGAGTGCAGATGATAGATTTATCGGTTCTCTTTTTCTTTACATTTTTCTGTTTGGTTTGAGAACAACTCAAAGGTTTTTCTGCAGTTTTGACAATTTTTTTCCTCAACTTCACTCAATTCTTCATTTTCCTTGCTTTCTTCAGTAAACTCTAAAATAAAAGTCAAGTCAAGTCAAGTCACCTTTATTTATATAGCGCTTTTAACAATACAAATTGTGACAAAGCAACTGCACAATATCAAAATGGGAAAATAGTGTCAATAATGTAAAATGACAAGATTAAACACTCAATTTTCAGTTAAAGGCATTTCATTGTTGAATTCAGTGATGGCATCGTCCAGCTAAGTTCAGTTCAAAAAAAAAATTTTGTTCAATCAAGTCGACGATATTGCTGGAAATGAAGTGTCCCCAACTAAGCAAGCCAGAGGCGACAGCGGCAAGGAACCAAAACTCCATTGGTGACAGAACGGAGAAAAAAACCTTGGGAGAAACCAGGCTCAGTCGGGGGGCCATTTCTCCTCTGGCCAGACGACACAGCAGTTCAATTCCAACTGCTGCAAAGTCAGATTGGATGGCTCAACAGGTTCCTGAGGTCTTTTCCTGATGGCTCTCTAGGTGACGGGGTCCTCACTGGGGGTCTGTCTCTGGGGCTCATCTAGGTGTCCTGGTCTCCGCTGACGTTCAGGGCTGTAGTAGAGGTCGTCTCTAGGTGCTGATCCACCATCTGATCTGGTGACTGCAGTGACCTCGGAATAAGAAAGAAACAGACTAATATTAGCGTAGATGTCAATCTTTTTACGATGTAACAAGTACATCATGTGTTATGGGAAGTGTTCCCGGTTCCGGTTGATCTAATTAATGCAGCCTAACAATCCTTTAACGGATTTGAATAATAGAAGTGTATTAGTGTGTTATGTGTACGCCAGGTTAAAGAGATGGGTCTTTAATCTAGATTTAAACTGACAGAGTGTGTCTGCCTCCCGAACAGTGTTTGGTAGATTGTTCCAGAGTTTGGGCGCTAAATAGGAAAAAGATCTGCCGCCCGCAGTTGATTTTGATATTCTAGGTATTATCAAATGGCCAGAGTTTTGAGAACGCAGTGGACGTGAAGGACTATAATGCGATAAGAGCTCGCTCAAGTACTGAGGAGCTAAACCATTCAGGGCTTTATAAGTAATTAACAAGATTTTAAAATCTATACGATGTTTAGTAGGGAGCCAGTGCAGTGTTGACAGAACCGGGCTAATGTGCTCATACTTCCTGGTTCTAGTAAGAACTCTAGCTGCTGCATTTTGAACCATCTGTAATTTGTTTATTAAGCGCGCAGAACAACCACCCAATAAAGCATTACAATAATCTAACCTTGAGGTCATAAACGCATGAATTAATATTTCTGCATTTGACATTGAGAGCATAGGTCTCAGTTTAGATATATTTTTAAGATGAAAAAATGCAGTTCTACAAATGCTAGAAACGTGGCTGTCAAAGGAGAGATTACTATTAAATAGCACACCTAGGTTCCTGACTGATGACGAAGAATTTACAGAGAAGCCATCAAGTGTTAGACAGTGTCCTAGGTTATTACTTGTGGGGGTTTTAGGTCCGATAAGTAACACCTCTGTTTTTTCAGAATTTAGCAGTAAGAAATTACTCGTCATCCAGTTTTTTATATCGACTATGCATTCCATAAGTTTCTCAATTTGGTGTGTTTCACCAGGCCGTGAAGAAATATAGAGCTGAGTGTCATCAGCATAACAGTGAAAGCTAACCCCGTGTTTCCTAATGATATTTCCCAAGGGTAACATGTAAAGCGTGAAAAGTAACGGTCCTAGTACTGAGCCTTGAGGAACTCCATACTGCACTTGTGATCGATATGATACCTCTTCATTCACTGCTACGAATTGATGGCGGTCAGATAAGTACGATTTGAACCAAGCTAATGCACTTCCACTAATGCCAACAAAGTTTTCTAGTCTATTCAAAAGAATGTTGTGATCGATAGTGTCGAACGCAGCGCTAAGATCCAATAGAACTAATAGAGAGATACAACCACGATCAGATGATAAGAGCAGGTCATTTGTAACTCTAATGAGAGCAGTCTCAGTACTATGATACGGTCTAAATCCTGACTGGAAATCCTCACAGATATCATTTTTCTCTAAGAAGGAATATAATTGTGAGGATACAACCTTTTCTAATATCTTTGACAGAAAAGGGAGATTCGAGATCGGTCTGTAATTAACTAGATCTTTGGGGTCAAGTTGTGGTTTTTTAATGAGAGGCTTAATAACAGCCAATGTAAACTTTTTGGGGACATATCCTAATGACAATGACGAATTAATAATAGCCAAAAGAGGATCTATGACTTCTGGAAGCACCTCTTTTAGTAGTTTAGATGGAATAGGGTCTAACATACATGTTGTTGGTTTAGATGAATTAACAAGTTTATACAATTCTTCCTCTCCTATAGTAGAGAATGAGTGGAATTGTTCCTCAGGGGATCTATAGTACACTATTTGATGTGATGATATAGCTGACGGCTGCATGGTTACAATTTGATCTCTAATAGTATCAATCTTGGAAGTAAAGTAGTTCATAAAATCATTACTGCTGTGCTGTTGGGAAATGTCAACACCTGTTGATGCTTTATTTTTTGTTAATTTTGCCACTGTATTGAATAAATACCTGGGGTTATGTTTGTTTTGTTCTAAAAGAGACGAAAAGTAATCAGATCTAGCAGTTTTTAAAGCTTTTCTGTAGGATAGGGTACTTTCCCGCCAGGCTAAACGAAATACCTCTAGTTTTGTTTTCCTCCAGCTGCGCTCCATTTTCCGGGCTGCTCTCTTTAGAGTGCGAGTGTGCTCATTATACCACGGTGTTGGACTCTTTTCCTTAATCTTCCTTAAGCGTAAAGGAGCAATTGTATCTAAAGTGCTAGAAAAGAGAGAGTTCATAGTTTCTGTTACATCATCAAGTTGTTCTGAGCTGTTGGATATGCTGAGGAATTGAGATAAATCAGGAAGATTACTTACAAAGCAGTCTTTTGTGGTAGAAGTGATGGTTCTACCATATTTATAAGAAGGAGTTGAATTTACAGCTTTAACTATATGGAGTAAAAGCAAAAAACAGTTAATTTGTCAGTAGCGTGAAAAACAAGCAAACAACCCACTGCGCCATGTGACGTCGGAGTGACGTCTTTTCCATGTTATTTTTGGACGTCCAATTTAGGTCCACTGAAGGGGTTGTTTTGTAACGCCAGGCGACGTCTTTTTTCGACGTCTACAGCACGTCATATATTGACGTCTGTGGGACTTCCGTGTAAGGGCTATTTATAGTCCAAATGTGGTCGTTTGTGGATGTCTTTTCAACGTCAAATTTAGACTTATTTTATATATAATTTTTACTTAACTTCTATAACTGTAGTCCTATGTTTTGTTTGGCTCAGCAGCTAGATTCAACAGGAAATGCTTTACACCTTTGTATGTGTCTCCAGTTATCACCTGATGCTGAGACAATCAAATGGAGTTTTTGGAAAATTATCTGGAACTGTATGCCACCTTCTGAAATGGGACTAGATAATTTTCAAAAAACTCCATTTGATTGTCTCAGCATCAGGTGATAACTGGAGACACATTTCCTGTTGAATCTAGCTGCTGAGCCAAACAAAGCTACAGGAAAATTAACTGGCACAGAAAGCATGTAATCCACCCTCTGGAAACATAGGACTACATACAACACTACAGTTATACACATACAAATAAATCACAATTCAAGTTTGCCTTTACCATCTTTATTCAAAAATAAATTGCCCTGAGTGGCATCACAAGGGCACCAGACATATCAAGCACAATGGAGGCAGAATTATGAACAAATATTTAGATTAATTTAATTGAACTTCTATTTCAAGTCCTGTATAGGCTTGGCTCATCAGGGCGTAGTAAATCCTCCACCTCCAAGTCTTTGCGGCGCGTGCTTGAGGTGCTCAGACACGTTCACCTTGATGCAGTCCTCAGTGGCTGTGGAATCAAATTTCATGATCCCATCTACACAAGCAAAAAAAAGACAAATGATTTAGATATATGCAAAGGCCATCTGCAGTCATACACCCCAGTCCCCACATTTGTAAGTTTCCTGTGCATCCACTACCAATACTGGATTAATACAAAGCCATCGCAGCAACTGTTAACTAACACTTAGGCGGTCTACAAGAAGGGACCAAGCAGACTGTACCTTGAGAAAGCTTAGATCCTTTAATGTGTGCATTAGAATGTTAAGTGTTTTATCAGCCTGTTGTGCTTAGTGCAATTTACAAAAACTGGCTCTGTGCTTGGAAACACATTAGACTCAGATGACATAGAAATTACTATTGATAAGAGTTTAGCAAAAAAAAAAGTATTCTGGATAATACAACACAACTACATGTACTACTTGTCAGACAGCAAACTGTTTTCAGTTGGAGGCTACTTCAGCTTCAATGTAATAAGAACCGCCACAGGAAGTCATTCATACCCACTGGTATAACGGTTTGTAATGACTCAACTTTGTGCCGTGAATATTTGAGAATTGTGACTATTATTTACCATCTTTTATTTTCAACTTTGCTGTCTTTGTTTCTCTCTTAATGCTGTAACACCTTAATTTCCTCTTGTGGATGAATAAGGTCTATCCATGTATCAAGATAGAGAATTGGCATTGCTTTTTTTAAAAGTCGGAAGGAAATGTTTTGTCCAAAGTTATTTATAGACTGGTCAACATGAAACTTGGGCTTACCTTGTATTGCTATATAAACCTTTGATCCCTCTAAAGGGCGTTTCCCCCTTTTCCCCTTGCCCTTCAAATTAAATTTGGCCATGAGGCTGTTGGTGAAGAGCCTAAAGAAAAATAAAATTCAGTAAATGAATGTGAAGGATATATGTAGGAACAACATTACACATGCAATAAACCCTTTACACTAGTTGATCAGTGTCCCCTAGGGTGTCCTTATCCCTCAACGTATCTCCTTAAGCACAGCTGGTCTATCTCACAATGCATTTAGTTGTGAACATGTATTTTCACCTATTCTGACATGCTCAGAAAGAAGGCAAATGAGAACACGCTAAAAATGTTGTAGATACCTGTCCAACACTTTGTGGACACAGTCCTTGGTGTTCCGCCCACCAATTCTTGAAATTTGCAGCACCTGTTGGCATAAGTCCATAATAAAGTTATTTATTTATTATTTTTTTAAACTGACACTCAGAATGTAACAGTGTGCGAGTGCACTGTATTTTATTCTAGGCTATCCAATACTTCCCAGGGGTGCAAACACATGTATGGTCAAAAAAGAGAGGTAATCGAAGCCCTCGTCCCACGGCAAATATCCAGATACTTACATTGCCGCCATCCCCGGCCCACCCCTATAGGCACATATAGTCAAATGAAATTCTGAAAAACTATCTAGCACTTCTTTTTGCTTTACTACTCCTTCCTGAAAACAATTTCACCTGATGATTTGAATAGCTCTTTTTGTAAAGAATTAATAATTCTAGGATGATCGGGGTCATTTTGTAGGGTAGGCCTATAGCATCTGCATAGAAAATAATAAACAAATTACAAGCATATATAAATACAATAAAACACAAATACACGTGAAATAAAGCAGTGCTTTATGTTTATCAGGTAAATTAACTATTAAGTTACAGACATTGAATAATCAAATGTAAAATAACACTGCCTTCACTGTTTACATTCAATATGATTCATATAATTAATAGTTTTTCTTTATAGTTTTATTTTTCATTAGTTTTGCCACTGTTTCAAATAAATACCTAGGGTTGTGTTTGTTTTCTTCTAATAGGGTTGAAAAATAAGCAGATCTAGCAGCTTTTAATGCCTCTCTGTATAAGATCGAGCTCGCTTTCCATGCAATGCGAAATACCTTTATTTTTGTTTTCTTCCAGTTGCGCTCCATTTTTCTGGCTGCTTTCTTAAAGGGATACTCCACTTTAAAATGAAAATTCTGTCATCATATACTCACCCTCATGTTGTTTCAAACCTGTATGAATTTCTTTCTTCTGGTGAACAGAAAGGAAGATATTTAGAAGAATGTCAGTAACCAGACAGTTTCTGTTACCATTGACTTCCATAGTATATTTTTTTTCCCTACTATGGAAGTCAATGGTACCAGAAACGGTCTGGTTACTGACATTCTTCTAAATATCTTCCTTTCTGTTCACTAGAAGAAAGAAATTCATACAGGTTTGAAACAACATGAGGGTGAGTATATGATGACAGAATTTTCATTTTAAAGTGGAGTATCCCTTTAAGGGCCTGAGTGTGCACGTTGTACCGCGGCGTTGGACTATTTTCTTTAATCTTCTTTAAGCGCAAAGGAGCAACTGTGTCTAAAGTGCTGGAAAAGAGAGAGTTTCTGTCGCAATATCGAGTTCATCCAAGCTATCTGGGATGCTGAGATGATGAAACTGATCAGGAAGGTTATTAATAAAGCAATCTTTAGTGGCAGAAGTGATCAGTCTAACATATTTGTAACACTGAGTCGGCTTTGCAGCCTTGGCTAAATTAAATTTACACAAGACTAGATAATGATCTGAGATGTCATCGCTCTGCTGCAGAATTTCAACGTGTTATTATCAATTCCATGTGATAATATTAAATCTAGAGTATGATTACGACAATGAGTTGGTCCTGACACGTGTTGTCTAACACCAATGGAGTTAAGAATGTCCTTAAATGCCAATCCTAATGCATCCTTCTCGTTATCTACATGTATATTAAAATCACCAACAATTAGGGCTTTATCTGCAGCCAGTACTAACTCTGATAGAAAATCAGCAAATTCTTTAATAAAGTCTGTATGGTGCCCTGGTGGCCTGTATACAGTAGCCAGCACAAATCTCAAACGTGTTTTGTCTTTTACGCTAGATATTGTTATATTAAGCACCAATACTTCAAAAGAATTATATTTGAAACTAGACTTTAGTAATTCTGAAAATATTACTATAAATTACAGCAACACCTCCTTTGCTTTTTAGACGAGGTTCATGTTTATAACGGAAATCTTGGGGGGTGGACTCATTTAAAGTAATGTAATCGTTTGGTTTTAGCCAGGTTTCTGTCAAACACAGCACATCTACGTTATGGTCTGTAATCATATCATTAACAATAAGTGCTTTTGAAGTAAGAGATCGAATATTCAGCAACCCGAGCTTTATAATTTGTTCATTTGTATTATATCTGTTTTTTTAATTGTTGAACATCGATTAAATTTTTCCCCTTAGATGGGTTTGGAAATGTTTTATATTTCCTAATTCGGGGAACAGACACAGTCTCTATATGATGATATCTAGGTGTAAGAGTCTCCATGTGATGAGATTTATCTGACCTTGGTGACGGGAGACAGCTAGCAGACGGTCGGTTAAGCCAGTCTGTCTGCTTCCTGACCTGAGCCCCATATTGTCATGGTTGTGCTCTAAGACTATAAGCCATATTACTAGAGAGAAGAGCGGCACCATCCCAGGAAGGATGAATACCATCTCTTTTCAACAGGTCAGGACTGCCCCAAAAACTTTTCCAATTGTCTATGAATTCTATATTATTGAATGTGCAAGCTCTAACCTGTTAACCCACAAGTCACCCAAACAGACGTGAAAAAAGCGGGAGGCGACGAAAAGCGCGCTGTTTGCATCCCTGACTTCCAGACCTGTAAAACCTACCAGGGTATCAAAGGCCTGTGCATCAGAGAGGTGTTGCTCCTGTAACTCAAAGTCCTCCATGGTGTCAGTTCTCTCTATATGGACAGCTGAAGAGGCAGGCTGTGTTTCCTTCAGGCGATGGCAGATGTCGACCAGTAGGCTCAGGACCTTTTTCTGGAACACTGAAATAAATAAATATATTTGTTGATTACAATGCTCCAATTAGAATAGCAAGGTTAGCTAGCTCACAATTGTTTTTGTAATCAGCTTCAGTGTTTGTTATTAGTACAGCAGTGTTGGAGAAAGAAACAAAAGTCCAAAGAAATGTCATCATCTGACATGATAGAAACCAAGCCACGGCTATAATTGAAAAGCAGTTTCTGTGGACAGAGAGAACAGTGCAGGAAGAGAGAAGGTGGTACTATTAAAAGTGTCTTCTCCACTGCCAATAGATCAATACTTACCACCCAAAGGCAACGGGAATGCCCATCTCCCAGTCTCAGTCACTGCATCTGCACCACAAAAAAAAAATCTGTTTTAGAAGTTATCAAATTATATATTGCAGATGTATTATTTCTCTTCTAATACATCTGTTAAGTTTCAACGATTACAGGTGCATCTATAAAACTTGCTGAATTGCAAAGTACTTTGATGAAAACTACGGCCTTAATGGTGTAAAAAAAATATAATTAAAAAAAAATCTAAATTACTTGATTTCTTGTTCAAAGCAATGTGTGCATTGTGTAACAGGCAGCCAGGGTGATAGGATCACCACCTACTGCCTGTTACACAATGCACACATTGCTTTGAACAAGAAATCAAGTAATTTAGATTTTTTTTTAATTATTATTATTTATATAAATAGCTAAATAATCCTACTTGAGTGTAGTATGAACGCAGCTGACAACTCACCAAGCCTGTCATAGGGGGGATGCTGAGATCACTGTGCTGTGCTCTTTTATCGTGTCTGGACCTGGCCAGGGGACTGGGGCCATCACTACGGGATCGGTCATCACTACGGTATTGGACATCACATCGCTGTGCTCTTTTATCGTGTCTGGACCTGACCGGGGGACTGGGGGCATCACTACGGGATCGGTCATCACTACGGGATTGGTCATCACATCGCTGTGCTCTTTTATTGTGTCTGGACCTGGCCGGGGGACTGGGGGCATCACTACGGGATCGGTCATGTCTGGACCTGACTGTACAAGATACAAGATCAATTTGTTAGTCACATACGGTTATACAAATTAATATAGCAGTGATATGAAGACTGTGTGCCTCGCACCATCACTGTGCCGTGACCCATCATGTCTGGACCTGAAGGTGGTTCTCGAACAATCACTGTGCCAGGACCTGATGGTGGATCCACTGTTGGACCTAGTAATATTTAAATTGAACCACTTGTCCATACATTTATAACTGACAAGAACATGTTTTAACACTGAAACAGACTAACCCCTACTGGTTGACCAAAAATAAGGGCTGGAGACCAACCAGTAGAAGCCAGCCAGCCACTACTGACGCTGTGCCCTGTCCTGCTTCTTTACCTGGAGCGATAGCCATCCCTCGCATGACCTCTTGCTGCATGACGAGATCCTGAAAAACACAGAATATTCGTACATTTCACAAGGCCTGATAAAATACAAAAGTGACTGTTTAAAGTGTGATATGATGAATACTCACTGGGTGTCGACAGGTCTCTGATCCGAGGTGCTGTGCTTGCATCTTGAGAGCAAAGAAAACAAAGAATATTCAAAGATGTACAATTATTGAAATGAAACAAAAAAGGTAAGAATTGGCACACTCTGCTCCTCTAAACCAGACAAGTCTGAAACATGATTCATTACCAAACTTGATTCTCAAGCAGTAAGTAACACTTTGTCCTGAATAGACTTTTGGTTGGTGCAACGGATAAAGTGAATACTCACTGGACATTTCCTTGCGCCGAGATCTGGCAGCGCATTTCTCTGGGCCAGAGAGGGCTTCCATCAGGCCATCCAAGGTTTGACTTACAGAGTCTGAAACACATGAGTCAGCATGTAAGTATGGTCATGTTGCATATACTAAATTAATAATGAAATACTTAAGTCATTACTATGCTTAATTAACAAGCAGTGAGAAACTGCTCGTCTTGAATGGAATATGACTTTGTGCGGTGCAATCTTTGGTGCTAAGGGAAAAGTAAATACTCACTGGGAGTGGACATTTCACTGCCTGAACTGTCCGCACGCTCTACTTGGCCAGACATGGCTCCATCTTCATGGGCTAAAATACATGAATGAGCATGTGACTCATGTTGTACGCAAAACATTTTCATGCTTCTTAAGTTATCAGTACTCACAAGTATTGTGCAACATGTTGGTGTCCTCAATGGGCTGCAGCTTCCTTGGTGCAGCAGGGAAGGTGGGTAGCTTGACGCCTATACAGAGGTAATAATGTAAAACTAAGCATATCCATTTCCAAAAATATATAATCGTAAAGAATTTTATTCATTTTGAAACTAGAATTATAAATTCATTAAGAGAAAACCATTACCCCTGACACTCTCATCCGAATCCGTTATTTCTGCAAAAAATTCAGTTTTAAGTTTCAGGCCTAATTTGTATCAACCGATTTTATATTTCAAATGTATAAAGTATTTGAGAATGAGAAACATACCATTTCTAACAAAACCCTCCGGAATTACTTTTTTAGTGCGCTTCCTCGTTGATCTAATCACCTCATCGTCTTCCTCTGCCTGGCTGGTCAGGTTGTAGGTGTCACATTCACGACGCTTATCTAGAAATTAGACAATTCACCTTAAAACACACAAAAAAATGGTATGACATGGTAATGCATTTCATTTTCTATTAATCTACGCAAAACTTGCCTGAAGTAAGTTTTATCTTAATTAATGAGAATGTCATCCAGTCATCATGGGGGTTAATTTTGTCTTTAATGGCTTTTTCTGTTTTTGTAACACTCATTTTACGTGGCCATCTGACGGTTCTCATTCTCAACTGTCAGGAACTACACCCTCCTCCTCTTGGGTACCCTCCCTCCAAACAGCCCTCGTGTACATGACCTGGAAAGGAGACGTTTTTAACATTTTAGTTCAAAGTTTAGAGGTTGAGAGGGTTTGGACATGACTGGAAGAGCGATGAGGGTTACATTGGGAGTAGGATATTGTGGCAAGAGGACAGAGAGAGGCTCGGGGAGGTTTATGGATAAAGCGAGAAAGGATATGCAGGAGTCACCGAAGATACAGTAAACAAACGGATGGAAACAGGTGATCAGATATGATCCCTGATGGAATCTAGCTTAAATAATAAGAAAATGTAACCTTAATATGTGTGTTCCAGACCATGGCGAAGGGGTATAAGGACAAAACCACCAGCTTCTTGTGGCAGGCAGGCCACCTTCCGGAACAGATCCCTTTCTTGCAGTAGTGCATTTTTCATCCTGACATGACCATTTCCTATGCACACTATGTTCAGAAGTCCAGAGCTACACGGTTGGTGAAATAATGGTGAAGTGTGGCGCTGGCGCAGAATGTCACAAACAAAAGTCCCGTCTTCATTTTTCTGTCGAACAAAAGCAAAGCTGTTGTCCCTCAAAAGAAAACAACTGTCCTTTTCTTTAACAGAGGCAAACACTTTAGGGTGTCTTTGGCTATTGTCCACTTCTGATTGCTCCATTTCAGACAAACGCCTAGTCACTTGTTCCAAGGGACTTCTCCCGCTCCTCACGTGTTTCTTGACTTGCTGCAGGTAGTTTTCAAATGGAAAACAGGAAATGTCATTTAAGGAACAGTTGAAGTGGCTGGCATCCTCTTGGAGATGAATTAGTCCATGTACATTGTATACAGGAAAGGTCTTGCCATACAGGTCAGAACAGGTCATGACAAAATGTTTGATTAGTTCTTGAGAATATTGGAGATAGGCATTTCGAATCCGCTCATCTGACTCCAGCATTATCGACATGGATACGGTCAAGGACAAGAAATGTTTGTATTTTTCAGGGGATAACACAGTTTTCAAAACCACAGGACCTGTGTACAGCAAAAACTATTCTTCTCTCAACACGAGTACCTCTGATTAAACATCTTTCACAACTCTCATAGGCAGTATGACCCTTAATACACTTCAGATATGCCCTCGCTGGCGCATCACATATCAGTGCATCAATATTGACAGTGTAAGTCTGGCCTTTAAAAACTATTCCATTGTCCTTCAGATGTTTGTATTCAGTCACAAAGTCTTTTAAATACTCCTCAAGAGGACTTGGCTTACTTTGTCCACTAAACATGGCTACAATGAATGGATCAAAATGGCCACACTTCACCAGTATTGGCCAGAATTGGACACCACTACTTCTGAAAAGTGGGATGCCATCAACGTTTACGCTGAGGTGCACTTCATTGCTCTCCATCTGACTTAAATAACGACAGATACCCTTTTCTAAGCCGTAGTACTTGTACTGCCCACCACATTTAGGCTCTGTTGTGTTATGCCGTGGTGTAGCAAGGAGTGTCCGGCAATCCGCGGGCAATAAGTGCCCTTGCTTTCTTAATATGGACAATAGACCATTAAGCGCTCTGTGTGTCAATCTGTACTCTAAGGCCCACTGTCTCAGTTCGTCCTCAAAGCTGGTCACTTCAGTTTCATTTGTTTCCTGTTCAGAGTCAGTAGAGCAATAGTCCACATCAGTGTCAAAGTCAAAATCATCTGATGTCCCAAGAACACTGTCACTCATTAAACTATCTGGGGTCCCAGGCACACCGTCACTGCTGAAACTACTTTGAGTCCCAGACACACTGTTGCAATTATTTTCAATGCCCTCTTCATCACTGCCAGAATAACATAGTAGTTGATCCAGTTCTCTTTGGCGTTTTCGCCACTGTCTTACTCTCAAAGTCATCTGTAAACACAGGCATTAATCCAAAGTTTAGTTTTACTGTTTATTTGACTGGGGCCTGTACAAAAAGAGGATGAGATCACAACATGTACCTTGTTTAGGTGGTTTATCTCCTAACAGGGA
The DNA here is from genome assembly GCA_023376895.1 of Aspiorhynchus laticeps. Classification (NCBI taxonomy): domain Eukaryota; kingdom Metazoa; phylum Chordata; class Actinopteri; order Cypriniformes; family Cyprinidae; genus Aspiorhynchus; species Aspiorhynchus laticeps. The sequence goes on along the minus strand of CM041801.1, from coordinate 40,042,369 downwards.
ATAACACTTCACTCCTTACAGCACCTGAGAGACAAAATTAATGGGTTAAAACCTTAAAGTTGTCATTCTCCATCACACAACAGTTAAGTGTTGCAGTGTTACAAACTAAGAAAGCCTAGAGCAGTGGTTCTCAAACGATTTTGGTAGCGCACCCCTTTAAACCTTTTAAAAAAAAATCTAAAAATATAATAAAAAAAAAAAAAAATATATATATATATATATATATATATATATATATATATATATATAAATAAAACCGGAAACTTTTTTTTTTTTACATTGAAAAATGTGCAATGAAAAAAAGGAATACCGGTAGTTTCAATTTGTCATGTCATTGAATCATAAAAGTAAGAGAGAATAATAGACCAGAACTTGAACTTAATTTAAATAAACAACAACATTTATAAAAGCGGCAACACCGTAATACTTCAAATAATAGCTGAGTCCCAAATAGATTGTCTGTTTAAGCCAGTTCTAGATTGCGCACGCAAGAGAGCCTGCACATCTGGGCGGAGCTGTTAGCGCAAGCAAGGCAGAGTTAGCGGAGGCCGGAGAGAGAAGTGGAGGAGAGCGTTTTGGGTAGCCTAGCCTTTATTCTTTCTTGTTGATGTGTTTCAGGCAACAAGTTCATAGGCTCGATGGATATTATTACCAGTAACTTGTATTGTTCAGCCTATGGCTGTCACATAGTTTCGTTTTTTTTTATGCTACCAATAATCTAGGTTATAGTTTTATATAAAATTGACATTTATTTGTCTCAAATCGTTGTTATGTATATACTGACTTCACCCTGTGCTGTAATATACATTTAGTTTTACATTAATTCACAGAAATCAGCTGCTTGAATGAAAATTGCTTAAGTTATTGGATTTTCAGGTGATATTCTCAATTCGTTCAGTTAATGGACGCTGTGGTAAGTTTAAGTGTTCAGACTGCAGACTCAGCAATGATTGTAATTAATTGTACAGTACAATCATATTTAATTGTACAGTACAATCATAACATAGTAAAGATATTATCTTAATTACATAATGTCCTTAACCAACAATATTGCTGTCCATAAACTGAGAAAGTGCGCGTCCGGTGTGCGATACCTCCGAGTTATCAACAATTTTAAATATTATTTATAAAAGATGCTGATAATAAAAAGTTATTTAAAATAAAAATGTGTGAATAAATGTTGTTTGTGGTACAGCCGTGGATCAAACGCAGCATGTGAAAGCACTAACGTTATAGTGCCCACTGCTCACGCACCGCAAACACACTGCAAACGGAGTAATGTTTTATACAGACGTAATCATAATTAGACGATTAGCTAACGTAATCGACCCTAGCTGTCCTTGTTTGTAGGTAACGTTAACCGGCATAGCTATATCACTGTGAGTACAGTAGACACAATAAATGTCATGAAATCTTAACCCTTTAATCACAAATGTTTCTGTTATGGCATCCAGGCGCACAGCAGCTGTCCACTATGTTGAAATATTTAGGTTTAAACAGTCTGGCTTTAAATAATCATTCGACCGCTATCGATACCAATGCTACAGCCGCTCTGGCGCTCTCTTGTTTGACTGCCAAAATGGCGGAGTTTAGATTGCGTGACGTCAGCCTCCGGAGCTCTATAGCAGCTTTGGAGAGTGCCTATTTTTTCCCCCTTTTTTTCTGCTGATCTCCTGCGCAGTAACCTTCAGTAAACCCCATCCCCCCTGAGGGGCGCGCCCCACATTGAGAACCACTGGCCTAGAGCATACACGCAAATTACGCGCTTTGAGTTTATGACCCCGTTACATATTAATTTTCCTAATTTCTGACGATATTCAAGAGTGAATGCGTTGGGAAAAGCCCATAGAACACCCAAAACGAAATCATACAATGGTAGGTTAGCTAGCTAGCAGACAGATAACAATGTGCAACCTAACGTTACGTGTTTGCTTCTTGTACCAATGGGTGGTATCAGAGACAAAACACCTCTAATGGTTTACAATAAAACGTATCATGTTCCTTTCATGGACGATAAAAGTGACTGAGGGTATCAACCAACCTTGCATCATCTGTGCACCCCGTATAACGTACTTGACCATTCGCGGCTGTAACCACAGCAGGTTTGTGAAGTTTAAGACAATAACGCTAATCTACCTAACACTATATGTACGCATGGACATAGAATTCACTAGGCTGACCGAACTTACCTTCAATTTAGAGGAATCGATGGGTTCACCAGCGATGCAGGCTGAAGAGCTGTGTGCAGTGCCGTTATTCTGCAATGCTTGAATCGCGCCAAAATGCCTGACGTGTTGCCTCGCCCAATTAGAGGGGCGTTTACTGGTTGGGTTATGCTGATGTGCTGCCTCAGCCAATCAGAGTGACGTTGACTGGTTTTTGACTCTTTGGCATAGACTGTAAAAAATAGCTCTTCTTTGGTTGAAATCGTAAAATAATTTTTTACAGTCTATGGTTGAAATCCTGTCCTCGTGTCCTTGACTTTTCTGCTGCTGTTGGTTCTTTTTAAGTTAGGAATAAGGTGAATGCTACCATTAAATTATTTTCTGAACTTTATTTACCTACAAATTGCATTTCCACATAAACATATACATGCAAAAATACATCTATGAATGAATAAATAAATAACTTGATTAGGCTACTTAGAATAAATAAACCAGTTAAAGAAAAACAGGAAAATGTAAAAAAAAAAAAAAAAAAAACATGGCCTATTTGGCATACACATAATAAATCGTGACTGTTTATTAAAAACAATCTGTATTCATATGTATCAATCATGTTGATAACAACAATGTTGATATTTGTAAATAAAAAAAAATATTACATACAATCATGTAAATTTCCTGCACCTAGATGTCCAAATGACGTCCAAAAAAATACCCAGTTCAAAGGTCAAATGTTGAACGTCAATCTGACGTCCAATTTGGGTCATGGTTAGACGTCCAAATAGAGGACCTAGTTTGGACGTCGAATAGATGTCCAGAATTGGTCATGGACCGACGGACCCAATATAGACATGATCTGCACGTCTATCCGACGTCCAATGTTTAGTGGGAAAGAAAAGAGAAATGTGAAAGGACATAAGTGTAACAATGTAAAGTCAATTTCTATACAAAATTTTGTTCCTTTTGATGCAATTTTTTAAATTATACATGCCTGAAACTTTTCATGAATGAGGTACATTGATCTTCACAATTTTAAAACATTATAGACACAAATCCCATGTTTCTACAAGGAGAACTATTAAATAATCTAACATACATTTTGTTAAAGAAAAGTGTCTCCTATTATTTACTGCTCCATGTATATTATTCAACCGCTCTAAAGACTGCTTCTATTACAACAAACTAAATCTGCTTGAAAGTTTACAACTGTCAATATTGTTACAGCTTTGAAAGTGAAAGTGACGTGACATATGGCCAAGTATGGTGACCCATACTCGGAATTTGTGCACTGCAATTAACCCATCCAAAGTGCACACACACAGCAGTGAACACACACACACCGTGAACACACACCTGGTGCCCGGGGAGCAGTTGGGGGTTCGGTGTCTTGCTCAATGGCACCTCAGTCGTGGTATTGAAGGTGGAAGAGTGGCTGTACATTCACTCCCCCACCTACAATTCCTGCCAGACCGAGACTCGAACTCACAACCTTTGGGTCCAACTCTCTAACCATTAGGCCACGACTTCACCACAAGTAAAGCCTAAAGGCTTCCCCTTTGTAAGCCTAATGTACCAAAAACAGTCATCACCCTTACGAAAATTAACCCTGGTTTTATTGTAGTAAAAGTATGGTAACCATGTTTTATTTTGGTGTATTTATTAACATTTGTATAACCAGTTTTACTACAAAACCATGGTTAAACTATGGTTAGTGTTGCAAAACCATGGTTCATTTGTGGTTACCATGGTTTAACTATAGTAACCATGGTTTTTTGGTTTAATTTGTACTAAAATCTTGGTTAATTTTCGCAAGGGTAAAGCTGAATGAAGAATAAACACCAACCTCCTTGTTCCTCGCGTTTTATTCTCAAAGATTCTGGTTCCTCGCGTTTTATTCTCAAAGATTCTGGTTCCTTATGTTTTATTCTCAAAGTTTCTGGTTCCTCGTGTTTTATTCTCTAGGTTTCTGGTTCCTTGTGTTTTATTCTCCAGGTTTCTGGTTCCTCGTGTTTTATTCTCCAGGTTTCTGGTTCCTTGTGTTTTATTCTCAAAGATTCTGGTTCCTCGTGTTTTATTCTCCAGGTTTCTGGTTCCTCGTGTTTTATTCTCCAGGTTTCTGGTTCCTCGTGTTTTATTCTCCAGGCTTCTGGTTCCTCGTGTTTTATTCTCAAAGATTCTGGTTCCTCATGTTTTATTCTCCAGGTTTCTGGTTCCTCGTGTTTTATTCTCCAGGCTTCTGGTCCCTCGTGTTTTATTCTCAAAGATTCTGGTTCCTCATGTTTTATTCTCCAGGTTTCTGGTTCCTTGTGTTTTATTCTCAAAGATTCTGGTTCCTCGTGTTTTATTCTCAAAGATTCTGGTTCCTCATGTTTTATTCTCAAAGTTTCTGGTTCCTCGTGTTTTATTCTCCAGGCTTCTGGTTCCTTGTGTTTTATTCTCAAAGATTCTGGTTCCTCGCGTTTTATTCTCAAAGATTCTGGTTCCTCATGTTTTATTCTCAAAGTTTCTGGTTCCTCGTGTTTTATTCTCCAGGCTTCTGGTTCCTCGTGTTTTATTCTCAAAGATTCTGGTTCCTCGTGTTTTATTCTCCAGGTTTCTGGTTCCTCGCGTTTTATTCTCCAGGTTTCTGGTTCCTCGCGTTTTATTCTCCAGGTTTCTGGTTCCTCGTGTTTTATTCTCAAAGATTCTGGTTCCTCATGTTTTATTCTCAGAGATTCTGGTTCCTCGTGTTTTATTCTCAAATATTCTGGTTCCTCGTGTTTTATTCTCCAGGCTTCTGGTTCCTTGTGTTTTATTCTCAAAGATTCTGGTTCCTCACGTTTTATTCTCAAAGATTCTGGTTCCTCATGTTTTATTCTCAAAGTTTCTGGTTCCTCGTGTTTTATTCTCCAGGCTTCTGGTTCCTTGTGTTTTATTCTCAAAGATTCTGGTTCCTCACGTTTTATTCTCAAAGATTCTGGTTCCTCATGTTTTATTCTCAAAGTTTCTGGTTCCTCGTGTTTTATTCTCCAGGCTTCTGGTTCCTTGTGTTTTATTCTCAAAGATTCTGGTTCCTCACGTTTTATTCTCAAAGATTCTGGTTCCTCATGTTTTATTCTCAAAGATTCTGGTTCCTCGTGTTTTATTCTTCAGGTTTCTGGTTCCTCGTGTTTTATTCTCAAAGGTTCTGGTTCCTCGTGTTTTATTCTTAAAGATTCGGGTTCCTCGTGTTTTATTCTCCAGGTTTCTGGTTCACTCGTGTTCTCCTCTTTAACAAACACCATCCTCACAGCAGCAGATCTCATCTGATTCAAAAACTGTAATTTTCTACAGAAAGCACATGTCTAACAGTTTGTATGAAGCCAGCATCATGACAGATCAACAAGAGAGCAACTGAACTTCTTCCTCTGGGGTTTAATGGTGTTTGGCAAACAAACGTATGTGTGTTAGCGCCACCCGCTGGACTGGAGTGTGAACAGAAATAATACGGTGAAAACATACTTTGTGTGTATAGAAGGTAGGAGGTACACTGTTGTTTTTTTCTTCTTAAAAAAAGCCGATCTGCACAAATAAATGAAAAGGATGTAAAATATTATGAACTTCCGTGGTATTTGATAAGCGTCTTTGTGAGTGAGGATTAGTGGAGAAAAACGAGCAAATTATTAGTCAAATATTTCATTGAAAAATCACACAACGTTGCAGCATGTAAAGATGGAAATTAAGATAAATGGAAACATGTGATAGTGATAAGATGTATCCTAATTATGAAATAATTGCCATACTGATTAAAAACAATAATTATAGCCTGAATGCACTGTAAGTCGCTTTGGATAAAAGCGTCTGATACCCAGCTAACAAAATTACAGTTACGTAACTGCAACTGTAATCTGGTGACCAAAGTTACGTTGTGGCGACATAACAAGTTAAGTCATGGCAACCGGAAAAGTGAAAGGTGCGCCACAAAGTAACTTTGTGACGTTGCCAGTAAGCAGAGATGGCAAAAGTACACACATCCTTTACTCAAGTTGAAGTATATACTGTATACTCGTGTTTAAAAATACTCTGGTAAAAGTAGAAGTACTGACTACACTTTTTTACAGTAAAGTAAAGAAGTATGGGCTCTGACATGTACTTAAGAAAAAAGTACCCATTACTACAACCTGCTTTTTAGTGTCATGCTGGTAACTGGACCTCACGTCATATGACACATTAATACAAAATAACTTACATTTAATATTTAATATTACATTTAATATTGTTAGCTAATGAATGTATCAACTCCCTCTCTGCATACGTTCTGCCCTCATAACTTTAATTATTAAGCCGGGAAAAGATCCTACACAATGTGGTTCTTACAGACCCATTAGTCTTTTAAATTCAGATACTAAGATTATTGCTAAAGTTTTAGCTAGTAGACCTGATAAATATTTACCATCATTTATTGATCCTGATCAAAACGGCTTTGTAAAAGGTAGACAAGCTTTTCATATTATACGCACCATGTTAAACGTCATACACTTTAAAAAAGAAGCCCCTGATCCTGCTTTACTCTCCCTAGATGCTGAAAAGGCTTTTGATAGGGTGGAGTGGGTTATCTTTTTGATATCCTTTTCCGTTTTGGTTTTGGTCCTTGTTTTAGAAAATGGATAAAAATTTAATATTCAAATCCCATGGCAGAAATATTGACTAATAATATAATCTCTAAATCATTTCAGCTTTCACGAGGCATGCGCCAGGGATGCCCCCTGTCACCGCTCCTTTTTACATTAGCTATTGAACCTTTGGCTAGTGCAGTACGAAGAAATAAATATACAGTGTCCTCCACTAATATTGGCACCCTTGGTAAATATGAGCAAAGGCAGCTGTGAAAATAAATCTGCATTGTTTATCCTTTTTATCTTTCATTCAAAAATTTCACAAATTTCCAACCTATCATTGAAGTAAAACAATTGAAAGTGGGGCGGGGGATCTCATTGTGAAATAAATGCTTTCACTATTTCATGTTGGCCACAATTATTGGCACCCAATTATTGCAACGTCCTTTTCCCAGCACAACAGCTCTGAGTTTTCTCATATAATGCCTGAAGACTTTGGAGAACACCTGATAAGAGTTCAGAGACCATTCCTTCATACAGAATCTCTCCAGATCCTTCAGATTCACAGCTCCATGACGGTGCTGCTTCTCTTCAGTTCACCTCACTCATTTTCTGTAGGGTTCAGGTCAGAGGACAGAGACAGCAATGGTAAAAGATTCATTTTGTGCTCAGTGACCCATTTTTGTGTTTATTTTGATGTTTGTTTTGGATTGTTGTCCTGGTGGAAGATCCACACGGCCCATTATAAGATTTCTAACAGAGGCAGTCAGATTTAGATTTTTTATCTGTTGGTATTTGATAGAATCCATGATGCCATGCATCTGAACAAGATGTTCAGGACCTCTGGCAGAAAAACAGGCCCACAATATTAAAGATCCAGCAGTATATTTAACCGTGGACATGAGGTACTTTTTTATACCTGTTTGTACTAAACTCATCTGGTGGGTTTGCTGCCAAAAAGCTCTTTTTTCAGTTTCATCTGACCATAGAAGCCAGTCCCATTTGAAGTTCCAGTCGTGTCTGATAACTGAATATGCTGGAGTTTGTTTTTGGATGAGTGAGGACAATTTTCCTTGAAACCCACCCGAACAGCATGTGGTGATTTAGGGGATGTTTGATTTTTTTTTTTTAGGTTTCTGACCCCAAGACTCAACTAATCTCTGCAATTCTCCAGCTGTGATCCTTGGAGAGTCTTTGGCTACTCAAACTCTCCTCCTCAGCGTGCATTAGGATGATATAGACACACGTCCTCTTTCAGGCAGATTTTTAACATCTTTAGTTGATTGGAACCTCTTAATTATTACCCTGATGGTGGAAATGGGGATTTTCAATGTTTTAACTCTTTTCTTACAACCACTTTCTATTTTGTGATGCTCAACAATCTTGTTCTTCACATCAGAAATATATTTTTAGTTTTTTCTCATTGTGATGGATGATTAAGGGAATTTGGCCTTTGTGTTCCTCATATTTATAATCCTGTGGAACAGAAAGTCATGGCTGGACAATTTCATGCTCCTAGTCACCCTGGTGTGCTAAAAAATGTAAATATGAATGGGAATATACTTCAGAGATATTTTACACACTTTTACCAATATCTCAGATTGGACGTATCAATATATTAAAAATGAGTGTACTCCCACTTATTATAATCAATTCCCCTACCTCCACCACAGAATTTTTTCAGTAATATGCTGTACATTCACTCCCCCAACCTACAATTCCTGCCGGTACCAAGATTCGAACCTGCGACCTTTGGGTTACAAGTCCAAATCTCTAACCATTAGGCCACAACTTTCCCAGAACAAGGAGGGTTGCAGTTGCCTAATCTGAAATGATAAAACTGAGCAGCTCAACTAAGAGCAATGTTTTGGTTCACAAATGAAAATTATAGGAACTATAGAATTATAGGATGTTTGTTCCTCAGTCCTGTACATCCAGGCAACTGCCCTTGAATCTGTATTTGTACTCAGCACCCCTGCCCAAATTGAAAAAAGCCACTTCCAATCCCTTTGTTAAAAATACTATAAGTAAGGTGAGAGATTTATGTAATAATGAAACTATGCTCAGTTTTCAAGAATTAAGACAAAAGTTTGATTAACCTAAAACACATGTTTTTTTTTAACCTGTTAACATGCACCAGGACGTGGGCGCACTGAAAGCTCTTTGTTTGCTCTTTGTTTGCACATGTCATTGTTTTCAAACAGATAAAGTAAAACAGGACAAAATGAATCTTGACAAACTATATATCATTTTGAAGGTCTAAGCCTCTAGCATCGACGACAGATCGCTGTTTTTCGATAGAAAGCTTATACGGAATGTATTTGCTAAATTTGTGTAAGCAGTACACATCAAAACATGTAGAAATAAACCGCTGTACATACCATATTCATCCTGATAACGACTCTCAAACGTATCCACTGCTGTAAATCCTGGTTTCATTTGAAAGATAAGGGTCCAGTGAACAACATTCCATCGAGCACTTTTAGTCCAAAGAAACAACAACGCTGTAATTTAGATCGTTAATCCTTTGTTTACGTCTCATCTCTTCAGGGAGTTATTGTTTGTGTCCGTTATGGAACAAATTACGCTCAAAAACAGCGTCTTGGTGGTAAAAAAACAGCACGATTTTGTAGCAGGCAATGTCCCAAACAGAATGAAATCATCCAAAAATAAAAAAGTCAAAGATACACGGAAGATTGATTATTTGAATTCTGGCGCTCCCTCGCGACGCGCGTGACGCACGCTGTGACGCACCTGTCATCTGATGGGGCGTAACTTAACGATCTTTTAGCACAATAAGAAAAAAGAAAAAACATTTATTTTTTTTCTTCTTCAGCAGTTTTATATATGTTTGCGTGTTTTGTGGGGAATTGCCTGTATCTGTGTGATTAACATCTCTATGACTGATAATGAGCATGTAAATATTGACTGTTCACAGATATCAGTGTGAATGCAGTCTATATAAAAGGCCATTATAATGTGAATATTGACTATATTGGGCAGCCATCAGTATGATTTGCATCTGTATGAATGATCTTCAGCATGTGATTACTAATATATGAGCAGGAGAGCATCTGTTTGTCAGGAAATCAGTATGTAATTAAGTTATTTTTTTTTATTATTATTGTTTTTTTTTTCATCACTCAAATTATTATTATTGTATTTTTCTAGTGCTCAAATAAATCACTTGTACGATTTCTAAGATTCTGTCTACTGTTTTATAATTGAAAAACTGCAGTGGCATGTATAATGACTAAATAGTGTGTAGCAGAACTCTTCAATAATTTGGTAAATATTTTTCCTCAAACGGGGGGGGGGGGGGGGGGGGGGTAGAAAAATGTCTGCAGGAATCTCATTTTTCATGGTATCTTCTTCAGATTTGAAATATAAACTCATGAGACATGTGACTTTCAACCCATTACTTTTCTGGATTGCTCCAGGACTGATTTCATGTATTTTTATATGAAATAAAAAAAAATTCAGTGTGGTACAATTTTTATCAAGGCACTTCAGTGTCTATAACTTTTTATATTTTTGAGCATTATCAACTCTGGATGATGGATAGTAAAGGCCAAAGGGTCTTCTTTCCAAAGACACCACAATTGTGTGTGTGGCACACTGAAGTCAGGAACTGTTACCATTTTAAGTTAGTTAGTCATTTTCAGCTGTTATTCCCAATATGGGGGGTGCAGGTTAACAGGTTAAATAGCTTCAAATTAGGAATTTTATTAATAAGACAGCATCATTTTCCTCTCTTGCCAGATCTGTCCCCTTTAGAAAAAAATACTTTAAATCACTTCAATGGGGGTAGGCAAATTTCTATTTTTATAGACTAATCTCTACTAATTGCAAGGAAAATACATTTGGCATGGTGTCAAGATATAAGCGAGAATATAACAGAAGATGAATGGCAGAGTATCTGTCTAAAGACCAAAACCCAGACAATTAATACGAGGTTCAAACTTCTGCAATATAAATGGATTATGAGAGTATACATAACTCCGGAATTACTAGACAAATTGAATCCCAAAATTCCAGATCAATGTATAAAATGCAATCAAGAGATAGGAACTTTATATCATTGTTTATAGAAGTGTGCCCAAGTTGAACTTTTTTGGGAAAAAGTTTTAAACATTTTATCCATGGTATTGAAACAAAATATTCCCAAATGTCTTAAACTATCTATACTAAATATTTTCCCTGTAACGTGCACTTTTACTAGCTCTGATAAGAAATTGATATTCTGTTTATTACAAGCAAAACTTATAGTGGCTTGCCATTGGAAAACACAGAAAGCCCTCATTTTAAACAATGGTTACAAGAATTATCTCATTGCTTGGCTTTGGAAAAACCCACATATATTGTTATGGGAAAACCTGTACCATTGTTTTGACACTTTATATTGCATGTGTATGTGCATGCATTTATATATATTTGTAATCTTTGCATCTGTTCAAGAATAAAGTTCAGTATAAACATACAGGCACCTAAATACCAATAAAGTGGGGGTATATATGCTTTTATCAGTGTTTCTTAATAAAAATGACTCAAGATAACAGTGCGACTACACTAAAAAAGCTTTTACTGTTATACAAACAGATTTGTTCATTTTGCTCTCGCGGTACTGTGATCGTAAGGCGGCTGCAGCGCCGATCAAAGTCGGACAAATGTTCTAACCAGAATGCATTGCTTTTGTCCGGCGGCACCCAATCTTTGCGGCGCCACATGAAGTCGAACAAGCCTACTCTTTCCACACTGATCACATGTGATCTCCGGTGTGAATTCTCATGTGAGACCTGAGGTTTGTTACTTTTGTGAAGCTCCTTCCACACTGTTGGCAGGTGAAAGGCTTCTCTCCAGTGTGAACGCTCATGTGGAGTTTTACGTTTCTTTTCTCAGTGAAGCTCTTTCCACAATGAGTGCATGTATAAGGCTTCTCTCCAGTGTGAATTCTCATGTGGCTTTTAAGATGATGTTTTTGTGTGAAGCTCTTTCCACACTGTTTGCAGGTGAAAGGCTTCTCTCCAGTGTGAGTTCTTATGTGGACTTTAAGCCTTTCATTTTGTCTGAAACCTTTTCCACACTCTTGGCAGGTGAAAGGCTTCTCTCCAGTGTGAATTCTCATGTGGATTTTAAGCCTTTCATTTTGTGTGAAGCTCTTTCCACACTGAGTGCATGCATAAGGCTTCTCTCCGGTGTGAATTCTCATGTGGATATTAAGATATTCTTTTTGTGTGAAACTATTTCCACACTGTTGGCATGTATAAGGCTTCTCTCCAGTGTGAATTCTCATGTGGATTTTAAGCCTTTCACTTTGTGTGAAACTTTTTCCACACTGTTGGCATGTGTATGGCTTCTCTCCAGTGTGAATTCTCATGTGCTTTTTAAGGTTTCCTTTGTTAGTAAAATCGTTTCCACATTGTTTGCAGGTGAAAGGTTTCTCTTCAGTGTGAATTCTCATGTGTATTTTAAGGGTTACATTTTGAATAAAACTTTTTCCACAGTGTTGGCAGGAGAAACCTCTAGTTCCTGTCTTCTGAGCTCCTTTTCGTGAGGAAGTCTTTTTAGTCTGCGAGCAGCTAAAATATTTTTCTTCCGTTATGAAATCAGGATTTTTCTCAACCAGGTACTTCTCTTCATTTTCATTCAGTTCTTGACTCTCCTCTTTCATCACCTTCAGGTCTAAGGTGAATAGAGACAAATACAAATTAAAAGGTTAGTTCACCCAAAAATTAAAATTACCCCATAATTTACTCACCCTCAAGCCATCCTAGGTGTATAGGACTTTCTTCTTTCAGACAAACACAATCAGAATTATGAAAAAAAAGTGAAGTGAATGTGGCCAAGTATGGTGACCCATACTCGGAATTTGTGCTCTGCATTTAACCCATCCAAAGTGCACACACACAGCAGTGTGCACACACCTGGAGCAGTGGGCAGCCATATTGCTGCAGTGCACAGGGAGCTTTTGGGGATTCGGTGCCTTGATCAAGGGTCTCACCCCTCAGTCGTGGTATTGAGGGTGGGAGAGAGCGCTGGTTATTCACTCCCCCCACCTACAATTCCCGCCGGATCTGAGACTCGAACCCCCGACCTCCGGGTTTTAAGTCAGACTCTCTATCCATTAGGCCACGACTGACCCAAATATACCCCATGTCTTCCAAGCTTTATAATTGTAGTGAATGGGAGATGAGATTTTGAAGCTCAAAAATCACCCAGCGATCATAAAACGTATGTCACACAGCTCCAAGAGGTCAATAAAGGCCTTCTGAAGTGAATCAATGCATTTGTGTAAGACTTTATAAACTTTATAAAGCAAAACAACTAGCTTCTGGATCCATGCGGATATGCATTTGACTTGCGTTAACTTCCGTGAGGTAGTGCACACTCCTATGATGTGCTGTGCAGCTCATGTGCTTAGAATGCATAGTGTTGCATAGCACATCATAAGAGTGTGCACTACATCACGGAAGTTAAAGCAAGTCACATGTGAATGACCGTAAAAACCTCACCCCCTTTTGAGAAAGAAACCGACCTGTTTGTTCCTCAGTATCTTCATGTTTGATGCTGAATACTTCTGAAATCCTAATGTCTTCACTCTCCTCTTTAATAAACACCATCTTTATAATAGTGTGTCACGTGGATGTTTTTCTGTGAGTTTGGACAAGATGAGAATAATTAACAGAAAGAAAATAAATCCAAACTAAATGCGTTTAAAAAAAAAATCCTTCTAAAATGTTATACAAAGCATTACAATGTTGCATTCAGTAATAAAACATTAATTTAAGAGTTCTCATTAGAAGCATAAAAGTGCCTGAACAGTTTGGAACACTTCAAATGCTCAAAACACAAATCTTTCTTCAGACAAATCACAACAGAGCAAGAGCGCGGCACTTGTGATGTCATATCCCTTATGATGTCATATCCCCCCTCCAAAATAAAAGTCCCATTCACACGCTAAAATCAGAAATGTACAAATATATTCAAATACAAATAATAAAACATATCAACGATGTTCAGAGTTAAATTATTGGTGAAATACATATTTAAATGTTTGTTGTTGAACGAAAAAAATCTGTGAGATTTTGTGAATGGCTACACACTTGTATGTTTTGTTAGATTTTTTTATAGATTTATCAATGTTTAATTCAACAAACATTTGTCCATGTAATTAAACTTTTTTATAGGGCCACAGACTCAAAAAAGAAAAAAGTAAATGGTAAAAGTAACATTTTACAAAAAGTTATCAACTGGCAAAAGCCTTATGATGTCATATCTCTCCTTCAAAATAAAAGTCCCATTTTCACGCTAAAATTAGAAATGTGCAAACATATTTAAATGCAAATAATAAAACATATCAACGATGTTCAGAGTTAAATTATTGGTGAAATACATATGAATGTTGTGCTAAAAAATAACTAGAAATTGAAGAGTTTGTACTACATAATACTTGAGATTCCGTAAATGATTCAACACTTTATTTATGCTTATATATATATATATATATGTATGTGTGTGGGTGTGTGTGTGTGTGTGTGTGTGTGTGTGTGTGTGATTTATTTAGGATTTTTTTTAAGATGCATTCAGGGTGAAAGAAAACAACAAATAATAAAAAATGAATAAATAAATACATTTAAAAAAAATAGCAATGATAAAAGAGAAAGTAATAGTGGAAGTAGTTAAGTACATTCTCATCAGAAGATAATGGAAAATTAGGAGATACTGAGACAAAGAGACAAAGGCTGTGTTCGAAATGGCATACTTGCTTACTGCTTACTGCCCAGTACACAGTGTATACTGCCTACTATTTTTTAAAGAATAGTGTGTGAAACAGTACACAATAAGCAACAAATGTTTCAGAGTAGTATGCTTAATTGTCACATGACAAACACAAACATTAATTCAGCACAGCTGTCAAGGTTACCTTACAAACAAATGTGCTAACTATTCTTTTACAAAAGCTTGGTAATAAGGCTTCATATTAGTAAACAATATTGCCCAATTGAACTCATTTCATAACTGAATAACTTTACATAGGCTATTGGACTGAACTGAATGAGCTGTCTTTAAATGAACTATGATATTTTTGTCAGTTACACTAATTGGAAAAAGTGATATTCTAGTAACACTAAGTGCAAATAATGATAAATTCGGTTTACACTAAAATAGCAGCATTTTCTTTAGCAACAGACGTTTAAATAGTACCGTAGTTAGGTTGCAGATATTTATACTTTAGTACTGTAGTACATTATAAAACAGTATGCAGTAACATATTGAGTGCAAATTATCATAAATTTTATTTGATGAACCGACGCCACTTTATTGGGACAAAAACCTACCTACAGCTAAGCACACTGTATTATTAATGAGGCATTCAATCTCCACTTTTCAAATATTTACTTTGAAAATAAATGCCTTTCTGATCTGGTATGTGATGGGAAAAGGAGTTGCACGAGTTTGACAAAAGGCAGAATCGAACGCTGATTGCTCACATCAACAATACACGTCTTTTACTCACTGCACCACTGATTCTACAGAAATACACGTGTCTTTTGCAGAGCTGTTTATCACAGTCAGGCATTGGTGCGCAGAGTTTATGTAAATGGCCTCTGACAACAAATTGGTCTATTTGTCCTTTGAGTAAATACACTCCATTTCTTTTTAGAGCTGCTTGACAGCGAAATTTAATTCTGTTTGCTTAAACGGGACCAGGGAACAGAAAGAAGCAATTGTTACAAGAGCGGAGAGATCTTGACACAGAAAATGGTTTAAGGAGATCAGCAATATACCGAGGTGCTAGCCCATGCAGAGCTTTATAAGCCAACAGCAAAACATTAAAATCGATTTTGTATTTAACTGGTAACCAATGCAAGGAAATGAGAACAGGAGTAATGTGCTCTCTTCTTCATAGTGCTCGTCAAAAGTCTAGTTGCTGCATTCTGGACCAACTGCAAACGATGTATGGAGGAATGAGATGCTAAAATGAATGCTACTGCATTATTCAGTTTTCTTAAGGTTGTCTGCCATACTGTAGATTGCATATAATGTATCTCTTATGTTTTCTTTTTTCTTTTTCCATCAAGTAATGTGCAGTAATTCGGCTCGGCACGGTTCAGAACGGCACGGAACGGGTCAGTTCGGCTCGGTTTGTGTTCCCACTGCAGTTTAGTACCACTTTAGAATGGGCGGGATTATTCACGTGTCGTTATAGTTGCGCCACCTCTACTGACGTGACTCCTGAAAACCTTTTTAATTCCGCGTCGCTCATCACTCTCTCGCTGGATCCGCTCCTCAGCTATCAATGAGAGGACAGTCTGTACTTCCTCAACAGACAACAAAACAGCCATTTTTTGGTTGTTAAAAGAAAGGTGCGCTCATTCAAAACAGTTGCGTTCGATCCTTCGCTGTCTGTGTCTAGCTGGTCTGTTGTGTCTTGTGCCACAAGTTCAAATGACACAGGCAGTGACGATTTTCTCCGGCCAATCAGTGATCAGCAGAGTTTACACGTCGAGGTGGTACTAAAAAAAGTACCAGGTACTGTACCGAGTGGAAAACCCCCCAAAAGTGAGCCGTACTGAACCATACCATGCAGTGGAAACGCACCATAAGTGGGCCCTAGGGCTGTTACACAAGAAGACCTTTTCCCCATTGATCACACACATATATTCACCCTATAGAACAAATCATACTGACTCCTTAAATCTTATAGATTATTGAAAATTGATTACCAATATATTGAAATACTAAACATTTCCACTACAGTATTTACAGCTGGTCTATTTGCATGGGATTAGAATTACCCAACATATTTTTTCGGGATCTTTCTAGATAATGTCTCCGTGATCTTAACTGACATTGTACGTAATTATGTAATACTGGTAATACTTGCACCTCTCCATGTAAAACTAGTCCTGTCCAAATAAGACTTAACTAAGAACACAATCAGGTTCTTACATTTACATGATTTTTCATATGAATGTGTTAATGTGATGTTTTAATTAGACTGATCACAACTGAATTGTCTTTCTTCAGAGGGAATGTGCAGATGATTGTTGGAATTGACATTTTCCTCAGTGTGACATGAGGTTTGGAAATTCTTTCCAGAATGAGATTGCGAGTGCCGTTTCAGGTTTGTGTGATGTGTGAAACTACTTTCACACTGAGGACACTTGTAATGCTTCTCTCCAGTGTGAAATCTCATGTGAGTCTTAAGGTTTCCTTTAGCTGTGAAGCTCTTTCCACACTGAGAGCAGGTGAAAGGCTTCTCTCCAGTGTGAACTCTCATGTGATCCTCAAAGTGTCCTTTGTGTGAGAAACTCTTTCCACACTGCTGACATATAAAACAGTTCTCTCCTGAGTAGTCTATATCCGGTGGCTTATGACAAAATGATTGATGGCTTTGACCTTTGTGACCTTTCCCCCCTCCCCCACGCGGCCCCCCCACATCGCGACCACCCCCATCGGTGTTGACCCCTCAAATGAGATCCAGATGTTACAATCGTCATGCGTGAAGCTCCGGCGTCATCCGGGATGTTATCCGGTCGGTGGAAAAACCATAAATGAGCAGTTGAGGAATGTTTTGAAGATATTATGGAGCGTTTTGAAACTTCCTCATGGGAACATCTGTGTGGGCGCCCCTCCCCATCTGCGGCACGCGTGGTGTCCCGTTGCACGCTTTCTCTCCCTCTTTATCTCTATGGGATTTTCTCTATGAAAAAAACAATAATGAACGATCAATATTAAAAAGTCATGAGAACATATCACAATATGCGTACCTGCAATATATTCTGTTGAATAAAAAGAATTTAAATAAAATAAGCTATCATTGAGAAGGGATAAAAATGCTTAGCTTAACGAATGAAATGGTTAAAAAATATAAATTGCCTTACATTTTCCAAGAGCAAAATATTTCCTCCTTTTGCGAGGATAACTATTCTTTGAATGAGATGAATACAAAAAAATTCACTTTAATTCTGTCTCTCTCTCTCTCACACACACACACACACACACACACACATTTGCGTAGTCGTCTAAAACGGCGATATTACACAGAATCCTGATGTTTTTATCTACAGATAATTATACATGTTACAACCATCACAGAAAACATTACATCTTAGAAAATAAATGCATAATTCATGTGCTTTATATGTAATTTACTCATGGGCTCAATAGAATGTTCCCTCTCCCTCTCGCTGTGAGAGGACACTTGCCCCACACCATAGGTTAAACAAGTAGGCTACACAGACACACATTAAATCGTCAGAGTCTTACTCTCGTCTTTGAAAATAAATATTTTAACAGGCAAATGGTAAGGGATATAGTGGACTCAACATGTCCGGGCATGTTTTATGGAGTATTTCCATATACATATTTCAGTTCACGTTTATTTGTATATTTGTATTTGTATCACAGACATTTGAGTTTCTACATTATATTTACAACCTTTAATATTTATATTACCATTATATTAATGCAATTTATATCGTATCATCCCCTTAACCCACCCATCACAGTAAACTTTCTGCATTTTATATTTTCATAGAAATCGTTTAGTATAATGTAAAAAGCTGTTATGATCGTGGGACAATTATTTGGAGTATTACTACACTCCATAGACACTCCATGACACTCCATAGACAAAAATATTTTTTTACTGTACTCCTTCCAAAAATGTTTATATATATTGTTTTTAAGCAATCTAAATTATGAGGACTCAAGAAGTTTAATCATAAACCACATTGTTATATCAGAGTAATACCCATGTCATTAAACAAATTTGTGTTCTGATAAATCATACAAACATTTCAAGCTAAAGAGAGACTTATCTCTATTTTAAAGAATATGGAAATATATAATTATATATGACGGCATGTTACTACCATGTTACTAAAGCAAATCATTCATCATTCATTTTAAACAAGTATTCAACATTTATTTAACACATCATTCTCTTCATTTAAAGAATATGGTAATAAACAAAATATATAATTATATATGTCATAGTAACAAACATGTTACTAAAGCAAAGCAAATTTTTTATCGTACATTTTAAACTCATATTCAACATTTAAGTTTATTGAACTTATAAAACACACAACTCTCTTCTTTTAAAGAAGGTAGTTAAAAACTGTGATTATATATAACATACATTATTCTGGGGGCAATTAACTCAAATTAAATGTTTACAAAATGTACCTAAGTTGGGAAATTAAGTCCTGCTTTCGAGCTCTTCTAACTCACAAGAGTAAAATGTCAGTCTGAGTTGGACGAGCTGACACACACACACACACACACACACACACACACACACACATGATGTTTTGTATGTTTTCTGTGGACGTTCCACATATAGTGTAATGATTTTGTACTGTACGTTTACCAAAATTCTGCATACACCCCTTTTTAAATAAGATATTGATTGCAATCTTAATTACGAGGACTCAGGAAATTTCATCATAAACTGCATTTACGTTGTTATGTCAGAGTAATACCCATGTCATTATACAAATTTGTGTTCTGATAAATCATAAACATTTCAAGCTAAAGAGAGACTTGCCTCTATTTTAAAGAATGTGGAAATATTTAATTATATGACAGCATGTTACTACCATGTTACTAAAGCAAATCATTCATCATTATTTTAAAACAAGTATTCGATATGTAGTTTATTGAACTTATAAACACATCCTAGTAACAAACATGTTACAGCAAAGCAATCCATTTATCACACATTTTAAACAAGTGTTTTCGTTTTTCACTAACCACACATAAATGCTGTTTTCTTAAAACCACAAACATGTGTGTTCAAGCTACAGGCATATTATTGTAGGCAAGTTTGTGCTGAATACAGTATAATCAGACTTTAGACTATTAATATGCTTTTTAAGATTCTGAAAAACACCAATGTCAGGGACATGACAAAATTTCTACAGGGGACCCCAAAACCCTTCTGATCCAGAGGGTTAAAGAAGGTGGTAATACATATATAATTATATATGACAGCATGTTACAAAGGCAATTCATTCATCATGCATTTTAAACACATTCAACATTTATTTAAGTTTATTGAAACTTATAAAACACATAATTATCTTATTTTAAAGATGTTAATAAATACGTTTGATTATATGTAACATACTATATAAACATTTACAAGTCTTAGGCGATAATAAAATGTCTTACATTTTTTTCTGTGAACAATGATGTCCAAATTCTGTGAATAAAAAAAATAAAAAAAAAAAAAAAAAAAAAAAAAAGTTTAAGTTATAAACATTATTAAATATAAACAAAAGTCATAGCTCCTCTTTGGGAATCTCCAATGTGAAACTGCAGGGTCTGCCTCAGACCCTGACAGACAAGGGAGGATGAGGGGTCGAGTTACAGACCAGATGATCTGAGATGTTATTCTGTTTTTTTCTCTAAGTGAATGTTATGGCCGTGTTAATAATGATTTCAAAGCCTAATCTTAAGACTTTAAATAAACATTTGGTAGAATCCTATGGTTTTTGCTTAAATTTCAACTAAAGTCTAATTTATATCAGATTTATTTCACATTAAACACTTCAGCATCTTTAAAAGGTTCTTATTTTAAGTATCATCTCCAATGTTTTATTCCCCTCACACATGCGATAAAACATTTCGCCAAAGTCTTTCTGTATGTTTTTTTAAAAAAAAAAAATAATAATCTAGCAATATGTTAAAAAGTTTCCATGCCATCCATGTCGCATTCATCACATATTTATCAGACTTATAAAAGTATCATGATCCTTCGTAGAAGTAAATCGTATAAAACAAAGAGAATAGATTAATGACTTTGTTAGAACACAACGGGTATGAAACTATATTTGGTAACCTTTTATTCAAACTTTAAAGTAAGTTTGTGCTTTAAAATCAGCAAGTATTATAGAAATAATTGATTTTGGGGAAAAGGTTTGAAAACTAGCTTGCATATGCAGACCTGAACTGCTGACCTTCCTGTGTGTGTGTGTGTGTGTGTGTGTGTGTGTGTGTGTGTGTGTGTGTGTGTGTGTGTGTGGATCTGTTTGCAGTTGGCGTCCCCTAACAACATTATTAATAAGTAGTCTTAGCAACAAAAGTGTATGTTTAATACATATTGCATATAGGTTTTAACAACGTAGGTTTTTCATACCGTCGGACATTCATTTAGCTTGTACTGTGTTTTGTTTTTAAGTGCAATGAAATATTCTCAGGAGAGGCCATTAATCACTGAAGATCCTCCTCGCATGTGCTGCTTAATTCAAGCGCGTAATCCAAAGAATGCGCATCGTGGCGACATGGATGGCATGGAAACTTTTTAACATATTGCTAGATTATTATTATTTTTTTTTTTTAAAAATACAGAAAGACTTTGGCGAAATGTTTTATCGCATGTGTGAGGGGAATAAAACATTGGAGATGATACTTAAAATAAGAACCTTTTAAAGATGCTGAAGTGTTTAATGTGAAATAAATCTGATATAAATTAGACTTTAATTGAAATTTAAGCAAAAACCATAGGATTCTACCAAATGTTTATTTAAAGTCTTAAGATTAGGCTTTGAAATCATTATTAACACGGCCATAACATTCACTTAGAGAAAAAAACAGAATAACATCTCAGATCATCTGGTCTGTAACTCGACCCCTCATCCTCCCTTGTCTGTCAGGGTCTGAGGCAGACCCTGCAGTTTCACATTGGAGATTCCCAAAGAGGAGCTATGACTTTTGTTTATATTTAATAATGTTTATAACTTAAACTTTTTTTTTTTTTCATGCTGATGATACCCAGATCTACCTGGCCTTATCTCCAAATTACTATAGCCCCATTGACTCCCTCTGCCAATGCATTGATGAAATTAACAGTTGGATGTGCCAAAACTTTCTTCAGCTAAACAAGGAGAAAACTGAAGTCATTGCATTTGGAAACAAAGATGAAGTTCTCAAGGTGAATGCATACCTTGACTCTAGGGGTCAAACAACTAAAAATCAAGTCAGAAATCTTGGGGTGATTCTGGAGACAGACCTTAGTTTTAGTAGTCATGTAACTAAATCAGCATACTATCATCTCAAAAACATTGCAGGAATTAGATGTTTTGTTTCCAGTCAAGACTTGGAGAAACTTGTTCATGCCTTTATCACCAGCAGGGTGGATTATTGTAATGGTCTCCTCACTGGCCTTCCAAAGAAGACCATTAGACAGCTGCAGCTCATCCAGAACGCTGCTGCCAGGATTCTGACTAGAACCAGAAAATCTGAGCATATCACACCTCAGGTCCTTACACTGGCTTCCAGTTACATTTAGGATTGATTTTAAAGTACTTTTATTCGTTTATAAGTCTCTCAATGGTCTAGGACCTAAATACATTGCAGATATGCTCACTGAATATAAACCTAACAGACCACTCAGACCATTAGGATTGAGACAAAACAAGGGGAGTCCGCTTTTAGCTATTATGCCGCCCGCAGTTGGAACCAGCTTCCAGAAGAGATCAGATGTGCTAAAACATTAGCCACATTTAAATCCAGTCTCAAAACTCATCTATTTAGCTGTGCATTTGTTGAATGAGCACTGTGCTACGTCCGAACTGACTGCATTGTATTTTATGTATAATCCTTTTCTATTTAACGGTTTTAAATTTAATTTTAAATCAATTTCTATATCATTTTAAAAATCCTTGTTTTATTATTTTTAATTCCTTGTTTTTATTGCTGTGAATGATTATTTCACTTTCTTTTATGTAAAGCACTTTGAATTACTACTGTGTTTGAAATGTGCTATATATATAAACTTGCCTTGCCTAAAACTTAGATATCTTGACTTTATCCGTGTGTTTAACGGCGCTAGGCCTTGCCACACCGTTGTGAGATATAAACCGCAAAGTTTTTCATAGTTTGTGCATTCTTTCCGTTTTAATTTGTTTACCGCTCTTGTTGTATTTCCCATCTAATGGTAATTGTCAGGCCTTGCGCTTTGCATCCTAGTTTTTGCTGTCATGTTAGCGGGCTCTTTGTCCATATTTCTGTGAATTTGCTTGATTTTTTAAAATATGGCTTCAACCCGTCATCTTCATTCGAGACGTTTACGTTATATTATTAACACCGTTTATATCATGCACGATCGTTTCTCGATAATTCCTGTGGCTCAGTGGTAGAGCATTGCGTTAGCAGCACAAAAGGTTGTGGGTTCAATTCCCAGGGAACACACATACTGATAAAAAAAATGTATAGCTTGAATGCACTGTAAGTCGCTTTGGATAAAAGTGTCTGCTAAATTCATAAATGTAAATGTAATTATTTCCCTCTACGCTCGTATTCCGGCCGTTTTCTTTTTAGAAAATGGATAAATACCGCTATCAGAGGTTTTCACGAACTACTATTATTATAAATGATCTAATAATTTAAGAGATAATATCACGCGTTAAAGCGCACACCGCGTTACTCCTCGGTTGTTTGGCCCGCCTAGATTCAGAATTCGGTATTTAAATAAGGTTTTGTACATCGTTACAACAGCCTCCGCCGCTCCTGAAACAAGAGATATGTCTGTAACACCGCCAAGAAGTTCTGTTGAAACGGACGAAGACGCGCTCCGTGTGACGAAGATTGTCCGTGAAGATTTTGTGAAACAAGATTTCCCAGTGTCTGATGATCGTGTAGGTAGATTTTTGTTTGACACGTCATTGCAGACCGTGAAACTCTACGTTTTGGATTCATACGAGGACTATAGTCAAGTCAAGTCAAGTCAAGTCACCTTTATTTATATAGCGCTTTTAACAATACAAATTGTGACAAAGCAACTGCACAATATCAAAATGGGAAAATAGTGTCAATAATGTAAAATGACAAGATTAAACACTCAATTTTCAGTTAAAGGCATTTCATTGTTGAATTCAGTGATGGCATCGTCCAGCTAAGTTCAGTTCAAAAAAAATTTTGTTCAATCAAGTCGACGATATTGCTGGAAATGAAGTGTCCCCAACTAAGCAAGCCAGAGGCGACAGCGGCAAGGAACCAAAACTCCATTGGTGACAGAACGGAGAAAAAAACCTTGGGAGAAACCAGGCTCAGTCGGGGGGCCATTTCTCCTCTGGCCAGACGACACAGCAGTTCAATTCCAACTGCTGCAAAGTCAGATTGGATGGCTCAACAGGTTCCCGAGGTCTTTTCCTGATGGCTCTCTAGGTGACGGGGTCCTCACTGGGGGTCTGTCTCTGGGGCTCATCTAGGTGTCCTGGTCTCCGCTGACGTTCAGGGCTGTAGTAGAGGTCGTCTCTAGGTGCTGATCCACCATCTGATCTGGTGACTGCAGTGACCTCGGAATAAGAAAGAAACAGACTAATATTAGCGTAGATGTCAATCTTTTTACGATGTAACAAGTACATCATGTGTTATGGGAAGTGTTCCCGGTTCCGGTTGATCTAATTAATGCAGCCTAACAATCCTTTAACGGATTTGAATAATAGAAGTGTATTAGTGTGTTATGTGTACGCCAGGTTAAAGAGATGGGTCTTTAATCTAGATTTAAACTGACAGAGTGTGTCTGCCTCCCGAACAGTGTTTGGTAGATTATTCCAGAGTTTGGGCGCTAAATAGGAAAAAGATCTGCCGCCCGCAGTTGATTTTGATATTCTAGGTATTATCAAATGGCCAGAGTTTTGAGAACGCAGTGGACGTGAAGGACTATAATGCGATAAGAGCTCGCTCAAGTACTGAGGAGCTAAACCATTCAGGGCTTTATAAGTAATTAACAAGATTTTAAAATCTATACGATGTTTAGTAGGGAGCCAGTGCAGTGTTGACAGAACCGGGCTAATGTGCTCATACTT
The DNA here is from genome assembly GCA_023376895.1 of Aspiorhynchus laticeps. NCBI lineage: Eukaryota > Metazoa > Chordata > Actinopteri > Cypriniformes > Cyprinidae > Aspiorhynchus > Aspiorhynchus laticeps. The sequence goes on along the minus strand of CM041801.1, from coordinate 40,017,805 downwards.
CCTGGTTCTAGTAAGAACTCTAGCTGCTGCATTTTGAACCATCTGTAATTTGTTTATTAAGCGCGCAGAACAACCACCCAATAAAGCATTACAATAATCTAACCTTGAGGTCATAAACGCATGAATTAATATTTCTGCATTTGACATTGAGAGCATAGGTCTCAGTTTAGATATATTTTTAAGATGAAAAAATGCAGTTCTACAAATGCTAGAAACGTGGCTGTCAAAGGAGAGATTACTATTAAATAGCACACCTAGGTTCCTGACTGATGACGAAGAATTTACAGAGAAGCCATCAAGTGTTATACAGTGTCCTAGGTTATTACTTGTGGGGGTTTTAGGTCCGATAAGTAACACCTCTGTTTTTTCAGAATTTAGCAGTAAGAAATTACTCATCATCCAGTTTTTTATATCGACTATGCATTCCATAAGTTTCTCAATTTGGTGTGTTTCACCAGGCCGTGAAGAAATATAGAGCTGAGTGTCATCAGCATAACAGTGAAAGCTAACCCCGTGTTTCCTAATGATATTTCCCAAGGGTAACATGTAAAGCGTGAAAAGTAACGGTCCTAGTACTGAGCCTTGAGGAACTCCATACTGCACTTGTGATCGATATGATACCTCTTCATTCACTGCTACGAATTGATGGCGGTCAGATAAGTACGATTTGAACCATGCTAATGCACTTCCACTAATGCCAACAAAGTTTTCTAGTCTATTCAAAAGAATGTTGTGATCGATAGTGTCGAACGCAGCGCTAAGATCCAGTAGAACTAATAGAGAGATACAACCACGATCAGATGATAAGAGCAGGTCATTTGTAACTCTAATGAGAGCAGTCTCAGTACTATGATACGGTCTAAATCCTGACTCTCATTTTTTAATGAGAGGCTTAATAACAGCCAATTTAAACTTTTTGGGGACATATCCTAATGACAATGACGAATTAATAATAGCCAAAAGAGGATCTATGACTTCTGGAAGCACCTCTTTTAGTAGTTTAGATGGAATAGGGTCTAACATACATGTTGTTGGTTTAGATGAATTAACAAGTTTATACAATTCTTCCTCTCCTATAGTAGAGAATGAGTGGAATTGTTCCTCAGGGGATCTATAGTACACATCTATACTATACATCCGAATGCGCCTACCTGCTTTTGACCGCCATAGACTGGACATCTGTTACGGAACTAGTCAGACACAAAGGTAAGTGAAAAGAGATATAGTTTATTGCAGGTTTTGTGGAGACAACAGTGGTGATAGTCCTTGAGTGAGGTAAGTTGCTTCTCTTGATAGTATTGTGGATAGTGAGCTGGGATTAAGACTGTGCCTCTTTCTCCTGGCAGGTCCGTGGCGAACTGGAATCCTGGAGAGCACGAAAGGCTATAGAGCACACAGCAGTGGAGGTATCTGGTAGAGAGGTAAACAGGTGGTAAGTATCAACAGGTAAGGAATATAGGTAAGTATACTCAGCTAGCTTTCAGCTGTAGAGTGGCGGTCCATGTAGTATCCACAAGATCGGACAACTGAGTGAACTGAGGCGGGTGCTCTTATAGTAGAGGTGATTGTTGTGGTAATGATGTGCAGGTGGGAGTGATTAGTATTCAGGTGAGGTGGATCGTGGTAATTGATTCGAGGAAGAGCCTGGCCGTTCTGTGACAGTACCCCCCTCTCCACGGTCCGCTCCTGAGGACTGAACCCGGCGTCGTGGTGGTCTACCTCGTCCTCGAGGAGCAGGATGATCAGGATGGCTGGCATGAAATTCCTCCAGTAGTGTAGGGTCCAGAATGTCATCCCTGGGGACCCATGAACGTTCCTCGGGACCGTAACCCTCCCAGTCGACTAGATACTCCAATCTTCCACCACGACGCCGGGAATTCAAGATCTCCTGAACTCTGTAGACGGCGCCTTCGTCCAAGATGAGAGGAAGAGGGGGTTCCTCGACTAGGCCAGGCTCTGGGGAAACAGAAGGAGAATGTGGTTTGAGTAGTGAAACATGGAAAGTAGGATGGATCTTATATTGTGCAGGTAATTGTAATTTGTATGTGACCGGGTTGACCTGTTCCAGAATGGTGAAGGGACCAACGAATCTGGGACTCAGCTTACGGCAAGGCAGGCGCAGCCTAATGTCCCGTGTGGAGAGCCAAACCTTTTGTCCAGGCAGGTAAGTAGGTGTGGGTGAGCGACGAGCATCTGCTGTGATTCTTTGCCTGCGCACTGCCTGCTGTAGATGGTGGTGTGCAGAGTCCCAGACTCCCTCGCTCTCTCGGAACCAGTAATCGACAGCGGGAACATCGGAAGGCTCTCCGGACCAGGGAAACAGGGGAGGCTGGAAACCGAGTACACACTGAAAGGGAGTGAGTCCAGTGGATCCTTGACGAAGGGAATTCTGGGCGTACTCGGCCCAGCCTAGGAACTGGTTCCAAGAGTTCTGGCGGCCGTGGCAGAAGGTTCTCAGGAATCGCCCAATCTCCTGGATCTTGCGTTCAGTCTGCCCATTGGATTGGGGATGATATCCAGAGGTTAGACTGATGGTCACACCCAGGAGCGAGAAGAAGGCTTTCCACACCCTTGAGATAAATTGAGGTCCTCGATCTGAAACGATGTCTTCGGGTATGCCATAATATCTAAAGACATGATTGAAAAGTAGCTCAGCCGTTTGCATGGCAGTAGGTAACCCAGGTAGTGGGAGGAGTCGACAGAATTTAGAGAACCGGTCCACAATGACTAGGATACAGGTGTTGTTGTCGGATGATGGTAGATCGGTGATGAAATCCACTCCTAGGTGTGACCAGGGACGGTTGGGTATGGGTAATGGTACTAGCTTGCCAGAGGGAAGATGACGGGAACTTTTGGAAATGGCACACTCTGGGCAGCCCTGAACGAACCTTCGCACATCCCTTGCCATGTTCGGCCACCAGAAGCGATCTTTTAGCAGCGAGAGAGTTGCGTTGGCCCCAGGGTGGCCAGTACCAAGTGAAGTGTGCGAAGAGTGGATGAGTGATGTCCGTTGTGTCCTGGGTACATACTGGTGGTTCGGTGGGCAGCCCGGCGGATTAGCTGGTGGTGCGGCGGAGACAACTGGCGGAGAGGTCCATACGATGGGGCTCGTAATGATATCAGATGGTAAGATACCTTCTGGTTCTTCCTGGGTATCTTCGGTGGTTTGGATACGGGACAGGGCGTCTGCTTTAACGTTACGCCCCTAAGGCCATCGCCGGTGGAGTGCGTCCAAGCAGCGCTTAACAGGTGCTGCGTGGCAGGCGGTTCTCGGACGCTGCGCGCCGCCCCCAAGGTGATTTTTCCCGCCCCCGGCGACCGCCCGGGCGCCGTCGGGGGGCCCGGCCGGCCCGGTCCGAGCCGTCGGCCGGGGCCCCTGGCCCCCGGGGGCCGCGCGGAACGGCGACGGATTTTCGCGCTTTTTTGCGCCTTTTGCTGCAATCTGCGGGTCGGCCACAGGGTGGCAGACTCCTGTACGCGGACCACCTGCGGGGGGGCGCGTCGAACAGGTTGGGGGTGGGCGTCCACGGGGGGCCTAAACCTCCCACGGAGAGCTTATGGTGCCGGCAGCTCCCCATTGGCCCTCTGGCCTTCTAAGGACCGCCCCCCGGGCCCCGCCCACCGACCACGGACAGCCTGTTCGTCCCCCTGACCGCCTATGCGACCACGAACGGCCTGTTCGTCCCCCTGCAATCTAAGTGACGCCCCGGGCCCCGCCCACCGACCACGGACAGCCTATTCGTCCCACTGACCGCCTATGTGACCACAGACGGCCTATTTGTCCCCTGATCGCCTGTGTGACCACGGACAGCCTATTTGTCCCCCTGACCGCCTATGTGACCACGGACAGCCTATTCGTCCCCCTGACCGCCTATGTGACCGCAAACAGCCTATTTGTCCCCCTGATCGCCTATGTGACCACGAAAAGCCTATTCGCCCCCCTGACCGCCTGTGTGACCGCTAAACAGCCTATCTGTCCCCCTGAGCACCTCTATGACCAAGAATTGCCTCTTTGTCCCCCTGACCGCCTACGTGACCCCGAAAAGTCTTTTCGTCCCCCTGGCCACAATAATGGTTTTATTATGTAAAACATTGAGTACAGTACACAGGAAACACTGAAGGACAGTATAATCATTTCATTATGCAAAACGTACAGTGGTACACTCAGGAAGCACCGTCTGACAAGTTCATGTACATTACAACTCAATAATATTCATATTTACCCTGAAAAAGGTCTGTCCACAGCAAGCCTGTATAGGTCTCATCAAATAAATCACAGGTGGCACTTGCTGATGTTGGATTTTAGAGTTGGATTTTGGTGAATTTCACCACATATGGTGCATGACCACCCGTAACTTATTTGACGGGGCCTCCACAGGCTTTCCATGGACAATGCATTAATAAGTCATAATTTAAGTTTATAATCATTTTATTATGCAAAACGTACAGTGGTACACTCAGGAAGCACCGTCTGACAAGTTTATGTACATTACAACTCAACAATATTCATATTTACCCTGAAAAAGGTCTGTCCACGGTAAGCCTGTGTAGGTCTCCTCAAATAAGTCACAGGTGGCACTTGCTGATGTTGGATTTTGGAGTTGGATTTTGGTGAATTTCACCACATATGGTGCATGACCATCCGTAACTTATTTGACGGGTCCTCCACAGGCTTTCCGTGGACAATGCATTAATAGGTCATTATTCATAAATGCAATGATTTTATTGCTTAATACCTACAGTAGAGTGCTCAGAAAACACAATCCAGCAGTTTCATGTACATTGGAGCTCATAAAATGGCTTGATTTGCATAAAAATGCACTGTCCACGGAAAGCCTGTGGAGGCCCCGTCAAAAAAGTTACAGCTGTCACTTGACCACCCGTAACTTATATGACGGGACCTACACAGGCTTTCCGTGGACATTGCATTAATAAGTCATAATTTAAGTTTATAATCATTTTATTATGCAAAATGTACAGTGGTACACTCAGGAAGCACCGTCTGACAAGTTTATGTACATTACAACTCAACAATATTCATATTTACCCTGAAAAAGGTCTGTCCACGGTAAGCCTGTGTAGGTCTCGTCAAATAAGTCACAGGTGGCACTTGCTGATGTTGGATTTTGGAGTTGGATTTTGGTGAATTTCACCACATATGGTGCATGACCATCCGTAACTTATTTGACGGGTCCTCCACAGGCTTTCCGTGGACAATGCATTAATAGGTCCTTATTCATAAATGCAAGGATTTTATTGCTTAATACCTACAGTAGAGTGCTCAGAAAACACAATCCAGCAGTTTCATGTACATTGGAGCTCATAAAATGGCTTAATTTGCATAAAAATGCACTGTCCACGGAAAGCCTGTGGAGGCCCCGTCAAAAAAGTTACAGCTGTCACTTGACCATCCGTAACTTATTTGACGGGTCCTCCACAGGCTTTCCGTGGACAATGCATTAATAGGTCATTATTCATAAATGCAATGATTTTATTGCTTAATACCTACAGTAGAGTGCTCAGAAAACACAATCCAGCAGTTTCATGTACATTGGAGCTCATAAAATGGCTTAATTTGCATAAAAATGCACTGTCCACGGAAAGCCTGTGGAGGCCCCGTCAAAAAAGTTACAGCTGTCACTTGACCATCCGTAACTTATTTGACGGGTCCTCCACAGGCTTTCCGTGGACAATGCATTAATAGGTCATTATTCATAAATGCAATGATTTTATTGCTTAATACCTACAGTAGAGTGCTCAGAAAACACAATCCAGCAGTTTCATGTACATTGGAGCTCATAAAATGGCTTAATTTGCATAAAAATGCACTGTCCACGGAAAGCCTGTGGAGGCCCCGTCAAAAAAGTTACAGCTGTCACTTGACCATCCGTAACTTATTTGACGGGTCCTCCACAGGCTTTCCGTGGACAATGCATTAATAGGTCATTATTCATAAATGCAATGATTTTATTGCTTAATACCTACAGTAGAGTGCTCAGAAAACACAATCCAGCAGTTTCATGTACATTGGAGCTCATAAAATGGCTTAATTTGCATAAAAATGCACTGTCCACGGTAAGCCTGTGTAGGTCTCGTCAAATAAGTCACAGGTGGCACTTGCTGATGTTGGATTTTGGAGTTGGATTTTGGTGAATTTCACCACATATGGTGCATGACCATCCGTAACTTATATGACGGGGCCTCCACAGGCTTTCCGTGGACAATGCATTAATAGGTCATTATTCATAAATGCAATGATTTTATTGCTTAATACCTACAGTAGAGTGCTCAGAAAACACAATCCAGCAGTTTCATGTACATTGGAGCTCATAAAATGGCTTAATTTGCATAAAAATGCACTGTCCACGGAAAGCCTGTGGAGGCCCCGTCAAAAAAGTTACAGCTGTCACTTGACCATCCGTAACTTATTTGACGGGTCCTCCACAGGCTTTCCGTGGACAATGCATTAATAGGTCATTATTCATAAATGCAATGATTTTATTGCTTAATACCTACAATAGAGTGCTGGGGCCACTCTCCTGCACCCCCTCTACCCACCTCAGGGAACCACGACTGCGGCCTCAGGGGGTCACCATGCACACCCACTCTACCCGCCTCAGGGAACCACGACTGCGGCCTCAGGGGGGTCACCATGCACACCCCCTCTGCCCGCCTCAGGGAACCAGAGGCTCGGTCACAGGGGGCCACTCTCCTGCACCCCCTCTACCCGCCTCAGGGAACCACGACTGCGGCCTCAGGGGGTCACCATGCACACCCCCTCTGCCCGCCTCAGGGAACCAGAGGCTCGGTCACAGGGGGCCACTCTCCTGCACCCCCTCTACCCGCCTCAGGGAACCACGACTGCGGCCTCAGGGGGGTCACCATGCACACCCACTCTACCCGCCTCAGGGAACCACGACTGCGGCCTCAGGGGGGTCACCATGCACACCCCCTCTGCCCGCCTCAGGGAACCAGAGGCTCGGTCACAGGGGGCCACTCTCCTGCACCCCCTCTACCCGCCTCAGGGAACCACGACTGCGGCCTCAGGGGGTAACCATGCACACCCTCACAGGGGGCCAATTTCATGTACATTGGAGCTCATAAAATGGCTTAATTTGCATAAAAATGCACTGTCCACGGAAAGCCTGTGGAGGCCCCGTCAGAAAAGTTACAGCTGTCACTTGACCACCCGTAACTTATTTGACGGGGCCTCCACAGGCTTTCCGTGGACAATGCATTAATAAGTCATAATTTAAGTTTATAATCATTTTATTATGCAAAACGTACAGTGGTACACTCAGGAAGCACCGTCTGACAAGTTTATGTACATTACAACTCAACAATATTCATATTTACCCTGAAAAAGGTCTGTCCACGGTAAGCCTGTGTAGGTCTCGTCAAATAAGTCACAGGTGGCACTTGCTGATGTTGGATTTTGGAGTTGGATTTTGGTGAATTTCACCACATATGGTGCATGACCACCAGTAACTTATTTGACAGGGCCTCCACAGGCTTTCCGTGGACAATGCATTAATAGGTCATAATTCATAAATGCAATGATTTTATTGCTTAATACCTACAGTAGAGTGCTCAGAAAACACAATCCAGCAGTTTCATGTACATTGGAGCTCATAAAATGGCTTAATTTGCATAAAAATGCACTGTCCACGGAAAGCCTGTGGAGGCCCCGTCAGAAAAGTTACAGCTGTCACTTGACCACCCGTAACTTATATGACGGGACCTACACAGGCTTTCCGTGGACAATGCATTAATAGGTCATTATTCATAAATGCAATGATTTCATTGCTTAATACCTACAATAGAGTGCTGGGGCCACTCTCCTGCACTCCCTCTACCCGCCTCAGGGAACCAGACGCTTGGTCACAGGGGGGTCACCATGCACACCCCCTCTACCCGCCTCAGGGAACCACGACTGCGGCCTCAGGGGGTCACCATGCACACCCACTCTACCCGCCTCAGGGAACCACGACTGCGGCCTCAGGGGGGTCACCATGCACACCCCCTCTGCCCGCCTCAGGGAACCAGAGGCTCGGTCACAGGGGGCCACTCTCCTGCACCCCCTCTACCCGCCTCAGGGAACCAGGACTGCGGCCTCAGGGGGTCACCATGCACACCCTCTCTGCCCGCCTCAGGGAACCAGACGCTCGGTCACAGGGGGCCAGTTTCATGTACATTGGAGCTCATAAAATGGCTTAATTTGCATAAAAATGCACTGTCCACGGAAAGCCTGTGGAGGCCCCGTCAGAAAAGTTACAGCTGTCACTTGACCACCCGTAACTTATTTGACGGGGCCTCCACAGGCTTTCCGTGGACAATGCATTAATAAGTCATAATTTAAGTTTATAATCATTTTATTATGCAAAACGTACAGTGGTACACTCAGGAAGCACCGTCTGACAAGTTTATGTACATTACAACTCAACAATATTCATATTTACCCTGAAAAAGGTCTGTCCACGGTAAGCCTGTGTAGGTCTCGTCAAATAAGTCACAGGTGGCACTTGCTGATGTTGGATTTTGGAGTTGGATTTTGGTGAATTTCACCACATATGGTGCATGACCATCCGTAACTTATTTGACGGGTCCTCCACAGGCTTTCCGCGGACAATGCATTAATAGGTCATTATTCATAAATGCAATGATGTTATTGCTTAATACCTACAGTAGAGTGCTCAGAAAACACAATCCAGCAGTTTCATGTACATTGGAGCTCATAAAATGGCTTAATTTGCATAAAAATGCACTGTCCACGGAAAGCCTGTGGAGGCCCCGTCAAATAAGTTACAGCTGTCACTTGACCACCCGTAACTTATATGACGGGACCCACACAGGCTTTCCGTGGACATTGCATTAATAAGTCATAATTTAAGTTTATAATAATTTTATTATGCAAAACGTACAGTGGCATACTCAGGAAACACCGTCTGACAAGTTCATGTACATTACAATTCATCAATATTCATATTTACCCTGAAATAGGTCTATCCACGGTAAGCCTATGTAGGTCCCGTCAAATAAGTTACAGGTGGCATGGGCTGATGTTGGATTTTGGAGTTGGATTTTGGTGAATTTCACCACATATGGTGCATGACCACCCGTAACTTATTTGACGCGGCCTCCACAGGCTTTCCGTGGACAATGAATTAATAGGTCATATTTCATAGCTACGATGATTTTATTGAGGAATACCTACAGTACAGTGCTCAGGAAGCACCCTCCAGCAGTTTCGTGTACTTCGAGGCTCGTAAAATGGCTTAATTGGCATAAAAATGCACTGTCCACGGAAAGCCTGTGTAGGCCCCGTCAAATAAGTTGCACGTGGGCACTTCCTGCGATTTTGCCGAGTCATACAGGAAGCGCCCACGTGCAACTTATTTGACGGGTGCCTTCACAATGGGATAAGTTGCACGTGTCAGCGGCTCCCGTTCGGCCCCCGGCGGCCCGAGGGGCCTCAAATTTCTCAGGAAGTTGCGTCACTTGGCCCTCGACGACATACCGAGAGGGCTAGGTCGGGAGATGCCAAAAAATATATTTCATCGCTCTTCATACACCTCTCTGTCTCACATAGATCTCTGTGTGGGAAGGGCCTGTGCAGCAGCTACTTTCTCAGTGCCTGATTGGCTCAGGAAGCATCTAGGGCCACGAAACTCCGTGACACAAATCGGGGGGCCCTGACGGTCACCTTTGATGAATCTCGGGGCCCTGCGACCTTCGAGACCCCTGCGTTTCCCACGTCCCACTCACAACTTATTCAATTCAAAATTCACAGGTGGTTCGCGGTCAAGGGGGTATTTCTCGGCCAATCGGGCAGATGCGGACATGGAACTCCGGACGCTGTCTCGGGGGACCGTGACGTGACGTATATGTCCATTTCGCGGCGATTGGACCTTTCTGTCCCGCTGTCCGTAAAACACCTGAAAACGAATGGGACGAGTTACGCGCGTCGCGCGCTGCTACGCACAGGAAACACCGTCTGACAAATTAACGTGCGTTACGACTCGTCGATATTCATATTTACCTTAAAAAATTTCTTTAAACGGAAACTGACACCCGTAACTTATTTGACGGGACCTCCACAGGCTTTCCGTGGACAATGCATTAATAGATCATATTTCATAGCTACGATGATTTTATTGAGTAATACTTACGGTACAGTGCTCAGGAAACACCCTCCAGCAGTTTTGTGTACTTTGGAGCACGTAAAATGGCTTAATTTGCATAAAAATGCAACGTACACGGAAAACCTGTGGAGGCCCCGTCAAATAAGTTACAGCTGTCACTTGACCACCCGTAACTTATTTGACGGCACCTACACAGGCTTTCCGTGGACAATGCATGAATGGGTCATATTTCATAGCTACGATGATTTTATTGAGCAATACCTACAGTGCGGTGGTCGGGAAGCACCCTTCAGCAGTTTCGTGTACTCAGGGGCTCGTAAAATGGCTTAATTGGCATAAAAATGCACTGTCCACGGAAAGCCTGTGTAGGCCCCGTCAAATAAGTTGCACGTGGGCACTTCCTGCGATTTTGCCGAGTCATACAGGAAGTGCCCACGTGCAACTTATTTGACGGGTGTCTTCACAATGGGATAAGTTGCACGTGTCAGCGGCTCCCGTTCGGCCCCCGGGGGCCCGAGAGGCCTCAAATTTCACAGGAAGTTGCGTCACTTGGCCCTCGACGACATACCGAGAGGGCTAGGTCGGGAGATGCCAAAAAATATATTTCATTGCTCTTCATACACCTCTCTGTCTCACATAGATCTCTGTGTGTGAAGGGCCTGTGCAGCAGCCACTTTCTCAGTGCCTGATTGGCTCAGGAAGCATCTAGGGCCACGAAACTCCGTGACCCGAATCGGGGGGCCCTGACGGTCCCCTTTGATGAATCTCGGGGCCCTGCGACCTTCGAGACCCCTGCGTTTCCCACGTGCCACTCACAACTTATTCAATGGAAAATTCACAGGTGGTTCGCGGTCAAGGGGGTCTTTTTCGGCCAATCGAGCGGATGCGGGCACGGAACTCCGGACGCTGTCCCGGGGGACCGTGACGTGACCTATATGTCCGTTTCGGGGCGATCGGACCTTTCTGTCCGTGCGATCGGACCTTTCTGTCCGCTGTCCAAGAAACACTTATGTAAACGAATGGGATAAGTTACAAGCGTCAGCAGCCCCGGATCGGACCCTGGGGGTCCTAGGGGCCCCAAACTTCACGTGCCGGTCGCATATGGGCCCCCGAACGACATATCGCGCGGACAAGCGTCTACCACGGACGCAAAGTAGTTTGTGCACATTTGGCAGAAATCTCTCTCACAGGCCTCTTCGTCACATAGCCCCTAAGACCCTCTTGAATGAACTGAAGTGCCCTGATGTGAAAAGTTTGCCGAAACTCCGGACCCCGGGTCGGGGGCCCCCAGACTACCGCCGTACCGAATTTCGAGGCCTTGCGACCTTTTGACCCCTGCGTTTCCCACGTGCCACTCACAACTTATTCAATGGAAAATTCACAGGTGGTTCGCGGTCAAGGGGGTCTTTTTCGGCCAATCGGGCGGATGCGGACACGGAACTCCGGACGCTGTCCCGGGGGACCGTGACGTGACGTATATGTCCGTTTCGGGGCGATCGGACCTTTCTGTCCGCTGTCCAAGAAACACTTATGAAAACGAATGGGATAAGTTACAAGCGTCAGTGGCCGCGGATCGGACCCTGGGGGTCCTAGGGGCCCCAAACTTCACGTGCCGGTCGCATATGGGCCCCCGAACGACATATCGCGCGGACAAGCGTCTACCATGCACGCAAAGTAGTTTGTGCACATTTGGCAGAAATTTCTCTCACAGGCCTCTTCGTCACATAGCCCCTAAGACCCTCTTGAATGAACTGAAGTGCCCTGATGTGAAAAGTTTGCTGAACTGCAGAAACACATGCTTAGAAGCGAACTAGAATGCCGAAACTCTGGACCCCGGGTCGGGGGCCCCCAGACTACCTCCGTACCGAATTTCGGGGCCTTGCGACCTTTTGACCCCTGCGCTTCCAACGTCCCACTCGCAACTTATTTCAATGGAAATTTCACAGGTGGTTAGCGGTCAAGGGGGTCTTTTTCGGCCAATCGGGCAGATGCGGACACGGAACTCCGGACGCTGTCTCGGGGGACCGTGACGTGACGTATATGTCCATTTCGCGGCGATTGGACCTTTCTGTCCCGCTGTCCGTAAAACACCTGAAAACGAATGGGACGAGTTACGCGCGTCGCGCGCTGCTACGCACAGGAAACACCGTCTGACAAATTAACGTGCGTTACGACTCGTCGATATTCATATTTACCTTAAAAAATTTCTTTAAACGGAAACTGACACACGTAACTTATTTGACGGGACCTCCACAGGCTTTCCGTGGACAATGCATTAATAGATCATATTTCATAAATGCGGTGATTTTATTGAGCAATACCTACAGTACAGTGCCCAGGAAACACCTGCCAGCAGTTTCGTGTACATCGGAGCTCTTAAAATGGCTTAATTTTCATAAAAATGCACTGTCCACGGAAAGCCTGTGGAGGTCCCGTCAAATAAGTTGCACGTGGGCACTTCCTGAATGAATCGGCAAAATCGCAGGAAGTGCCCACGTGCAACCTATTTGACGCGACCTCCACAGGCTTTCCGTGGACAATGCATTAATAAGTCATATTTCATAGCTACGATGATTTTATTGAGCTATACCTACAGTACACTGCTCTGGAAGCACCCTCCAGCGGTTTCGTGTACATCGGAGCTCGTAAAATGGCTTAATTTGCATAAAAATGCACTGTCCACGGAAAGCCTGTGTAGGTCCCGTCAAATAAGTTACAGGTGGTCAATGCATTAATAGGTCATATTTCATAAATATGATGATTTTTATTGAGCAATATCTACAGTACAGTGCTCAGGAAACACCCTCCGGCCGTTTCATGTACATCCGAGCTCGTAAAATGGCTTATTTTGCATAAAAATGCACTGTCCACGGAAAGCCTGTGGAGGTCCCGTCAAATAAGTTACAGGTGTCACTGACCACCTGTAACTTATTTGACTTGCTTTTTTTTTAATGGGATAGATTGCACGTGGGACGTCCTGTATCTCGGCTTCTGGACGAGATATTGAGCTGAAATCTGCGTTCCGGTACTATTCTGGACACGCTCTGTCCATGGTGCGAATTGCAAGAAAATCCGCAATACTCAAAATATTCCAATTCCCTTTAAGGTGTTAGGGCATCAAATCCACAGAGCGCTTAATAGATTGCCAGTGGGCAGGCAGTTTTTGGACGCTGCGCGGCGCCCCCTAGATGATTTTTCCCGGCCCCGATGACCGCCCGGGGGCCAAGGGGAGGACCGGTGGGCTCCGGCGGAGGTGTCGGCTAGGTCTTGGGGCCCCCAGGGGCCCCGCGGAACCTCGAAGAAGTGAACCTCCGGATTAATGCGTTTTGTTGCAATCTGGTATTCGGCCACAGAATGGCAGCATACTTACCACAGATAGCCTGTTTGTCCCCCTTACCACCTATATGACCAAGAAAGGCCTATTTGTCCCCTTACCACCTATATGACCATGAACAGCCTATTTGTCCCCTTACCACCTATATGACCAAGAAAAGCCTATTTGTCCCCCTGACCACCTATATGACCACCAACAGCCTATTTGTCCCCTTACCACCTATATGACCAAGAAAAGCCTATTTGTCCCCCTGACCACCTATATGACCAAGAAAAGCCTATTTGTCCCCTTACCACCTATATGACCACAAAAAGCCTATTTGTCCCCTTACCACCTATATGACCACGAAAAGCCTATTTGTCCCCCTGACCACCTATATGACCACGAAAAGCCTATTTGTCCCCCTGACCACCTATATGACCACGAAAAGCCTATTTGTCCCCCTGACCAATGCATTAATAGATCATAATTCATAGCTACGATGATTTTATTGAGCAATACCTACAGCACAGTGCTCAGGAAACACCCTCCAGCAGTTTCATGTACAAGATCCAGGGGGCGTGGTTGGATCCAGATCCAACTCCTCCCACCTTACATATACCTAAACCAAGCCAGCTCCACCCCCTGATCCTTAAAACCAACCATCTCCACCCCTAAACCTACCCATCTCCACCCCCTGATCCTTAAAACCACCCATCTCAAGCCCTAAACCTACCCATCTCCACCCCCTGATCCTTAAAACCACCCATCTCCACCCCTAAACCTACCCAACTCCACCCACTGATCCTTAAAACCACCCATCTCCACTCCTAAACCTACCCATCTCCACCCCCTGATCCTTAAAACCACCCATCTCCACTCCTAAACCTACCCATCTCCACCCCCTGATCCTTAAAACCACCCATCTCCACCCCTAAAAATACCCATCTCCACCCACTGATCCTTAAAACCACCCATCTTCACTCCTAAACCTACCCATCTCCACCCACTGATCCTTAAAACCACCCATATCCACTCCTAAACCTACCAATCTCCACCCCCTAGATGTGGATCGAACCACGCCCCCTGAAACTTGTGGGCTGCAGCGAGCCCTACTTGGCTGATGTTGGATTTTGGTGAATTTCATATGGTGCATGACCACCCGTAACTTATTTGACGGGGCCTCCACAGGCTTTCCGTGGACAATGCATTAATAAGTCATAATTTAAGTTTATAATCATTTTATTATGCAAAACGTACAGTGGTACACCTAGGAAACACCATCTGACAAGTTCATATAAATTACAACTCATCAATATTCATATTCACCCTGAAAGGGGTCTGTCCATGGTAAGCCTGTGGAGGTCCTGTCAAATAAGTTACAGGTGTCACTTTCTGATGTTGGATTTTGGAGTTGGATTTTGGTGAATTTCACCACATATGGTGCATGACCACCCGTAACTTATTTGACGGGGCCTCCACAGGCTTTCCGTGTACAATGCATTAACAAGTCAGAATTTAAGTTTATAATTTTATTTTAAATTTTTATAATTATAATTTCATATAATAATTTTATTATGCAAAACGTACAGTGGTATACTCAGGAAACACCGTCTGACAAGTTCATGTACATTACAATTCATCAATATTCATATTTACCCTGATAAAGGTCTATCCATGGTAATCCTGTGTAGGTCCTGTCAAATAAGTTACAGGTGGCACTTGCTGATGTTGGATTCTGGAGTTGGATTTTGGTGAATTTCACCATATATGGTGCATGACCACCCGTAACTTATTTGACGGGGCCTCCACAGGCTTTCCGTGGACAATGCATTAATAAGTCATAATTTAAGTTTATAATCATTTTATTATGCAAAACGTACAGTGGTACACCCAGGAAACACCATCTGACAAGTTAATGTACATTACAATTGAACAATATTCATATTTACCCTGAAAAAGGTCTGTCCACGGTAAGCCTGTGGATGTCCCCTCAAATAAGTTACAGGTGTCACTTTCTGATGTTGGATTTTGGAGTTGGATTTTGGTGAATTTCACCACATATGGTGCATGACCACCCGTAACTTATTTGACGGGACCTCCACAGGCTTTCCGTGGACAATGCATTAATATGTCATATTTCATAGCTGCGATGATTTTATTCAGTAATACTTACAGTACAGTTCTCATGAAACACCCTCCACCAGTTTTGTGTACTTTGGAGCACGAAAAATGGCTTAATTTGCATAAAAATGCAATGTCCACGGAAAACCTGTAGATGCCCCGTTAAATAAGTTGCACGTGGGCACTTCCTGTGATTTTGCAGAGTCATACAGGAAGAGCCCACTTGCAACTTATTTGACGGGTGCCTTCACAATGGGATAAGTTGCACGTGTCAGCGGCTCCCGTTCGGCCCCCGGGGGCCCGAGGGGCCTCAAATTTCTCAGGAAGTTGCGTCACTTGGCCCTCGATGCCATACCGAGAGGGCTAGCTCAGGAGATGCCAAAAAATATATTTCATTGCTCTTCATACAACTCTCTATCTCACATAGATCTCTGTGCGGGAAGGGCCTGTGCAGCAGCTACTTTCTCAGTGCCTGATTGGCTCAGGAAGCATCTAGGGCCACGAAACTCCTGGACCCGAATTGGGGGGCCCTGGCGGTCCCTTTTGAAGAGTCTCGGGGCCCTGCGACCTTTGCGACCCCTGCGTCTCCCACGTCCCACTCGCAACTTATTCAATGGAAAATTCACAGGTGGTTCGTGGTCAAGGGGGCCTTTTTTCGGCCGATCGAGGCAGATACGGACACGGAACTCCGTGACATGGCGTATACGTCCATTTCGGGGCGATCGGACCTTTCTGTCTCGCTGTCTAAAAAACACCTAGAAAAATGAATGGAATAAGTTGCGCGCGTCAACGGCTTCCGTTCGGCCCCTGGGGGTCCTAGTTGCCCCAAACTTCACGTGCTGGTAACCTAGTGGCCCCCGAATACCATATTGAGTGGACAAGCATCTACCCTGAACACAAAGTAGTTTTTGCAAATTTAACAAAAATATCTCACTCACGTATCCCCTGAAATCCTTTTGATTGAACTCAAGTGCTTTGAGGTGAAAAGATTTCTGAACTGCAGAAACACATGCTTAGAAGTGATCTATAATTCCGAATCTCTGGCCCCCGATTCGGGGGCCCCTAGGCTACCACCATACGTAATTTCGAGGTCCTGTGACCTTTTGACCCCTTTATACTCAACGTCCCACTTGCAACTTATTTAATGGAAACTTCACAGGTGGTTTGCGGTCAAGGGGGTCTTTTTTCGGCCGATCGAGGCAGATACGGACACGGAACTCCGGACGCTGTCCCAGGGGACCGTGACGTGTCGTATATGTCCATTTCGGGGCGATCTGACCTTTCTATCTCACTGTCCACAAAACACCTAGGAAAATGAATGGAATAAGTTGTGCGCGTCAACGGCTCCCGTTCGGCCCCTGGGGGTCGCAGGGGCCCTAAACTTCACGTGCTGGTAGTCTAGGGGCCCCCGAATACTATATTAAGCGGACAAGCGTCTACCCGAATGCAAAGTCGTTCGTGCACATTTTGGAAAAAATCTCTCACGCAGGCCCCTTCCTCACACATCGCCTTAAACCCTTTTGATTTAACTCAAGTGCCCTGATGTGAAAAGATTTCTGAACTGCAGAAACACATGCTTAGAAGTGATCTATATTTCCAAAACTCTGGCTCAAGAGTCGGAGGCCCCTGGGCTACCACCGTACAGAATTTCGAAGTCCTGTGACCTTTTGACCCCTGTATACCCAATGTCCCACTTGCAACTTATTCAATGGAAACTTCACAGGTGGTTTGCGGTCAAGGGGGTCTTTTCTCGGCCGATCGAGGCAGATACGGACACGGAACTCCGGACGCTGTCCCAGGGGACCGTGACGTGGCGTATATGTCCATTTCGGGGCGATCTGACCTTTCTATCTCACTGTCCACAAAACACCTAGGAAAATGAATGGAATAAGTTGTGCGCGTCAACGGCTCCCGTTCGGCCCCTGGGGGTCGCAGGGGCCCTAACCTTCACGTGCTGGTAGTCTAGGGGCCCCCGAATACTATATTAAGCAGACAAGCGTCTACCCGAATGCAAAGTCGTTCGTGCACATTTTGGAAAAAATCTCTCACGCAGGCCCCTTCCTCACACATCGCCTTAAACCCTTTTGATTTAACTCAAGTGCCCTGATGTGAAAAGATTTCTGAACTGCAGAAACACATGCTTAGAAGTGATCTATATTTCCGAATCTCTGGCCCCCGAGTCGGGGGCCCCTAGGCTACCACCGTACCGAATTTCGAGGTCCTGTGACCTTTTGACCCCTGTATACTCAACGTCCCACTTGCAACTTATTTCAATGGAAACTTCACAGGTAGTTTGCGGTCAATGGGGTCTTTTTCGGCCAATTAAGTAGATATGGACACGGAACTCTGGACGCTGTCCCGGGGGACCGTGATGTGACGTATATATCGATTTCGGGCCGATCGGCCACTGTCACATTTTTTGAAACAACGTAGAAACTCGAAACTTTGGATCTCATATCGGGGGCCCCTCAGCTACCCTCCTATCAAATCTCGAGGTCCTATGACCTTTTGAAGCCAAGATATAGATAAATTCTTTTTTGACAAAAAACAGGTGGTTAGGGGTCAAAATAGGCGCTCCGTGGCACTGAGGAAGACAATGGTGATGTTTAGGTGGTTAGGGGTCAAAATAGGCACTTCGTGGTCATTTAGGTGGTTAGTGGTCAAAATAGGCGTTCCGTGGCACTGAGGAAGACTATGGTGGTTAGGGGTCAAAATAGGCACTTTGCGGTCATTTAGGTGGTTAGTGGTCAAAATAGGCATTCCGTGGCACTGAGGAAGACTATGGTGAAGTTTAGGTGGTTAGTGGTCAAAATAGGCGTTCCGTGGCACTGAGGAAGACTATGGTGAAGTTTAGGTGGTTAGTGGTCAAAATAGGCGTTCCGTGGCACTGAGGAAGACTATGGTGAAGTTTAGGTGTCAGAATAGGCGTTCCGTGGCACTGAGGAAGACTATGGTGAAGTTTAGGTGGTTAGTGGTCAAAACAGGCGTTCCGTGGCACTGAGGAAGACTATGGTGAAGTTTAGGTGGTTAGTGGTCAAAACAGGCGTTCCGTGGCACTGAGGAAGACTATGGTGAAGTTTGGGTGGTTAGGTGTCAGAATAGGCGTTCCGTGGCACTGAGGAAGACTATGGTGAAGTTTAGGTGGTTAGGTGTCAGAATAGGCGTTCCGTGGTACTGAGGAAGACTATGGTGAAGTTTAGGTGGTTAGGTGTCATAATAGGCGTTCCGTGGCACTGAGGAAGAATAACAGGCAACGCAGTGCGAGAGCGCCCCCAGAGGCGTCCGTACAGAGCCTTTTTCCAATTTCGTGGCCTTATCCACTTTTTCGCAAAACGTCCACGTCACCATTAGAATAAGTGGCTCGTGTCGTCCAAAAAGAGAGCGCGAGCCCATGCCCGGCCTATGCGTCCTTTGGCAACTTTTTTGAATTGAAAAAATCCCACTAACTACCTAGATTCCCTTACGAGGACCAGGTCGATAGGAGATCTTGAAATCGAATCTTGTAAAGAAGAGAGCCCATCGAGCCTAGCGAGGGTTGAGACGTTTAGCATCTTGCAGATATGCCAGGTTCTTGTGGTCGGTCAACACCAAGAAGGGATGTGTAGCTCCCTCCAACCAGTGTCTCCATTCCTCTAGGGCCAGTTTAATTGCCAGCAGTTCACGGTTCCCTATATCATAATTCCTCTCCGCCGGGCTGAGTTTCTTGGAGAAGAAGGCACATGGATGGAGCTTGGGAGGTTTCCCCTGCTGCTGCGAAAGGACCGCACCTACTCCTGTGGTTGAGGCATCCACCTCTACAATAAAGGGCAGTTCTGGGTTCGGATGAACCAGGAGAGGTGCGGTAGTGAATGCTTCTTTAAGGTGGTTGAATGCTTTCGTGGCATCAATATCCCAGGACAGAGACTTCTTTCCTCCTTTCAGGAGATCAGTGAGTGGACTGGTTATGGAACTGTAGTTAGCGATGAAGCGGCGATAGAAATTAGAGAACCCCAGAAATCTTTGTAGTTCCTTAATGGTGGTAGGTCGTGGCCATGAGGATATAGCTTCCACCTTCCCCTTGTCCATGCGAATGCCACCCTTACTGATAATGTATCCAAGGAAATGGACTGAGGATTGGTGGAAGATGCATTTCTCGGCTTTGAGGTATAATTGATACTTGCGTAGTTGTAGGACCTCCGAAACGTGTAGGCGATGTTCGGCCAGGCTCCGGGAGTATATCAAAATATCGTCTATGTAGACAATAACAAAACGGTGGAGAAATTCCCGGAGCACCTCATGCATGAACCCTTGGAACACAGAAGGGGCGTTGACAAGCCCGTAGGGCATAACCCTATATTCATAGTGGCCAGTAGGGGTCACAAACGCGGTCTTCCATTCATCTCCCTCTCTAATACAGATGAGATTGTAAGCGCTGCGGAGGTCCAATTTGGTGAATATGGTGGCACCGCGGAGTTGTTCCAAGGCTGCCGGGACAAGGGGAAGAGGATATCGGTACTTGATGGTGATGAGATTAAGCTTGCGGTAATCAATACAGGGGCGTAGACCACCGTCCTTCTTGGCCACGAAGAAGAAGCTGGAAGCAGCAGGGGAAGTCGATGGTACAATATATCCCTGATTAAGAGCCTCCTCAATATACTCCTCCATGGCCTTCTGTTCGGGTAGTGATAGGGGATAGATCTTACCCCGTGGTACTGGCTCACCCGGAACTAGGTCGATGGCACAGTCCCATGGCCGATGAGGTGGAAGTTGTGAGGCTCTCTTGGGGCAGAAAACATCCTTGAAGGAGGCATATTCAGTGGGGCATTCCACAGATTGCTTCTCCAATGGGCTTTCTATCGAAGTGACTTGGAGAGGTAGCTGTACAGGTACAGACGAAGTGGGTCGAGGTAATTGTGGGAAGCATTGCGGGAAACAATTTGAGCCCCATTTCAGAACCTCTCCAGACCTCCAAGATAACACAGGATCATGTTTCACCAGCCAGGGCAGACCCAATATAATGTCCACAGTTGCCTCCTCCAGCACTAATAATTGGATTGACTCCTGATGGAGTATTCCTATACGGAGCTGTAACGGTCCTACACAACACTTTACAAGGCGACGAGTGAGGGGCGTACCTGTTATGGTCTGGATCTGGTAGGTGGTTTCGGTCGCTGCGGTCGAGAGGT
This sequence comes from Aspiorhynchus laticeps, assembly GCA_023376895.1. Lineage (NCBI taxonomy): Eukaryota > Metazoa > Chordata > Actinopteri > Cypriniformes > Cyprinidae > Aspiorhynchus > Aspiorhynchus laticeps. The sequence goes on along the minus strand of CM041801.1, from coordinate 39,997,061 downwards.
GGAGCTGTTGGCAGAGACTCCCTGAGATGAAGTTCCCCGCAGAGCCGGAGTCAAGGAGGACGGTAACTGGTAGTAAAGTGTTATTATGGATCAGATGGGCACATGTAGTCAGGGGGTTCATCTTAGGAAAAGGCTGAATTCCACTCACCAACAGCCTTGGCGGACGAATGGTGCATGTCTGGATGAGATGGTCTTCACCTCCACAATACAGACAGAGTCCTCTTGAAATACGCCGTTGCCTCTCAGCAGATGTCAGGTGGAACATATCAGTCTGCATATTTTCAGGAGGATCTCTGGCCTCTGGCTGGTGGTTGGGAGGAGTGACAATGGCTGTAGCTGCGATAGCATCCGAAGGGCAGGATTTAATGCGGTTAGAGCATCTGATGGCGAGTTGAATGAACTTCTCGAGCCCATGGTTGTCATCATAAGCAGCGAGATGTAATCTCAGACGGGGATTCAACCCTTGGCGGAAGGCGGTGATAAGAGAGGGCTCATTCCAGCCACTAGCAGCCGCTAGGGTGCGGAACTTCAGGGTATATTGATGGATGGTCATAGAGCCCTGTCGCAGTTGGTATAACTGTTCACCCACTGACGAATCCCCTGGTGAGCTGCTGAAAACCTCTCGGAAATGGGCGAGAAACTGGCCATAGGACTGTGTAGCGGGACCTGCCTGGTGAAGAACAGTCTCTGCCCATCTTAATGCTGGTCCCGTGAGGGACGTAATCACAAAGGCTATTTTAGCTTGATCCGTGAGAAACATCTGGGGATGCAAATCAATGGTTAGTGAACATTGTAATAGAAAGCCATTGCACTCCTCTGGTTCACCTGAATAGGGCGCTGGTCGGGCCATGGGACTGGCGAACATGACAGGCGAGGAAGAATTGATGACGGAAGTGACTGGAGTGGATGCAGAGGCCGTTAATGGCGGCGAAGCTGAACGGGTGAGAATTCGCTTCAATGTGTCGACAAGTTCCTGAAATGGATCTGATGTACTCATCTTGAAGCTGTCTTGGTCCGATCTTCTGTTACGGAACTAGTCAGACACAAAGGTAAGTGAAAAGAGATATAGTTTATTGCAGGTTTTGTGGAGACAACAGTGGTGATAGTCCTTGAGTGAGGTAAGTTGCTTCTCTTGATAGTATTGTGGATAGTGAGCTGGGATTAAGACTGTGCCTCTTTCTCCTGGCAGGTCCGTGGCGAACTGGAATCCTGGAGAGCACGAAAGGCTATAGAGCACACAGCAGTGGAGGTATCTGGTAGAGAGGTAAACAGGTGGTAAGTATCAACAGGTAAGGAATATAGGTAAGTATACTCAGCTAGCTTTCAGCTGTAGAGTGGCGGTCCATGTAGTATCCACAAGATCGGACAACTGAGTGAACTGAGGCGGGTGCTCTTATAGTAGAGGTGATTGTTGTGGTAATGATGTGCAGGTGGGAGTGATTAGTATTCAGGTGAGGTGGATCGTGGTAATTGATTCGAGGAAGAGCCTGGCCGTTCTGTGACAACATACTTCTACAATCAAATTTGGAGAGAATTTAATTTTGGCGATAAAATCAGGTACATTTTCCAGTGGGATGCTGTTACGCAGGGGATGAGGTATCGGGTGACAACGCGGACGGCCTACATGTGCATTACATCCTGTTGGAGCAAAACGCATCATGACCATAATTATCTCATGATGGGAAATAAACGTCGGGAGGAATCTGAAAAAAACTTTTTGTCTCAAAGCAGCGACGAGTCAGATGATGAATCAGACAATGAATCAGACTCTGACGAGACCGACTCCGAGTATGATCGTGACTTTCCTATTCCAGAGGACAACCCTTTCGGGTGCTGCAAAACGAATCTATATTTCGATCGGAGCGACGTGCCTCTGTTAAACACCATTTTTTCGACGATAGACGAACTGTTTCAGTCAAGTTAAACGATCAGTCTGTGTATCCGGTATAACAAACCTGATCAATGGGTGTTTTGTCTGACGTTTTCCCGATCCACGATACGTTACTTGAAACAATTTGCCGTAACAAAAATCCTAATAAATGACCTCGTAATCGTTAACCATAATATCTTTCTGTGAGAACTATTTCTCTTTGACCAAAACATGCTCCGCAGGCCCACCGCCTCCGGCAACACCCGCCATCTCAACAACCAACCAACAGCCGACACGTGGACCTCAACAATTTACTTTTGCTCGAATGTACAAAAGATCCGTCACTACTTGCCTACGTCTACGCTACATCCTCTGTGTGCAAAGAGGAGCTGTTCCGGATAAACTCTAGACCTGCGTTTGACAGCGCGGAACTACTACAACGATCAAAACACGGGCCCGACAGAATCAGCTTTAACCATCCTGAGAACTCTGTAATTTTTCAATTAATATCGCTTCGGAGGATCCATCGTGGATTAAAACAGTCAAAAGAAAGAATCGATTTCTGAAAAGGATGTCTGATGCTGCGCAAAAGCCGATGGAGAGCGACGCTGCGGATGATCAGCTGAAGTGCGACTGCTGCGCGGGTAAAACGTGTCCTGTAAAAGGCATTATAGACTCTACGTTTAAACCGCATTACCGAGACCAAATGATCGATCTTATGACCACGATCATCGATGTTGCGTCTGATCCGTATCATGATACTACGGGGGATACCAAGCGTGTAAAAAATCTCAAGAACGAAATGGACGTTGTAAGAAGTCTGACCGATTCATGGCCCGATTTGACGAGCATGTTTATTACCGGCAGAGACCCAGTCCCTTTAATGGCCAGAAAAATTCTGGATGTGTTGTGTGAATGTGAGGATGAGATGGACGTTAACGAGGTTCTTTGTCTGTGTACGTATGTAACAGATTTATGTACGTCGCTGATCGCAAAAAATTATGAATCCATGATATGTGAAATTGTCGGATCGTTGGTTGATTTTATATTACAGCAAAACATGTTGGTCTGCAGAAATTTTCTTTTCTGGCTAGACCGTCTGTAATGTCATTACAATTGTTTGTTTGTAACGGCAATTTGAATTCACTACTTCAATGTATATTCAACAATAAACTGTTAAAAAATGTGTATACGCCTTTTCCGAAGCGACTTACAAATTACAAATATATTTTTCAAATCAATTTTCTAAAAAGAAATGAGTACAACAAATAAAATGCGCACATCATCATCAGCTGTCTGAACAAGAGCTCTAGATGTAGTGGCATAAGGAAAAAGTCATTTAAAACAACATTTACAAAAATATACCCAAATATCCCAAGCGGGATTTTCTGTATTCATATGGTAATTTTCTAAGTAGTTTGTCGCTTGAGTTACGTAGGGTGTGCTAAAACAAATATTCCTTTATATTTTATATCTGTAGCCTTTTCAAAGCTGCGCACAACTTCAGACTTTATTGAATGTGTAGCAATATGTTTCAGTTGTAAGTGTAAATCAGCAAGACTTATCATTCAAATGGACATGGAGATGGATAATTGTCCTAAAAAGTAATACCGACATAGTCAAACGCTCTCAAGTCTAAATTTTCTTAATTTCATTTATTTCTATAACCACTGAATGCTGACTGCTCTTAGAGAGAGAGAAGCCTACAGTCATTGTGATGACATATACAGTCCAACAAACAAAATGTGAACGGCGTCATCCGTAACACTAACCCTAAGTAAAATAATAATAACAATAAATAAATAATAAATAATATTGAATGAAATGTTGAATGAATGTGTAATGTGATTTCTTTGTTGGGATAAGAAGGTTCATCTATTGGAACGTGGAAAATAAGAGCAAATCATTTTAAGATCAAATACTTTTAAATGTAGGTTTGTCAAAAAGAAAGAAGAATCTTTTATCTGTTTAGTTGTATTTAAAAATAAATAAAATCCCTTAAAAACAGCGCATCAAACTTGGTAGCTCAATTCTCGTTTCATCTGCATTCATCACATATTTATCAGACTTATAAAAGTATCATGATCCTTCGTAGAAGTAAATCGTATAAAACAAAGAGAATAGATTAATGACTTTGTTAGAACACAACGGGTATGAAACTATATTTGGTAACCTTTTATTCAAACTTTAAAGTAAGTTTGTGCTTTAAAATCAGCAAGTATTATAGAAATAATTGATTCTGGGGAAAAGGTTTGAAAACTAGCTTGCATATGCAGACCTGAACTGCTGACCTTCCTGTGTGTGTGTGTGTGTGTGTGTGTGTGTGTGGATCTGTTTGCAGTTGGCGTCCCCTAACAACATTATTAATAAGTAGTCTTAGCAACAAAAGTGTATGTTTAATACATATTGCATATAGGTTTTAACAACGTAGGTTTTTCATACCGTCGGACATTCATTTAGCTTGTACTGTGTTTTGTTTTTAAGTGCAATGAAATATTCTCAGGAGAGGCCATTAATCACTGAAGATCCTCCTCGCATGTGCTGCTTAATTCAAGCGCGTAATCCAAAGAATGCGCGTCGTGGCGACATGGATGGCATGGAAACTTTTTAACATATTGCTAGATTATTTTTTTTTTTTTTTAAAAAAACATACAGAAAGACTTTGGCGAAATGTTTTATCGCACGTGTGAGGGGAATAAAACATTGGAGATGATACTTAAAATAAGAACCTTTTAAAGATGCTGAAGTGTTTAATGTGAAATAAATCTGATATAAATTAGACTTTAGTTGAAATTTAAGCAAAAACCATAGGATTCTACCAAATGTTTATTTAAAGTCTTAAGATTAGGCTTTGAAATCATTATTAACACGGCCATAACATTCACTTAGAGAAAAAAACAGAATAACATCTCAGATCATCTGGTCTGTAACTCGACCCCTCATCCTCCCTTGTCTGTCAGGGTCTGAGGCAGACCCTGCAGTTTCACATTGGAGATTCCCAAAGAGGAGCTATGACTTTTGTTTATATTTAATAATGTTTATAACTTAAACTTTTTTTTTTTTTTTTTTTTTTTTTATTCACAGAATTTGGACATCATTGTTCACAGAAAAAAATGTAAGACATTTTATTATCGCCTAAGACTTGTAAATGTTTATATAGTATGTTACATATAATCAAACTTATTTATTAACATCTTTAAAATAAGATAATTATGTGTTTTATAAGTTTCAATAAACTTAAATAAATGTTGAATGTGTTTAAAATGCATGATGAATGAATTGCCTTTGTAACATGCTGTCATATATAATTATATATGTATTACCACCTTCTTTAACCCTCTGGATCAGAAGGGTTTTGGGGTCCCCTGTAGAAATGTTGTCATGTCCCTGACATTGGTGTTTTTCAGAATCTTAAAAAAGCATATTAATAGTCTAAAGTCTGATTATACTGTATTCAGCACAAACTTGCCTACAATAATATGCCTGTAGCTTGAACACACATGTTTGTGGTTTTAAGAAAACAGCATTTATGTGTGGTTAGTGAAAAACGAAAACACTTGTTTAAAATGTGTGATAAATGGATTGCTTTGCTTTAACATGTATGTTACTAGGATGTGTTTATAAGTTCAATAAACTACATATCGAATACTTGTTTTAAAATAATGATGAATGATTTGCTTTAGTAACATGGTAGTAACATGCTGACATATAATTAAATATTTCCACATTCTTTAAAATAGAGGCAAGTCTCTCTTTAGCTTGAAATGTTTATGATTTATCAGAACACAAATTTGTATAATGACATGGGTATTACTCTGATATAACAACGTAAATGCAGTTTATGATGAAATTTCCTGAGTCCTCGTAATTAAGATTGCAATCAATATCTTATTTAAAAAGGGGTGTATGCAGAATTTTGGTAAACGTACAGTACAAAATCATTACGACTATATGTGGAACGTCCACAGAAAACATACAAAACATCGTGTGTGTGTGTGTGTGTGTGTGTGTGTGTGTGTGTGTGTGTGTGTCAGCTCGTCCAACTCAGACTGACATTTTACTCTTGTGAGTTAGAAGAGCTCAAAAGCAGGACTTAATTTCCCAACTTAGGTACATTTTGTAAACATTTAATTTGAGTTAATTGTCCCCAGAATAATGTATGTTATATATAATCACAGTTTTTAACTACCTTCTTTAAAAGAAGAGAGTTGTGTGTTTTATAAGTTCAATAAACTTAAATGTGGAATATGAGTTTAAAATGTACGATAAAAAATTTGCTTTGCTTTAGTAACATGTTTGTTACTATGTCATATATAATTATATATTTTGTTTATTACCATATTATTTAAATGAAGAGAATGATGTGTTAAATAAATGTTGAATACTTGTTTAAAATGAATGATGAATGATTTGCTTTAGTAACATGGTAGTAACATGCCGTCATATATAATTATATATTTCAATATTCTTTAAAATAGAGATAAGTCTCTCTTTAGCTTGAAATGTTTGTATGATTTATCAGAACACAAATTTGTTTAATGACATGGGTATTACTCTGATATAACAATGTGGTTTATGATTAAACTTCTTGAGTCCTCATAATTTAGATTGCTTAAAAACAATATATATAAACATTTTTGGAAGGAGTACAGTAAAAAAAATATTTTTGTCTATGGAGTGTAGTAATACTCCAAATAATTGTCCCACGATCATAACAGCTTTTTACATTATACTAAACGATTTCTATGAAAATATAAAATGCAGAAAGTTTACTGTGATGGGTGGGTTAAGGGGATGATACTGTATAAATTGCATTAATATAACGGTAATATAAATATTAAAGGTTCTAAATATAATGTAGAAACTCAAATGTCTGTGATACAAATACAAATAAACGTGAACTGAAATATGTATATGGAAATACTCCATAAAACATGCCCGGACATGTTGAGTCCACTATATCCCTTACCATTTGCCTGTTAAAATATTAATTTTAAAAGACGAGAGTAAGACTCTGATGATTGAATGTGTGTCTGTGTAGCATACTTGTTTAACCTATGGTGTGGGGCAAGTGTCCTCTCACAGCGAGAGGGAGAGGGAACATTCTATTGAGCCCATGAGTAAATTACTTATAAAGCACATGAATTATGCATTTATTTTCTAAGGTAATGTTTTCTGTGATGGTTGTAACATGTATAATTATCTGTAGATAAAAACATCAGGATTCTGTGTAATATCGCCGTTTTAGATGACTACGCAAATGTGTGTGTGAGTGAGAGAGAGAGAGAGAGAGAGAGAGAGAGAGAATTAAAGTGACCATTTTTTGTATTCATCTCATTCAAAGAATAGTCATCCTCGCAAAAGGAGGAAATCTTTTGCTCTTGGAAAATGTAAGGCAATTTATATTTTTTAACCATTTCATTCGTTAAGCTAAACATTTTTACTCCTTCTCATTGATAGCCTATTTTGTTTAATTTCTTTTTAACCAACAGAATATATTGCGGGTATTGTGATATGCACGTATAATCTGTTAAAATTGCCTTTAATATCTTTTTCACATAGCTCTCACATACAGAGAGAGAGAGAGAGAGAGAGAGAGAGAGAGAGAGGGTGCATGAAATTGGACACCACACGCAGATGGGGATGGGGCGCCCACACAGATGTTCCCATGAGGAAGTTTCAAAACGCTCCATAATATCTTCAAAACATTCCTCAACTGCTCATTTATGGTTTTTCCACCGACCGGATAACATCCCGGATGACGCCGGAGCTTCACGCATGACGATTGTAACATCTGGATCTCATTTGAGGGGTCAACACCGATGGGGGTGGTCGCGATGTGGGTGGGCCGCGTGGGGGAGGGGGGAAAGGTCACAAAGGTCAAAGCCATCAATCAATTTTGACACAAGCCACCGTCTATTACTCTCTGTCCAGTCTGCTGTAGCTCAGAACCCTATGAAATCACGTGCCCTAAACTAACCGTATTGGTGATTAACAAAATCATTTTTGTAAATTTTATAAATGTTTCTGTAATGGTTAATCCAGCAGTATGTGTAGCTCTTTAGTATCAATAAAATATAATTATTGTTGTAGTAAAGCACTTTATTATTATTATTATTTTATTCAGATGCCCAATTAATAAATACAGTCTAATATATTTCTTAAGCACTGTATGTGCTTGACACATTTATTAGATCACCTGTCATAATAAAGAGAAAACCCAAAATTGGGCATCTGCATTAAAAACTAAATACAGTTGTGCATTGCTATTTATTTATTTGTTACTACTGTGACTAAAGAGTCACTAAACATACTGCTGGATTAACATTAAAGAAACATCACAAACGATGTGTGTAATCACCAATACTGTTAGTTTAGGGCAGCTGTGGCACAAACCTTACATGTTGAGCAGTGTGTGTATATACAGTATAATATACTATTTAGTTTAAGTTATAGTTAAAGTCAATCATGTAGTTTGGTAAGATCTTTTTTTACCTTTCGTTGTTTATTCCATTCACCTTATATTTCTTTTATTTGTATTTTTTCCAGTCATTACAGGACACAATGCTGGGAATCCACAGAAATAAAAGACGAAGACCTCAACAGGAAGTTTACGGTACGTCAAATACAGCCATACTGTGCATCATTCAGATGAACTGACTTTTTTTTAATAATATTATAATAAATTATAGTAATGCCACATTTTATTGTCAGTAACAGTAACGGCGTTGTAACGGGGGAAACAGTAATTCGTTTGATTACTTGTTACTGAAAACAATAACGGCACTAGTAATGCCGTTTATTTATAACGCCATTATTCCCATCACTGGTTGTCACAGAGTTTATTATCTACAATAATCCAAGATTAAGATTAAGATTAAGATTATTTTTATTTGTCACATACACAATTATATAGAGAGTATATAACCAGTAGTGAAATGTATTCTCTGCATTTAACCCATCCTAAGTGAACACACACCCGGAGCAGTGGGCACATGTTACAGCGCCCGGGGAGCAGTTGGGGGTTCGGTGCCTTGCTCAAGGACACCTCAGTCGTGGTATTGAAGGAGGATACTCCCCCCACCAACAATCCCTGCTGGACCTGAGATTCGAACCCACAACCTTCCGGTTACAAGTCCGACTCGCTATCCATTAGGCCACGACTGCCCCAAAAGCAGTCCATAAGCAAATGAAAAAAATCTTCTGTGATTTTGTTGAGGGAACCAGATACAAACCAGGCCAGCAAAAATATGTCATCCCTGCGACACTCTATTCTATAATTATACAATATATAGCCCTGATAATATTGTTCTTATGGACCTGCAACCACATAATTTTAAGTCTTTTAATTTTATTGTAATGTATATACAGCGCAGCATATTTCTGAATTACAACCTGACTACTGAATATTTTACTCGCACTCATGTGGTCTAAAACCCGTAAGACCAAATTAAGATATTTTTGATGCACTCTGACCCTCCACAGACAGCAAGGATCCTAACATGGTCAAGGCCCAGAAACGTAGCAAGGAGATCAGTGTGACATCAGTGGTTCAACCATAATTTTATAAAGCTACGAGAATACTTTTTGTGTGCAAAGAAAACAAAAATAACAACTTTATTTAACAATTCGTCTCCTCCACGTCACCCTATAGTGCCATTTTGGAGAGTATCACATAAACAATGTATTCATCATATTAGTGCTGGGCGGTATACCGGTTCATACTGAATACCGGTGTTTATTTTTCTTATGATGTGAATTTTTAAAATACCACAATACCTGTGTCATTTAAATAACGTTCGGAACACAACACTGTTTCACAACACAGAAGAACTCATCCACAATATCCACACTGACCGCCACGAATATCCACTGCCCTCTGCCATCAGCTCCCGCGTCTCACACACACGAGCGCGACTTCAGCACTATATTCAGCAACTTTCAGACCCTTTTAGCTGCTTTTTCCCATAGAATATACATACTGACAAACCTAGCCACTTTTCTGGATAAACCTTAGCTATGGTTCAGTTGTAAGATGTCGCCAGTGCTGCCCCGTGAGCACGAGGTCTGACTCTCACCTCTCTGTGTCTGTTCTGCAGTGAGCGCAGAGAAGCGGCGCTTTCAGCTGGCCGGACCGCAGCAGACTCGTCAGTAAATGAGTTCAAAACAGCGTTTCCAAGCACCTGACGCATACTGACTCTTTGGAATTATAAATATGAGCATAGTTCGTCTGTTAATATTATGCACTTTTTTGTTTGTTGTTTTTTTTTTGTTTGTTACTCAGACGCAGGCAGTGCGCTGCATGAGACAAAAAAATAATATAGCCAAAACCACTGCATACAGTCGCTCTTTAGTGTAGATGCATGTTGATTTTATCAGACGATGCCTGGTTTTATGTATTAATGAAATTTTAGTGTTAAGTCACTATTTAGTGAGGAATATTTCTACAATATTCACTCATCATGACAGTAAAATAGGGCATTCTAAGTCAATCTACTGCAGTATTTCCTCTCTCAGTCAGTAGAAAATGTGGTTAACACCTGGTCATTAAATCAAATTATATACCATCCTACATCGTATGTACATGAATATGTTGTTTACATTCAGATCAAAGCATAAACAACGTAAACAACGTTTTCGCGTGGCGCAGCTGACACAGAACAGCATACGTTGTTTACGTATGTGATTCTCTCCAAAATGACACTATAGGGTGACGTGGAGGAGACGAATTGTTGAATAAAGTTGTTTTTATTGTTTTATTTGCTCGCAAAAAGTATTCTCATAGCTTTGTAAAATTACAGTTGAACCCCCGAAGACACATGGATTATTTGAACAATTTCCTTGCTATGTTTCTGAGCCTTGATCGTGTTAATTACATGAGCTCTCGGATCTCATCAAAAATATCTCAGGGTGTTTTCACACCTGTAGATCGATTGCTTTATTCCGAAACAGGGATTAAAATTATTACAATGTTGCTTTTTATTCTTGGTGCGGTTTGCTTTCACACGGCAAAGTTTCTAAACGGACCAAAATTGTCACGTGCGATTAAACTGTCCTCTCATTGGTCAAAGCTCCACGGAGCTGGAATGACAATAAACATGATTAATTTGGAAAGAGAGGCAAACAAACTCTCTCTCTCTCTCCCTCACACACACACACACACACACACACACACACGTCAGGATGGAACGACAACAGTTTGAGGGCTGCTTCTTGTTGGGTTTTTTTTTTTTTTTTTTTTTTTGAAGCTGTCAATATATTTATTAATTTATCATTTTGAGCAGGAGTCCAGGATTCGTCGGCAAAACATTGTTAAAATGCACCTATACGAAGAGCATTAAGACTGCATTATAAAATGAAAAGGCGCGCTTTGATTTTGAATGAAGACGTGCTCACCCACTGCTTTTCACAGAACTTACATAATTACCCATCATTTAGAGAGACAGCAGATGCTGAGATCACCGCGCATCGTGCGCTTCAGTGTGTGTGTAGTAGGCGTCTCCACCATTCATGCAGAGATGTTCGCGTAATTTAAGTTAATGCTCATCAGATCGCGTAAATCAGTGGAAAATGAATAGAAAGTATGATTCTGTGTAAAGAAATATCAGGTAAACTTGTATAAAACTATCAGTATTTTTCCAAATATGAACTAAAAGCTCTAATGGACACTGTACAGTGACGCTTGCATGTGACTGCTGCCTGAGTTTTGTCGACAACCAGAGGCGGCACAAAATTTGGCGGAGGCGGCCGCCTCATAATTCTCTATGCTGGAAAAACTCTGCCCATTATACAGTGTGATATAGCCTGGTTCGTTGGTCCGTTGGATTGGATTGCTTTCTCACTACAACCGAACCGCTCCAGAGTTCGTTTTCAATCGAGCCGAGACCACCTCGTTCAGGCGATCTCGGACCGATTGTTTTGGCGCGGATCCGAGCGCGATTGCCGTGTTCACATATGCCCAAACAAACCGAGCTAAGGGGGGAAACGCGCCAGGTTCATAAACAAAGGGCCAGGTGTGAAAGCACCCTTAATTTGTGTTCCGAAAGTCTTATGGGTTTGGAACGACATAAGAGGTAGTAATTGATGACAGCATTTTCATTTTTGGGTGAACTATCCCTTTTCATTCACTAATTTCCCTTTTACATCACATAACATATATTTTCACATTAATTGGTTTATATGGCAGAGAACTTTTAGCAATAATCAAAATATTATAGTTCGCTTTAAAGAAACTGCTGAACCTAATGATTTTTTTTCTTTAGGACGTGGAGACAAAAAGCTAGCCAGCAGTTTGGGTCCACAGAAATGGGCAAGTCCTTTTAAAACCTCTACATCATTATTCTGTATTCTTGACTTTCTGGTTTGAGTAGAGAGTCTAGGTTTTGTCAGAAGAAAAGGAGTGATAAATAAAGTTACTGTAATATACAAATATTTCTGATTTTGATATTCACTGTTTACTTTTATTTTACTTTATTTTATTATATTTTACTAAACCTGTTAGTCTTAATTATTTAATGTATGTTTAAATAAATCTGTTATGAATATAACATGCTATGTGTCACAGAATGGCCCGTATTCCTCCGTCACTGATCACGTTCACCTGCATCTGATTAATGATCATGTACACCTGCTCCTCATCATCACAGCTGCTCTACTTAAGCACACTCCTCACTCCAGTCATTGTCAGATCTTAAAGTCACTAAGCTGCCATGACGTTGATTCCTGTGGATACTACACGGACCTTCACTCTACAGCGGAATGCTAGCTGAGTATACTTACCTGTGTTACTTGCCTGAAGATACTTACCCTCTGCCTTCCCTCTCACTACCAGATACCTATATATCTGTGGACTCAAGAGACTCACGGGCTCTCCAGGATTCCTATCCGCCACGAACCTGCCAAGAGACAGAGATACAGTCAGAATCCCAGTGCACTATCCACAATACTTTTAAGAAAGCCACTTACCTCACGCAAAGACTATCACCACTGTTGTCTCACCAAATCCTGTAATAAACTCAATCTCTTCATACTTACCTTTTACATTTACATTTACATTTATGCATTTAGCAGACGCTTTTATCCAAAGCGACTTACATTGCATTCAAGTTACAGTTTTACATTTGATCAGCTCTTGCTTTCCCTGGGAAACGAACCCATGATCTTGGCGTTGCTAGCGCCATGCTCTACCATTTGAGCTACAGGAAAGTGTAGCTCCGTAACAGAACTTTTGTTTCCGTAACAGAAGATCTGACCAATTACCGAAGATGAGGCGGTTAATTCTGGTTCCCCGAAAGGGAGGTTCGGGGATCGGCAACCTGCCGTTTACCTCATCGAGAAAAATTCCGCCTCTCGAAGCGACGATGATGGTTCCGCCGCCCGAGATGGCGATGATAATTCCGCCGTCCACGGCGAAGATGATGCCGCCTCTCGAAGCGACGATGATGGTTCCGCCGCCTGAAGCGACGATGATGGTTCCGCCGCTCGAAGAGGCGATGATAATGCCGCCGCCCGCGACGAAGATGGTTCCGTCGCCCGCGGCGATGATGCTACCGCCGCCCGCGATTATGAGGGTTTCGCTGGCCGCGGTGAAGTATGGGCTACCGCCCGCGTTTAAGCAGGAGCTAATGGATGAGGCTATTCCCTCTGGATTCCTGGCTCCTGTCCTCTCCGCAGAACCTGCTCCTCAACTGCGCCCTCCTGTGCCAGCGCCACGCCAGCGCATTCCTGTGCCCTCTCCTCGCAAACCTCTTCCTAATTTTCCGCTGGTCCCATCCAGCCCTCCTGTGTTTCCGCTGGTCCCGTCCAGCTCTCCGTTGTTCCTGCTGGTCCCGTCCAGCTCCGCTCAGCCAGAGCGTCCCAGAGAGTTTGCGCTGCCAGAGCGCCCCAGAGAGGTAGTGTGGCCAGAGCACCCCCGAGTATCCTATTCTCCAGAGCCCCTGCTGGTTCCGTCCAGCTCTCCTGAGCCCCTGCTGGTTCCGTCCAGTTCTCCCGTGCCCCTGCTGGTTCCGTCCAGTTCTCCTGAGCCCCTGCTGGTTTCATCCAGCCCTCCAGTGGCTGCCCCACGCCAGTGCCCTCCAGTGGCTGCCCCACGCCAGTGCCCTCCAGTGGCTGCCCCACGCCAGTGCCCTCCAGTGGCTGCCCCACGCCAGTGCTCTCCAGTGGCTGCTCCACGCAAGAGCCGTCCCGAGTTCCCGCTGGTTCAGCCCAGCCGTCCCGAGTTCCCGCTGGTTCAGCCCAGCCGTCCCGAGTTCCCGCTGGTTCAGCCCAGCCGTCCCGAGTTCCCGCTGGTTCAGCCCAGCCGTCCCGAGTTCCCGCTGGTTCTGCCCAGCCATCCAGAGCGCCCCCTAGTGCCTGCGCCTCCAGAGCGCCCCCTAGTGCCTGCGCCTCCAGAGCGGCCCCTAGTGCCTGCGCCTCCAGAATGCCCACCAGAGGGGAGCTTCCCCAAGAAAATTTTGGGGGGGGGGGGCTATATATGCTCTGCCTGGGTGGCCGGCCCCAGAGCCAAGGCCACGAAGATCCCTGACTCACCATGGCCGCCCAAAGGAAATGGGCCAGGGCCTCCCGAAGCCCCGGATCCGCCATGGCCTCCCGAAGCCCCGGATCCGCCATTGCCTCCTGAACCTCCTGTCCCGCCATGGCTTCCTGAATCTCCAGTTCCGCCCTGGATGCCTTCCCTGTGTCCATGTCCTCCACCGACATCCAGGGCGCCCACCCCCCCCTCCCCGGTATTATTACGTCGCGGGACGCGCTGTCCGGGAGGGGGAGGTAATGTCACAGAATGGCCCGTATTCCTCCGTCACTGATCACGTTCACCTGCACCTGATTAATGATCATGTACACTTGCTCCTCATCATCACAGCTGCTCTACTTAAGCACACTCCTCACTCCAGTCATTGTCGGATCTTAAAGTCACTAAGCTGCCATGACGTTGATTCCTGTGGATACTACACGGACCTTCACTCTACAGCGGAATGCTAGCTGAGTATACTTACCTGTGTTACTTACCTGAAGATACTTACCCTCTGCCTTCCCTCTCACTACCAGATACCTATATATCTGTGGACTCAAGAGACTCACGGGCTCTCCAGGATTCCTATCCGCCACAAACCTGCCAAGAGACAGAGATACAGTCAGAATCCCAGCGCACTATCCACAATACTTTTAAGAAAGCCACTTACCTCACGCAAAGACTATCACCACTGTTGTCTCACCAAATCCTGTAATAAACTCAATCTCTTCACACTTATCTTTGTGTCTGGCAGTTTCCGTAACACTACTGTGTAATTGAATATATTTTAAATAGCCTTGAAATGTTATTATTTATAAGTTAATTTAAAAACTGCATTATGTGCAATTCACATGTTTGCATACAATTTTTTTTTTTTTTTTTTTTTTTTTTTTTTTTCATTTTTGACATTTAGTCCCATCATGCTGCTTCTGTTTCCTCACCTGACTTGGACGAAGTGAATGGCAACAGTCCACATAATCAAGCTGAGCCACAACAGTCAGACGAATCAAGAACATCAGGAAATAAAACGGTAACCATCTGATGCATGCAGCAGCTATCTATAGATGTAACAAATGAACAGAGTTGGGTATAGAACAGTGGCGGCTGCTGGTCTTTCAAAGAGGGGAAGCTCATTCTCGGCCTACATCATAAAAATTGTCCATCGTGTGCAGTTTGCTAGCTGGCTAGTTCACCCCTACGACGCTAGCCTAGCCTACTGTATGAATAAATGAATGAACAAACGATCTAAAAAAAAAAAGATATTAAACTCGAAGGACAGGGTTTCTGCAGGATTTTTAAGCTCAAATTTAAGACTTTTTAAGACCTTTTTTAAGACCTGCACAAATAAAATTAATACTACATGAGCGGGGCAGGGCAATGTCTATAGTACCATATTAAACTGTAAAATGACTGTCAAAAGCATAATTTACAATTCAGATACAAGTTTTCACAAAAACCAAAAGTTTTATAAAATGATAAACTTTACATTTCAGCCTTTAAACCATTTTTAAGAAAATGGATAAGTCAAAAGTATTAATTATATTGATTTTTAGCAATAATAATAAATTAAATAACATGAATTAGGGGTGTGCGAAATTGACAAATTATATCTTGATATTTTCTGGGATTTTATTGATAATAATTAGACAATATTTTGCTGAGTGTGTTATTGTGCTGGTATCTTAAAGATTACCGTGGACAGCTGACTCCTGATTTTTTTTTTATATTCTTGTGTGGTCAGTTCACAGCAATGATAGAAATTATTTTTTTCCAACAAGTTTTATGGGCATTTTTTACCTTTAAGCCATTTTTTTCTAAAAGTGTGCATCTTTTGAGTGAAATTCTTGCATTTGGGCTGCTACCAAGCAGATTAAATCAGTATCAACAATGTATCTTTGCAAAGCATCTGAAGAGGCATTTATGTGTTTACACAGTTTAATGCAGCTCAGAGGGACACAGAATGCTAATCTGCAGTTACAAATGCATAAATAATGTTTTGATATTTGAAACATAAAACGTTGAAAACTGACGTTTGAAATTATTTTAAAAGATGAAGATACTTTAAATGTGAAATTAAAATGGCCAATAGGTGGCAGTAAGTCATCATTAATAAGTGAGTCATTGTGATTGAACCGAATCATTTAAATGGTTGATTCATTCAGGAACGAAATAACGGTTTTCCCGATAAAGACAGAACTTTGAACTTTCAGCGCTCATGTTTATTTATTGACATCATGGCCTTTTGAAGTTTAATCGTCACATTCAGCCATATCGCAATTCTGGTCTTTTCGTCTCAAAATTTAAGACCTCTTGAAATCATAATTAAGACTTTCTTGTACAATTTAAGACTTTTTAAGGCCTTAAATTTGATACAACTAAATTTAAGACTTTTTAAGCCAAGCAAATACCAAGAAATAGGTTGCAGCTGTTTGTCTTTCGAATACACTTGCAAAATCCGCTATGGGACTGAGCTCGAATAGCTTCAGCGTCAGCGACTTTTTATAGTACAAAATCACTGTCAATCAAAAGGAGATGCAGTCTTTCGACAGACCCTCCAATCATCACGCAGAAGCCCGGAGTCCAGGCAACTCCTCCATTCAGCCCCAGAGATGCTGCGCGTCCGTGGGCGGGACATAATCGCAGCATTTATCCAATGACCGTCTAGTTTCGAAGCACTGAAAAAACTGTTCAAAGCAGCCCCATTGAAGTCAATGGACACTAGGCTTCAACAGAGAAATACACTGACGCTACGGGAATGTATGAGAAGCAAGTCAGCCGACCTGCTATATGTAGCTGATTCTGAACGAACTCATCTTCGAGATGAACGTGTTCTAACTTATTTTTAGTCAATAAAATGTTAATACAATAGTACAACCCCAAATCAGAAAAAGTTGGGACAGTATGGAAAACGCAAATAAAAAAGAGTAGTGATTTCTAAATTTACTTTGACTTGTATTTCATTGCAGACAATATGAACACAAAATATTTCATGTTTTGTCTGGTCAACTTCATGTCATTTGTAAATATACATCCTTTCCTGTCATTCAGACCTGCAACACATTCCAAAAAAAGTTGGGACAGGAGCAATTTAGGGCTAGTGATGAGGTAAATTGGTTAAATAATGATGTGATGTGTTAAATAATGATGTGAATGTTGAAACAGTTCAACAGGTGATTGTAATTGTGATTTGGTACAAAAGCAGCATCCAAGAAAGGTCTAGCCCTTTAGGAGCAAAGATGGGCCGAGGATCGCCAGTTTGCCAACAAATACGTGAGAAAATTATTGAAATGTTTAAAAACAATGTTCCTCAAAGAAAGATAGGAAGAGATTTGGATATTTCAACTTCAACAGTGCATAACATAATTAAAAGATTCAAGGAATCTGGAGGAATTTCAGTGCGTAAAGGACAAGGGCGCAAGCCTAAGCTGAACAAACGTGATCTCCGATCCCTCAGGCGGCACTGCATCAAGAATCGTCATTCATCTATAAGCAATATCACCACATGGGCTCAGGACTACTTTGGCAAACCTTTGTCAAGTACCACAATACGTAGTTACATCCACAAATGCCAGTTAAAACTGTACTGTGCCAAAAGGAAGCCCTATGTTAACAGTGTCCAGAAGCGCCGTCGACTTCTCTGGGCTCGGAGGCATCTGGGATGGACCATCACACAGTGGAAACGTGTACTGTGGTCAGATGAATCAGTATTTCAGGTATTTTTTGGGAGGAATGGACGCCGTGTGCTCCGGACCAAAGAAGAAAAGGATCATCCAGACTGTTACCAGCAACAAGTCCAAAAGCCAGGGTCTGTCATGGTATGGAGTTGTGTCAGTGCCCTTGGCAAAGATAACTTGCACTTCTGTGATGGCACCATTAATGCTGAAAAGTACATAGAGATTTTGGAGCACAATATGCTGCCTTCAAGAAGACATCTTTTCCAAGGACGTCCATGCATATTTCAACAAGACAATGCAAAACCACATTCTGCACACATTACAAAGTCCTGGCTGCAGAGGAAGAGGGTACGGGTACTTGACTGGCCTGCCTGCAGTCCCGACCTGTCTCCAATAGAGAATGTGTGGTGCATTTTGAAGCGCAAAATGCGACAACGAAGACCCCGTACTGTTGCCCACCTTAAGACTTGTTTGCAGGAAGAATGGGACAAAATTACACCTGAAACACTTCATCACTTGGTGTCTTCAGTCCCTAAACATCTTTTAAGTGTTGTGGAAAGGAATGTCAACATTACAAAGGGGTAAATGCTTTACTGTCCCAACTTTTTTTGGAATGTGTTGCAGGTCTGAATGACAGGAAAGGATGTATATTTACAAATGACATGAAGTTGACCAGACAAAACATGAAATATTTTGTGTTCATATTGTCTGCAATGAAATACAAGTCAAAGTAAATTTAGAAATCACTACTTTCTTTTTTTATTTGCATTTTCCATACTGTCCCAACTTTTTCTGATTTGGGGTTGTACGTATTTGACCATAAATTTTTTGACATTATAGGGGAAGCCGAGCTTCCCTTGCAGTTTTAAAGAAATCCCCTCTGTTAGAGAACCCAAAAACAATTCAACACAGACCCATTGACAACTTTTCAGTCAGGATCGCCATCTTCATCTTTGCAAAACTGACACAGAAAACACTAGTTTATTATTAAATAATTCAAATATCTCCTTACTATTTCCCCTGACACATTCATGGTAATTACAGGTGCATCTCAATAAATTAGAATGTCGTGGAAAAGTTCATTTATTTCAGTAATTCAACTCAAATTGTGAAACTCGTGTATTAAATAAATTCAATGCACACTGAAGTAGTTTAAGTCTTTGGTTCTTTTAATTGTGATGATTTAGGCTCACATTTATCAAAAACCCACCAATTCACTATCTCAACAAATTAGAATACTTCATAAGACCAATAAAAAAAAAACATTGTTAGTGAATTGTTGGCCTTCTGGAAAGTACAGAAGCATCTCAATAAATTAGAATGTAGTGAAAAAGTTCATTTTTTCTTGTAAGTTATTTCAAAAAGTTAGGGTTAGATTCATTTTCATTTTCATTTTAGATTCATTACATGTAAAGTAAAACATTTCAAAAGTTTTTTTGGTTTTAATTTTGATGATTAGAGCTTACAGCTCATGAAAGTCAAAAAACAGTATCTAAAAATATTAGAATATATACATTTGAATTTCAATAAATGACCATCCATACAGTATAAATTCTGGGTATCCCTTGTTCTTTGTTCTTCTAATCCCAGTTTAACACCTCTGGTGTGACTGTAAATGCAGACCTTGAGCCAAAAACTCATCACCAAACACCAATGACTTGTACATATGGGTTCAGTCATTTTAGACCCTTACAAAACTGTTGCTACAGAGATGAAATACAATTATTAAATAAATTATGTTTCCATCTTCGTTGCCACAGTTTTGGAAGTGCATTTTTCTGTCCTAAAGAAGGGTGTGCCAATACTTTTGTCTATATAGTGTATGTACAAGTCATTGGTGTTTGGTGATGAGTTTTTGGCTCAAGGTCTGCATTTACAGTCACACCAGAGGTGTTAAACTGGGATTAGGACTTGGTTTTATGCAGACCAGTCAAGTTCTTCCACACTGACTCAATCAATCATTTTCTTTTTGAACCTTGTCTTATACACAGACATTGTCATGTTAGAATAGAAAAGAGTCCAAACTGTTGCTATAATATTAGAAGCACACAATTTCCTAGAATATCATTATATGCTTTAACATTAAGATTTGTACTCATAGAAATTACTAAAGTAGTCAAACGTGTTCTTTAGATGGGGGTGCCAATACTTTTGGCAATATAGTGTATGTACCGAACCGTCATATTTGTGTACTGTTACACCCCTACTAAGCAAAGGCATTTTTTTTTCAACATGAGCAGGCTGCCTAGCACTGTGCGAAAACACACCCACATATTGGCAGGTGTTAATTCATATTCTGTGAAGAATGGTAGAATATATAAGGTATAAATTAAATAATTGATTCAATAAATATTGTAATGCCATACACTGTGAAATTGTAATGGTTTTATGAAGATTTAATAGTATTACCTTTAGTACAGAATCTTTTACATTCTACACATGCAGATGTTCAACTAATAACTTGCAGGTGAATATAGTCATCCAGCCTATTTTATACCAACTCAAAAGAGTGACTCATTTGCTAAAAGGGCATTGCTCATGCTGTAGTAAAAAAGGGTCTAATGACACCCTTGGAATAAACTATGAATTTATTAAAAACTTTTTTTTATTATTTATTATTTTATTTTAAAAAAAAAAATATTCACCTCTAGTGTTTTGTTTTTGTCTTTTGGTTTTGTTAAATTGTCTTTGGTTGCTATAGCTATCAATACTGTTAATGTACTTTTTCTCCTGTCTTAAGCTAAATACCTCTTTATATATATGCAGAAGCTGTTTCAATCAAGATTGTCAAAATTACGACAACATCATGAAGATTGCTGTGAACAGGAGCAAAATAAGACTGCCAAACAGCCATCACAAAAAGATTGCTTGGTGAGTAATATGTAAAATAGACATCACACTACTGTATGATTTATGGTCCATTAGATTTATAGTCCATTAACAGTTGATTATTATATTAAAATTTACATTGCTTGCTTGGTGCTTTTGCTTTTAGTCCTTATATTTTTATTCCAATTATATTTTCAAGCTCTCACAGTCATCTTCTGTTGCATCCACATCCGACGCACCCTCTTCATCAACACCCTGTGCTACTTCTGTAGTGGCCTCATCACCCTCACCTTCTCCTGCGCTACCATCATCATCCTCACCTTGTGCCTCATCTGCGCCTCTGATTAGTTCATCACAGGAGTCTGAGACACTCCCATTAAGGGAGGTGGGTAAATTATTAAAGGATTTGTACATGTAGGCACACTAATATAGATCTAACTTGGGATTCTCCTGGATTTTATTGTCTTGGGGGAAGAGGGGATAAAATGTAAAATCTAAAAATTAAATTTTCTGAATTATAGGTATGGTCTAGGTGTGTACTGGTAGTACTAAATAGATTATATTATTATTTATAATATATTTGTTTGTATTTCACCTTTTTCAGATGCACTCTTTAAGACCATCAAGAAAAAGACAGGTATGTAACTTGTCATACAATACGTCATATGCTCAAATGATTTTGCATAATTATATGACTTTGCTCATCACATCCCTTAAGTACCCACAACACATTGCAACTTAACATAACAGTAACCACCACTTACCAAACTATGCCCACATACTAGGGTTGGGTATCGTTTTTTTTTTTTTCGATACCGGTGCCAAATCAATACTTTTAAAACTGTGCCGGTGCCTGAACCGATACTTGTTATATATATATATATATATATATATTAGTGCTGTCAAAGTTAACGCGTTAATAACGCATTAACGCAAACTCATTTTAATGGCACTAAGTTTTTTAACGCGCGATTAACGCAGCGCGTATTTTCTGTTTGACCCATGGCCCAACCCCTTGTTGGAGAAATGGAGATGCACAGTGTTGCCAACTTAGGAACATTGCAGACCCCTTTAGCGACCTTTTTCCCTTCAAGAAAGTGCCCAAACCTAGTTTCTGAGAATCACCGATACTGCCGCGCCAGCGCGAGGTCTTGCTCTCGCAGCACGCGCACACACCTCTCTCTCTCTCTCTCTCTGCGTCTGCTCTGTTCAGCGCACACACCTCTCTCTCTCTCTCTGAGATATACATTGGTATATTTTACGCAGAAACAGTAAAATATACCAATGAAAACAGTTTTATTGAGAATATAGCTTCATCAAAATACATTATGTGGGCACAGAGAGGGAAACAAATGTAATAATAAATGTACATTTTGCATTTTCAGAAGAAGAGCTGCCCTGTGTGCAAAAATGTAAACAGGTTTGTGTCAGTAAATTGCTCAGTGCAAAGAAAGAGAAGTAATGGGAACCTGGAATTTATTTTTTCATGCATCTAATAGACATGAACAAGTTCTTTGAAAAACATCTATGACCTTTGAAGCATGTCTACTCTTCATACTATATGTTGACTATGGTTTCAATAATAATAAACATACACTATATTGCCAAAAGTATTGGCACACCCTTCTAATGAACAGGTTTGACTACTTTAGTAATTTCTATGAGTACAAATCTTAATGTTAAAGCATATAATGATATTCTAGGAAATTGTGTGCTTCTAATATTATAGCAACAGTTTGGACTCTTTTCTATTCTAACATGACAATGTCTCGGCGCGAGCTCACTGGAGCAGATGCGTTTACTCGCGGATGAGACGGTCACGCGAGCACTAAACAGCACTGTGAGATCGAAGCGTTTGCATTCAGTGATGAACACAAATGACTCGGGGATTTAAACTAGTTTAGAGCCAAACAGGAGAAACACTGTGTGCAACAAGACAGATAGAAGGCTTTCAAATCTACAATTCGCCATCATTTACCATGGATTTACTGTAGTAACACTCACTGCACCATGGTATTGTGGCAGAAATGTGGGATATTCACATTGAATGTTATTACAGGAGTATAGTATGTATTTATGATTAAGCTGTAGCATGTGTGCATTTATACTGAATGTTTTTAGGGTGAATCCCATTTCTCTGTCTTACCCCTTCCCCTTCCCCTACCCCTTCATCTTACCCCTAGCCCTTGTCCCTCGAAACCGAGTGGTAAGCGCTAGGGGTGAAAACATACCCCTATGAAATGAGACACCACTTGGTTATGGTTACGTCATCGTACATCGTCGCTAGCTGGCTGCTACGTCACCAGAGGCGACAAGTGTGGATCACAAACTTCCGAGATGCCGTCTGTAAGTGTGTGTATGTCGATTGCGTGGGTTTTATTAGTGATGTTTTTGCGATTGTTGTGCAAATCAGCTATGTAACGTTAGCGTAGCAAACTAGCGATTTTTAAAACGTTTCAATTAAGAACATGGTTGCAAATATACCTGTATATGTACAGGACTGTGTAGAGCACAAAACAAGACTGTCGTAATTTTTAAATAAATTATTTAAGCCGAAAATGGGACTCTCTGGATGATCTGGCCGACATTGTTGCCGGTTGCGCAGTGTGTTCTGGGTACCCCTTGGTTTCAAGTAAGCTCGCGAAAATGCTTGGTTTTAAGGGGTATCTACCACTTCATCTTAACCCTACCCCTCGATCAAAATGAGAATTGGGATAGCCCTTACTCTCACATGAACGTGCAAAACTAAGGGGTAACTTAAGGGTAAGGGGTAAGACAGAGAAATGGGATTCACCCTTAGACTACTGTTTTTCATACAAATAGGCTACCTAAAAATCATATAGTTATATTTTTTTACCATGGTATTGAGGTGTTATATGTGTGGTTTTAACTGTGTTTATCATGATTTAAACTAGGGCTGTCAATCGATTGTTATTATTTTTAATCGCATTATTGGCATGAGTTAACTCGCGATTAATCGCAATTAATCGCACATTTTAATTTCTGAATGTACCTTAAATCAATACTTTTCAAAATTTTTATACTCTAATCAACATGGGCATGGACAAATATGGATGCTTTATGCAAATGTACACTATATTGCCAAAAGTATTGGCACCCCTTCTAATGAACAGGTTTGACTACTTTAGTAATTTCTATGAGTACAAATCTTAATGTTAAAGCATATAATGATATTCTAGGAAATTGTGTGCTTCTAATATTATAGCAACAGTTTGGACTCTTTTCTATTCTAACATGACAATGTCTCTGTGTATAAGACAAGGTTCAAAAAGAAAATGATTGATTGAGTCAGTGTGGAAGAACTTGACTGGTCTGCATAAAACCAAGTCCTAATCCCAGTTTAACACCTCTGGTGTGACTGTAAATGCAGAGCTTGAGCCAAAAACTCATCACCAAACACCAATAGTCCAATGAAACCATAGTCAACTTATAGCATGAAGAGTAGACATGTTTCAAAGGTCATAGATGTTTTTCAAAGAACTTGTTCATGTCTATATGAAAAAATAAATTCCAGGTTCCCATTACTTCTCTTTCTTTGCACTGAGCAATTTACTGACACAAACATGTTTAAATTTTTGCACACAGGGCAGCTCTTCTTCTGAAAATGCAAAATGTACATTTATTATTTATTATTACATTTGTTTCCCTCTCTGTGCCCACATACTGTATTTTGATGAAGCTATATTCTCAATAAAACTGTTTTCATTGGTATATTTTACTGTTTCTGTTGTCAGACAACGAAATGAATATGAAATAGTGACTGAAACGTGACCCATTAAGACTACATAACCAGCTTAATTAAAGCGCTGCTCCTCTCTCTGCCGCGCGCTGAGCAGACGCAGAGCGAGAGAGAGAGAGAGAGAGAGAGGTGTGAGCGCTGAACAGAGCAGACGCAGAGAGAGAGAGAGAGGTGTGTGCGCTGAACAGAGCAGGCGCAGAGAGCGAGAGAGAGAGAGAGGTGTGTGCGCTGAACAGAGCAGACGCAGAGAGAGAGAGAGAGAGAGAGGTGTGTGCGCGTGCTGCGAGAGCAAGACCTCGCGCTGGCGCGGCAGTATCGGTGATTCTCAGAAACTAGGTTTGGGCACTTTCTTGAAGGGAAAAAGGTCGCTAAAGGGGTCTGCAATGTTCCTAAGTTGGCAACACTGTGCATCTCCATTTCTCCAACAAGGGGTTGGGCCAGGGGTCAAACAGAAAATACGCGCTGTTAATCGCGCGTTAAAAAAATTAGTGCCTCATGACCCTAAACAAATTCACAGTTAAACACAAGATATAGATTCGGATACCGGAAATGCTGTAGGTGACGTCAGACGCTGGAGACTTGGCGAAAAAAACTGAATGAACAACGAGGACAGCGAGGAAAATTTAGAAATTCTTCAGGAATACATCGACTGGTGCTTCGACGTTATAGTCATGAAGAAAAACCAAAATGCATGTTCTCCAGCAAAAGCGAGACGCCGTCTTCCAAAAGAAGTCGCCCGTCAGACTCGCCTGAAACAACATCACCGACGGGTAAAAGCTTTACCGACATCCTGGATTCAATCGACAAGCGGTTGTCCAGCTTCGACGCGAGGTTGTCCCTGGTCGAGATCCTGCACCGTGAATTTAAATCCCTGAGGGAATCACTGGAATTCAGCCAGCAGCAGGTGGAAACACTCGCTGCTGAAAACGCATCTCTACGGGACTCGGTCAAATCTCTAACTGAAAATATGACCCATCTAAGTGAAGAAAATAAAAAAATAAAGAGACTGTCATCGATCTCCAGGCCCGTAGCATGAGAGATAACCTGGTGTTTTCAGGCATCCCGGAATCTGCCGAAGAGGACCCAGAAACTACGGTTAAAAACTTTATCAAGACATACCTGAAGCTTCCGGAAGACACCGTGGAAAACATCTGCTTCGAAAGAGTCCATCGGATGGGAGCGAAGAAACCTGGAGCCCCGAGGCCGCGTCCTATTGTGGCCAAATTCGGATACTTCAAGCAGAAAGAGCAGGTGAAGAGTCGCGGCAGGGAGCTGAAAGGAACAGACTTCGGCGTAAACGACCAGTTCCCCAAAGAAATCCTGGAGCGACGCAAAATTCTGTTCCCAATCCGACGCAGTCTCATCCAAAAGGGCTCCCGAGCTGTCATCGCTGTGGATCGGCTCTACGTGGACGGGCAGCTCTACCGGAACCTCCGTACCACTCCGTGGTTATATTAACACCACTCCAGATAAGAATCCGTTATATTTATCTTTTTTCTCTCTCTTTCCTCGCTTTTTCTTCCATTTACCTCTAACTATTTATGTCATTTCGATAATTTAATACGATATCATAACAAACACGTACAGTCAGTCTCCGCAGCGTTTAAATGATTTTGCAATGTTTTCGTTTCTGTCAGGTTTTTACTTTCATCCCTCTATGCTTGCTTCTTTGTATGTCTTTCTTACTTCCAACTCCTTTCACGGCACCGATCACCTGCTTTACTACACATATAAACACAACACCCTATATCACACATCTGCATGTCACAACCATGTACATATACACTCAGCATTAACGCAACCACTCAGACCTTACAGCGCACACAGACATGAAGGACACACTCGCATACAAGCGCGCGTACACGCCCACTCATATCTTATTCATTTGAGCATTACACGCAGCGAGCAGCATTAGCTACACACACACATCTATGGGTGCATTAAGGTTTGTCACATGGAATGTGAATGGAGCTGGCTCCAGAGAAAAGAAGTTAAAAATATTTAGCCAGCTTAAAAAAACTACAAGCAAACGTTGTTTTATTACAAGAGACTCATAGATCTGCCACAGCTACAGATCAACTTAAAACAACTGAGTTTCCTAATGTGTTCTCAGCCTGCTATAATTCTAGGCAAAGGGGGGTAGCAATTTTAATACATAAAAATGTTAATTTTACAGTACTCAACACAGTTATAGATCCAGAAGGTAGATTTCTAATCATTAAATTATCTATATTTGACAAAAAGTTATGTATTGTTAGTATATATGGTCCAAATGTTGACGACCCCTCTTTCTTTCATGGTTTTTTTTCGGCACTCAATGAACAACTAGATTGTGCACTTGTTATTGGGGGAGACCTCAACTTTGGACTAAATAAAGAAATGGACAGGCTAAGTACAGCTGGAACTCAGCACAATTGGGAATCCACAAATATAGTTAAACAGTACATGAGCGACTATGGACTTTGCGATGCATGGCGTTCTTTCCACACCAACAGTAGGGAATTTACTTTCTTCTCACATGTCCATCACTCTTACTCTCGTCTGGATTATTTCCTAGTCAGCAGCTCACTGCTGAGTGACATTTCAGACACCGAGATACACCCTATAGCTGTCAGCGATCATGCTGCTGTTTCTTTAACTCTAGTAAATAAGAAGGCCACTCCACCAAGTAATAACTGGAGATTCAATACATCATTGCTTAAAGACGACGATTTTATTAAATATTTTAAAGAAGAGTGGGCTTTATATTTAGACTATAATGACCTGCCTGGAACATCAGCATCTGTTCTCTGGGAAGCAGGCAAAGCTGTGATGAGAGGTAGAATAATCTCATTTTCATCGCATAAAAAGAAAAGAGAAAATAAATGTATTCAGGAATTAGAAGAAACCATAAAAACTTTAGAAGAATCCTACGTATCCTCCCAGGAACAGGAAATGCTGAAAAAAATATGTAAAGCAAAACTAGAATTAAATGAAATTATTAATAAAAAAACTAAATTCTTAGCACAAAGACTTCGCTGGCAAGAATTTGAATATGGTAACAAATCAGGTCAATTCTTAGCGAACCAGTTAAAAATAAATAAAGAAAAAACAACGATATGTGCTGTTAAAGATTTAACTGGGGATACAGTATATGACCCTGAAAGAATAAACAACACTTTCAGAGATTTTTACGAATCTTTATATTCTCCACAGATAAACCCATCTAAAGACGAAATTGACCAATTTCTTGACAATATAACTCTTCCGAAATTAACAGACAATCAAGCGATGGCATTGGATTCTCCACTGACATCAGATGAACTTCAGGAAGCTTTGAACAGTATGCCCAATAAAAAGGCTCCAGGTCCAGATGGCTTTCCAGCAGAGTTCTATAAAGAATTCTGGGCTATTCTGGCACCAACATTCTACAGAATGTTGCAGGAAACCAAAGAAAATGGCAGACTTCCACCAAATATGAATTCTGCCAACATTAGTCTCTTACTAAAACCAGGCAAAGACCCTGTATTGCCTACTAGCTATCGTCCAATATCCCTTATTAATGTGGACACTAAAATAATCTGTAAAGCTATCTCAAAAAGAATAGAGAAGATAACCCCTCTCATAATTCATTACGACCAAACTGGTTTCATAAAAGGGAGGCACTCCTCAACAAATACACGTAGGTTACTTAACTTGATAGACTATTCATGCAACAGAAACCTTCAAATTACAATATTGTCTCTAGATGCAGAAAAAGCTTTTGATAGGGTTAACTGGAATTTTCTATTTGCAACTTTACACAAATTTGGTTTTGGAAACTCTTTCATAAACTGGTTAAAAATATTATATAACTCTCCAACAGCATGTGTCAGGACAAATGCCCAAACGTCCTCTAGCTTCTGTCTTAAGAGGGGCACCAGGCAGGGATGCCCCCTCTCCCCCTCACTGTTTGCAATTTTTATTGAACCACTAGCAGCAGCAATTAGACAGGCAACAGTGATTAAAGGCATTAAATGCAAGAATGTAGAACATAAAGTTAGTCTTTACGCAGATGATGTGTTACTTTTTCTTCAACAGTCACAAACCACTCTCTCTGAGGTAATTACATTAATAAACTCTTTCTCAAGAGTCTCAGATTATTCAATAAACTGGTTAAAATCAACAGTTCTTCCAATTAATTGCTCCTTCCAGAATTCTTCCACTCCACTGCAATCTGGAAATATTAAATATTTAGGTATTAATGTTTCTCCTAAGCTGGCAGATTTGATTAAATTAAACCACATCCCACTTTTAAAGAAGGTAGAAGATGATCTAACCAGATGGAGGTCTCTACCCATATCACTCATGGGAAGAGTCGCCTCAATAAAAATGATGGTTTTGCCAAGAATTAATTATTTATTTGCAATGATCCCGAGCAAACCACCACCTGACTGGTTTAGATCTTTGGACTCCTCTATCTCTAAATTCCTTTGGAAAGGTAAACCCCCGCGTATTAGCTTAAAAACGCTGCAAAAGACCAAGGATAAAGGAGGACTAGATCTACCTAACTTTTACCACTATTTCTTAGCCAATAGGCTTCAACACATTTCAGGGTGGTTAAAACACACCCTCTTAGATGAGCCTTGGCTAGATGTAGAACAGGCATTATGCAATAATATAGAGATTTCGGATCTGCCATTCATTAGCTCGACCAGTAAACGACACGTATGCTTTAAAAGCATCAGTATCAGCTCTTCTCTGACAGCATGGTGGGAGTTTCTAAAAATGATGGAGTCTTCACTAATCCCATGCAAACGTACCCCTATCTGGAACAATCCTGACATATTGCTAAACAACAATATGATAAAATTCACAGATTGGAGTTGTAAAGGTATTAAATACCTGGAACATATATTCGAAGGGACAGACTTTATTCCCTTTGACAAATTAATTAAACAATATGGGATTAATAAGAACAGATTTTTAGAATATCAACAAATTAAATCTATTGTAAAAAGGAAATTTAAGTCTAATCATATTAATTTACAAATACCACCAAGTGTGTCAGATTTTCTTAATCTCAAAACCCCCAAATTAATGTCTAAAATATACAGGGCACTTTCCAATATAGATGAATCAGTATCACTTCCTATTGCAAAATGGGAAGCAGATCTATCAGTAAGCTGGGACCATAATTTCTGGTCTCAGATATGTTTAAAAACCTTTGAACTGATTAGAAATCCTGGATTACAATTAATACAATACAAAATTCTGCATAGAGTGCACTACACAGGCCATCGGATGTTCAGGATGGGTTTTACAGCTTCTAACAACTGCTCACACTGTAAAAGCAATACACCTGACAATTACATCCACGCTCTATGGTTCTGTCCA
This sequence comes from Aspiorhynchus laticeps, assembly GCA_023376895.1. Classification (NCBI taxonomy): domain Eukaryota; kingdom Metazoa; phylum Chordata; class Actinopteri; order Cypriniformes; family Cyprinidae; genus Aspiorhynchus; species Aspiorhynchus laticeps. The sequence continues at coordinate 39,967,065 of CM041801.1, read as the reverse complement.
CCTGTTCAGAGGTACTGGTACAGGATTTGTGAAGACTTATCAAAGTGTCTTAAATGCTCTATTCCAGCCTCTCCTTTAGTCTGCTTGTTGGGCGACCTAGATGGTGTCACTACAGAAGATAACACAATCCACATGGCTTTCACTGCCCTATGCATTGCTAAGAAGACTGTCCTCATGAACTGGAAAAATAAAAATAATCTTAATATTAACCAATATAGAGATTATTTGTGGGATTATATTAGCCTTGAAACAGCTTCTGCTGACACATTAGATCAATCTCTCTGGGCTCCTTTGATCAGCTCCATCACCTAGTGTGGGTGGGGGTCCCGATTCTGTCCGGCTGTGGTTTTTGTTGTTGGCGTGGGGTGGCAATATGGGCCTGGGGCATCTGGGGGTTCCCTGGGGATGGGTTTCTTGGGGGGTTCGGCGCTGGGGCTGCGGCCTTGGCCTGGATGGGGCATTGGTGACTCTTGGATGCTGTTTCTCTGGCGGCGGCATGCGGCACTGCTGGGGATGCCTGTGCCGGCGGATGTAGGTTGCCAGCCTGGCGGCCGCACTGTTCCGGGGTTGGTCCGGGGGGGGGTTTGGGGATCTGGGGACGCTCTGCCTCCGGCTTGGGGTTACGGCTGGGCCTGGGGGGCTTGGGTCCTGGTTGGTGTGCCGCCGGGAGCATGGGTTGGTGCATGCGCTTGGGCCCGGCTCTGGTGTGGGGGTCTTCGATGCATCGGTGCCTCCGCGGGGGGGGGGGTCCAATAGAGGCGGGGTATACGGGCTTTACCTGGGTGTCTTATTGTCTTATGTAGTTTGGGAAGTGACTGGATGATGGGGTGGGGTAGTTTTTCCTCTGCTGTGGGGTCTGGTGGGCCGCCCCGGGCTGCCATGGGCCCTGGTCTGGATGGGCCTGGGCCCCCCGCCCTGGGCAGATTTGGGGTAACGGGGGTGCCTATGGGGGTCAGCAGGGGAGCTGGCTCCAGAGGGGGGGTATTTTGCCCCCTCTGATGTTTTCCTCCCCATCCCTAAGGCTTCACTTCTCCCGCTCCATCATACCAACACATAGGTAGGGTTTTGAGGTGCGGGTGAGTCGCTGGGATGCGGGGGAGGTGGTACTCCTCTGTCTCCTCGTGGCCGCCTGCATCTCAATTACACATTACAGCTTAGACATTCTCATTACTTACTGTCACATGACACATACATATAGGGCCTTGGGGGTGGGCACACTGAATGGCATCCGGAGGGTGGTCTGTTCATTCAGCCTTCCCTCTGGTGCCAGTGCCCACTTCTCAATTTTAATTTGCACATAGACATTGAGGGCTCTAGGGAGGGGACGAGCTGACACAAGCTTGTGGAGGCTGCCCCTCCCCTGTTTTAAAGCACCCCTGTTTTAAAGCACCTTAGAACAACACACACCAACACTACATTTGAGCGGGTGGGGTGAAGCATGGGGTCGTCTTTTTTTTTTTTTTTTTTTTTTCTCACACCCCTGTTCTCTGTTCTCTGTCTGGGGCCGGGGGCTGTGAGGATGAGCTGGCCGCCCGGTCGGGGTCTGGGCTGTTGATTTTCTCTGCTGCTGCGGGGACCGGGGTGGTCTTCCTGTCCCCACGCCGGAGCGAAGGGGGTTTAGCTCCGGGATCGGGCGCTGGCTACCCCTCTGGGGGTGGTGGTGCCTGGACCTAGGAGTATAGAGTGCATATGGGGAGTGTGAGTGTGGGTACCGTGTCCATTTTTGTGTGTCTACATGTGGGGCGAAGGTGTGAATATTTGTTTGCGTGCATGAGGGTGGGAACATATGCTTGTGTATATGTGTGCTTGTCGTCTACGTCTATGTGTCAGGTCGGGCCTTAGACTCCGCCTCACTCATCATCTTAGTCGACCCCCACCCCACCACCATGCCCTGCCGGTGGAGGATGCCGCCGGTGCGTAGGTGATTTCTCGCGCCGGGGCAGGATGCTCGGGCGAGCGCCGGCACACTCTCGGCGGTCGATTGGCGGGGCCTGGCCCTACTGGCCTTGCTGGGCCCCGATTGTGGGGTGGGGGGCCTTTGGGTCTCCGGGCCCAGGGCCCGGTCCGCCCTGGTGTGGTCGGCTGCCGGTGGAACCTGCGGGCTTGCCGCCACGGCACCCTGGGGTGCCTACACTGTGGCTGTCGGAGGTCCCGCCTTCGGGCTCTCCTCTGCCCTTTTCTGGGTGGAGGCCGCGGTTGTCCCTGCGGTGGTTCTCCTGGGGGTCCCGTGCCCTGGGGGACCTCCGGATGTTTGGGGCCCGGGTCTTTACCGTGCCTGCTTCATGCCTTGCGGGATGGGGCTGTTGTTCCCCACACACACTATTAAACATTTACATGGAGGAACCTTATGAACACAAGCGCGCTCACACACACAGGTGTACACTCAAGCATTCACATTGGTGTAAAAACAGGTGCTCACAGACACACATTGTCTTGAAAAAAAAAAAAAAAAAAAAAAATTAGTGCCGTTAAAATTAGTTTGCGTTAACGCGTTAACTTTGACAGCACTAATTTAAACGTATGCTACTATGGGAGACCAATACTTCCAAAAAAAAAAAAAAAAAACACTTGGTCAGAATAAATATAACCATATAAAACTGAGGTTGCTACAATTTTTACAGATGTTACTGATTTTGATAATGAACAAAAAATGTACCTCTGCATCCAAACTCAAGCTACTATAAAATTTGCATTTCTAAGAGACAAAAAAGTGATATTATTAATATTATCAAGCAACCCGAACCTGTTTCTTGATTTGAAACAATATCACTCATTAGACCATGCAGCAACTAAGAAATTAATTTTTCTAGTTAGATATTTATTTTGTTAAGGAAAATTAATGGTCTGGTTTCTACAACTTTCACCTTGGAGCAAAATTCTGGCTTTAAACTTGAAAGAAATAAATATTTGACATTTATCGTGATAATTATCGATATCGACTGAAATGAGAGAAATTATCGTGATAATTTTTTTGGCCATATCGCCCAGCCCTACCTACAATTAAGTGTATTTGTATGATAGCACTATAATGGAAGGCTACCTGCTGCCGTCAGAGCAATTGTAATGTCTGCATTCACGCGCTCCTCGGATGCTCTCATTCCCAGAGTAGTGCTTTTAAGTGTTAATGTGAAAACAACACACTAGCATTACTACAAACATTTGTTGGACTTGTATTATTAGAGCTTTCCGACTTGAGTTCACGTGCATTTTCTCAGTCAGGAAATTATTTTTCACGTGCGGTGCCGGTGATGCTTCTTACATTCGTTTCGGAGAAACAAAGGACAAATATTTTAATCGATCGTTCAGGCATGGCACCGAAATGAGGCACTGAAATCTGCGTTCTGATTCGGTTCTAGTACATACCGGTTACATGGGTACCGGTGCCATATTGGTACCGGGTTTCGGTACCCAACCCTACCACATACTTCCTCTTCCTGTTAAAAATCTGTTAAGATTCTTGGCAGTTGTGTACCAAATTGTGTGAGCGCTAAAAGTACTTTTTGAGTAAGTGTTAAATTCTCTCATTCAGTATTCAGGAAGAGACATCACTGAGACAGACTACAGCGATGTTGACTACATGCCCAAAATTGGCTCAGATGAGTCAGATGGTAGTTCTTCTGCATACAACAAAGCTGAAAGCAGCTCAGATGAATCACACGATAGTGCTTCTGGACATGACAAGGCCAAAAGTTCTTTGATGCATCCGCCCTTTTCAAAAGAGACTAAAAAAAGTATCACTGCACCATCACCAAAAAGGCCAAAATGCCAAACCAAAGAGACAGACACCTTGCCTGGTGATAGGACTTTTATTGAGTCAGTGCCATCTTCAAGGCAGGAACGCAAGACATACAACAAGAAGCAATATTGTCTTTACTGCTCTAAGCCTTACTCAAAAATGGCAAGACACCTCGAGTTTGTCCATCACAATGAAATAGAAGTCGCAAAGGCAGTCACGTTTCCAAAACATTCCAAAGAAAGGCGAGTGCAATTAAACCTCCTTAGAAAACGGGGCAACTTTGCCCACAACACAGATGTGGTGAGACAGGGGCGTGGGGAGATGATTGCCTGCTACCGTCCAAAAAAGAGAAAAGGAGCCATAGAATTTATTCACTGCATCTACTGCCAAGGCCTTTACAACAAGCGTAGCCTTTGGAAACATGTTGAGAACTGTCCACTGAAACCTAAAGATGATGAACCTCAGGGCAGGAAAAGAGTTAGATCCCTGTGCACTCTGAAAACACCAGTCGGCTTAGAGGTGAGCAAAAGTTTCAAGAAAATACTCTCCTTCATGAACTATGACGAGGTTTCCCGTGTAGTTCATTCTGACAGATGCATCATGCAGCTGGGGGAGCACATGTTCAACAGGATGGGGTCTGATGTGACCAAACATGACTACATCAGACAGAAAATGAGAGAAGTTGGCAGGTTGCTTCTTGAAGCAAGGAAGATTACGCCACTGAGAACAATGGTCGACTTCTTCATACCAGCAAACTTCAAGCATATCATATCAGCTGTTAAAGTTGTCTCTGGCTATGATGAAGAGAAGAATTCTTACCGCATTCCCTCTTTAGCTCTCAAACTTGGCCATTCATTAAACAAGATCTGTAGCATTGTTGAGAGCAACGCCATGATGTACGGTGATCATGAGTGTGCTGAGTGTGCTCGAGACTTCAGGAAAATACATCAGGCAAGGTGGAATGAATACATTTCCGCTGGTGCTATAACTACACTGAAAGAAGCCAAGTGGAATGCTCCACAGATCATTCCTTTCACTCAGGATGTCAAAGTTCTGCATGCTCATCTGGAGAAGAAACACGGTGATTTGCTCAGTAAGCTCAGAAGTTGCCCAAGTTCTGCAGACAGCTATGCTGCTCTTGTCAAGGTCACATTGTCCCAAGTCATCCTGTTTAACAGGCGAAGAGAAGGTGAGGTCTCAAGGATGCTTTTGTCAGCTTTTAAAAGCAGGGATTCTTCTGAGCTGCACGAAGTCTTTCTGAATTTGAGAGAAAGCTGTGTGTGCACTTTACCAGAGTTGAGATCCGTGGTAAACGAGGGAGAAAGGTTCCTGTGCTCTTCAAGCCTTCTATGGTTTCTGCTATGGAGCTGCTCACCGAAACGCGAGAGGCTTGTGGCGTTCCAGCTGAGAATCCCTTTATGTTTGCCAGACCTGGAGCAATGTCTGCCTACCGAGGAGGAGAGTGCATCAGTAGAGCTGCTCATGAATGTGGCATAAAGAATCCTGAAGCACTATCATCAACTAAACTGAGGAAACACATCGCAACCATGTCAAAGATTCTCAACCTCAGTGAAAACGAAGCAGACCAACTGGCTGATTTTTTTGGGTCACGATATAAGAATTCACAGACAATTCTACCGGTTACCAGAGGGGACACTGCAGCTTGCAAAAATTAGTAAGGTCCTAATGGCAATGGAAAAGGGAACATTGTCCGAATTCAAAGGAAATAAACTTGATGAAATTGAGATCGACCCAAATGGTAGGAGCATCTTTGGATTTTTGTGTGTCTGTGCTGTACATATTTGCAAATGTATGTCTATATTAAAAATTATTGTCATTGTATTTTTAGAGCAACTTGAGGCCCAAGGTGATGAAATGTCAAGTGATGAGGAGGAGCCCAGAGACCTGCCTGAAACAACTACACCAGCAGACATGCATCATCCATCTTTTTGCCAGCTGCAGTGTCCCCCAAAGGAACAAGGTAAGAAAAATCCTCGGGCCTTAATTATTATTATAATGACTTAAATTCATCTTTCAAACATCTTATACACTGAAACAATATGAATTTTGCCATGTCACAAGGGCAAAGGTATGTCAAATAAATTGACTTCAACAGAGAAATTAACGCAACAATAGAGACCTGCATAAACATTATGCAAGAAATAATATGCTTTCCAGCTGTGCACAAACAAGCCACTGTTGTGTTCATACGTTTACATGTCCCTTACCTAGAATATGCATTTACATTTTATCCAAAGCGACTTACAATTAGAGAATACATAAAGCGATTCATCTTGAAGAGGCAATCAGACAGAGGAAGTGCTCGTAACACCAAGTCTCAGTCATTGTTCAAATAAGTACAAGCTAGCAAGAGAAGGAATACATAAAGAGAAAGATTAAAAAAAATGTATTTATTTATTTTTTTATAAAGTTTAGGATGAAGTCCAGTAGTACCGAAAGAGATGAGTTTTCAGTTGTTTCTTGAAGATTGACAGGGATCCAGCATTCCGGATAGGGGTGGGAAGATTATTCCACCATCCAGGAATGGTGAACGAGAATGTTCTGGAGAGTGATTTTGAGCCTCTCTGTGATGGTACCACAAGGCGTCGCTCACTAGCAGATCTCAGACTTCTGGAGGGGATGTAGATTCGTAATAGTGAGTGGAAGTAGGAGGGTGCTGAGCCTGTGGTCGTTCTGTATGCAAGCATCAGTGTCTTGAACTTGATGCGAGCTGCCACTGGTAGCCAGTGCAATGAGATGAAGATAGGTGTAACATGGGTTATTTTGGGCTCATTGAAGACCAGTCGTGCCGCTGCATTCTGAATCATTTGTAGAGGTTTGATAGTGTTTGATGGAAGTCCAGCCAGAAGAGCATTGCAGTAGTCCAGCCTAAAAACGACAAGGGCCTGGACAAGAAGTCGTGCAGCATGCTCTGTCAGGAAGGGCCTGATCTTTCTGATGTTGTGTAGCGTAAACCTGCAAGATCGAGCAGTCTTTGCAATGTGCTCTTTGAAGGTCAGCTGGTCATCAAAGATTACACTAAGATTTCTGACCGAAGTTGATGGGGTAATTATTGATGAACCTAGCTGGATGGTGAAATCATTCTGTAGAGCTGGAGTGGCAGGGAAAGAAGCTCAGTCTTTGCCAGGTTGAGCTGTAGGTGATGATCTTTCATCCATGCATATATGCAACATGTAATTTTAAAAAAAATAAGAGGGAACATGAAAATTGCATGTTATTTTTTATTTAGTACAGTCCTGAATGAGCTATTTCACATAACAGATGTTTATATATACTTCACAAGAAAAATAATACCTGTATTTATAAAAATTACACTGTTCAAAAATTTTACATATTCTTGAATCTTGAATCTTGAATCTTAAAGGCACTCTACGAGTTTTCTAACAAATCTGAGATGCCATCTTAAAAAGACAAAGCCCCTCCTACTTGGAGCATTACCGATTATACTGCAAGTGACCAGTGATGGGAATAACGGCGTTATAAATAAACGGCGTTACTAACGGCGTTATTGTTTTCAGTAACGAGTAATCAAACTAATTACTGTTTCCCCTGTTACAACGCCGTTACCGTTACTGACAATAAAATGCAGCGTTACTATAATTTATTATAATATTATTATCATTTTATTTTTCAGTTCATCTGAATGGATGAGCAGTGTAGCTGTATTTGACGTAACGTTACCGTAAACTCTAGTGTGAAGCGCAGGACTCACCGTAGCTTTGTCTCTCTCTCTCTCACACACACACACACACTCACACACACACAGCACGCGCGCGCAGAGAAAGATACAGAGCGAGAGAGTCTTTCATAACATGCAGAATTGATGCGCTACATGTAAACGATATTCTTTGTTGTGTTTTCCTGTCAAAATAACGGAGTTTCTTTGGAATTCTTCAGCTTTTAAGAACTCCGCTAGTGGGCGGAGCTACTGCGCAAACGACAATCTCATTGGCCGGCGCTCACCTATTATTATCCGTTTTGATTTTAGCGAATCAATTCGAGCGAACCCATACAACGTGATTAATATTCATGAACCCAGCAGCTCATTAATCCTTAGTGCGTTTTATATTGTTATTAGTGGTATAATTCGTAGTAGTTTTGTTATCTTATAAATTTCCCCCCCTTTTTTTATAGAAACACTAAATGACAAACAATATCTTAAGCACCACCACCAGTCCTAAGTTCAGTCAACATGACAAATATGAATTCATACTTGGTTATTCTAATTACTAAAGATCCATCATCATATAATGCTAAATTATCATAATATTATATTAATGATTGACTAACTGATGCTAAGTGACAGTAGATAAATAGTGTTGATTAATGTACAATGTTTTATAATAATAATTTATTCTATTTAGTGTCCATTTCATTCATTTAACATATTTAATATTGGGGCATCCAAGTTATTTGACATTTGATTTAAAAAAAGAAAAAGTAACGCAATAGTTACTTTCCCTGGTAATTAGTTACTTTATAATGATGTAACTCAGTTACTAACTCAGTTACTATTTGTGAGAAGTAACTATAACTAATTACTTTTTTAAAGTAACGTGCCCAACACTGCAAGTGACTAATGCCTTACGGTTTTTTGCAAAAGGTGATTTTCAAAGTGAAGTAGCTTCTATTGCAAAAATGTCACAACCTGGTTTGTCTAAAAATCTAACAGAAGTGGCAAAGGCAATCAGTGCTTTAGCACCTACCTACATTAGGTTTCCAACAGGAGGTGAGCTTTTAACTATCAAGACTGAGTTTTTCCGAGCGATTAGAATGCCAGGAGTTATAGGACTAGTGGACGGCTCTCTCTTTCCAATGAAGGCCCCTAGTGGTGAAGATGAGGGAGCTTATGTCAGCCGAAAGGGGTTTCATGCTCTCAATGTACAACATGATTATAAGACATTTAGTGGCGAGGTGGCCTGGGCCAACACACGATGCCTTCATTTTTAATACAAGGTATAGGTTAGCATTACATTACAGATTTAAATAAATAAATAAAGATTGACAATAATAAATATTAATTTATTGTATTTACAAATAAATATAAAAAATATTTTAGTACATCATTACAGTCATACTCTAAACATTTGTTTTTTTGGTCCCATAATCACTCTTTTGTTTTTTGCTTGCCTTTTTTAATTACTAAATTTAAATAACATAAAGGTTAATTATGCTGCTGTTTAATGCACACCATTACAACTCAAATATAAGATTACTGGTATATTTAACATAACTTGTTATTTGTTCCTGACAGCATACGATTATAACTGAGTTTACTTTTTATTCGTAATTCAGAAATATCAAAACATTTATTATTATTCTAGTGACTAATGCATATCTGGAGGAAAGTGTACAAAATTGTTGGCTGCTAGGGGATTCAGGATATCCTTTGAAAACATTCCTGATGACTCCTGTGATCAATGAGCAAACACCAGCAGAAATTCGGTATGATATATGGATGTAGAAACTAATTGACTGACCTCTTTTGTTATACATCATACTGTACAATACAAGCAAAAATATTGTGCCACTGCCTATTATATTTTATCCTGTTTACAGATACAACCAGGCACATAAGAAATGTAGGTCCAGACAGGAGCGTCTCTTTGGAGTTTGGAAGAGCAGGTATTTCAGAATAGTATTTATATAGACATTATTTCAAGTAAACAGACAACTAAATAGCTAAAGTGAAAATGCCTTTTATATATTTTAGATGGCGATGCCATGACACTAGTGGAGGTTGCCTCCAATATTCCCCAGAGAAGGTTGCTCTTTTCATCAAAGCCACAGCTGTCTTGCATAATGTGTGCAGAATGGCAAAACTGCCTGATCCAGAAGTGGATGTAACAGAGGAGGACGAAGCAATACCTCAACCACAAGGACTTAACCCAGGGTTCCACATGAGGAATCACCTTATTCAAAGATTTTTTGCAAATTAGAAACAAGTATACTCCAAAATAAGAAAACAAACATAACTAACATAAACCCCCCCAAACATCTAAAAATACTTCTGCCTATCTGCTAAAGAAATCTGCGTGAATAAACCGCTCGTTTCTTAAAAACAAACCAAGAAAAAAAAGTCTGATTTAAAAAAATAAAAAAATAAAAAAATAAAAATCTATTGACAGATACATATTAAATATCTGCTAATGGTCATAACAATCAGTTTGATTTATTTATCCTGTGTATAACTCCTTTTATTCATTCTTTTTTTTTTTTGCAAATAAGAAACAAGTGTACAATATCCCAAAATAAGAAAACTAACATAATTTTTCATTGATACATTTTAAGTCAAGTCAAGTCACCTTTATTTATATAGCGCTTTTAACAATACAAATTGTGACAAAGCAACTGCACAATATCAAAATGGGAAAATAGTGTCAATAATGTAAAATGACAAGATTAAACACTCAATTTTCAGTTAAAGGCATTTCATTGTTGAATTCAGTGATGGCATCGTCCAGCTAAGTTCAGTTCAAAAAAAATTTTGTTCAATCAAGTCGACGATATTGCTGGAAATGAAGTGTCCCCAACTAAGCAAGCCAGAGGCGACAGCGGCAAGGAACCAAAACTCCATTGGTGACAGAACGGAGAAAAAAACCGTGGGAGAAACCAGGCTCAGTCGGGGGGCCATTTCTCCTCTGGCCAGACGACACAGCAGTTCAATTCCAACTGCTGCAAAGTCAGATTGGATGGCTCAACAGGTTCCCGAGGTCTTTTCCTGATGGCTCTCTAGGTGACGGGGTCCTCACTGGGGGTCTGTCTCTGGGGCTCATCTAGGTGTCCTGGTCTCCGCTGACGTTCAGGGCTGTAGTAGAGGTCGTCTCTAGGTGCTGATCCACCATCTGATCTGGTGACTGCAGTGACCTCGGAATAAGAAAGAAACAGACTAATATTAGCGTAGATGTCAATCTTTTTACGATGTAACAAGTACATCATGTGTTATGGGAAGTGTTCCCGGTTCCGGTTGATCTAATTAATGCAGCCTAACAATCCTTTAACGGATTTGAATAATAGAAGTGTATTAGTGTGTTATGTGTACGCCAGGTTAAAGAGATGGGTCTTTAATCTAGATTTAAACTGACAGAGTGTGTCTGCCTCCCGAACAGTGTTTGGTAGATTGTTCCAGAGTTTGGGCGCTAAATAGGAAAAAGATCTGCCGCCCGCAGTTGATTTTGATATTCTAGGTATTATCAAATGGCCAGAGTTTTGAGAACGCAGTGGACGTGAAGGACTATAATGCGATAAGAGCTCGCTCAAGTACTGAGGAGCTAAACCATTCAGGGCTTTATAAGTAATTAACAAGATTTTAAAATCTATACGATGTTTAGTAGGGAGCCAGTGCAGTGTTGACAGAACCGGGCTAATGTGCTCATACTTCCTGGTTCTAGTAAGAACTCTAGCTGCTGCATTTTGAACCATCTGTAATTTGTTTATTAAGCGCGCAGAACAACCACCCAATAAAGCATTACAATAATCTAACCTTGAGGTCATAAACGCATGAATTAATATTTCTGCATTTGACATTGAGAGCATAGGTCTCAGTTTAGATATATTTTTAAGATGAAAAAATGCAGTTCTACAAATGCTAGAAACGTGGCTGTCAAAGGAGAGATTACTATTAAATAATTTTATTATTTTAAGGTAAAATAATATTACAGTGTCCAAAAATAATAAATGACATTAAATCACTTGTCTTGAAATGTATATTTTATTAAATTTAAACAGACATTGCAATGCACAAATCAATGTAATATAATATCAAAAATGAAAATAAATAAATTACAGTTCCTTCCTGCACCTTCTGCACAGCTGTGACCTTTTCAGCTCCAGTCTTTCTCTTTCTAGTTGTAATCTCTCCTTTTCAATGGCCACTCTCTCCCTGAACAACTCAAGTTTCTCCCTTTCTATCTCGAGTAACTGTACAGCATGGCTTGAAGATACAACTATGTCTTTTTGCTGTAAAACATAATCAGTTAAATTACATGCACACTGCACAGATATTATATTATTATTACAAGTTGACAATGAATGCATAATGTACATTGGGGTGGCAATTGATGAGGCTCTACTGATGTTTCCTCTAGATCTGACATTTGTATTGTTGTTAATTCATCCTGCTCCATCTCCAGTCCTACCTCGTAACCACCAGGGATGCCTGTGTCAATAATCAAATTATAGCTCCATAAATTTCAGATTAGCACTAACGTTTATTACAATAGGACACTACCTTAAATTAAAACATAACATAACTAGCTGTTTTAACTTACCTTCATAGTGCACTTTCTGAATGACACCCAACATTCGTGTTTCTGAAAGTGTTAGTGATGGAGCGTCGCTTGTTCCCCCTCCCGTTTTCTTGTTTTGTTTCGCTTGCAAGGGTGGTAAATCTTTTCTTCACAGACTCAGCTGTACGGTTAATCCCCGACACCGCAGACACATTTTCGGCAACTCTTGCCCACTCCCTCTCTTTGTCTTCATGAGTGAGCGATGGTGAAAACTTACCAAATAGTATCGGCTTTGCCTTTTCCACCGAACTTATCAGTGCTTCAATTTCAGCGGAACTGAAGTTAAAAGCTCGCCGGTTTTGTTTTTCCATTTTGTTTACCTCATTAGCAGCTTGCGTGGTGTTCGTTGCTTGGTAACAGACCTGAGAGCGGATTGTCGAACTTGATGATACGATTTAAGATTTCCTAACTAGAGATAAGATACGATTTTGTAAGATAGGATAAGAATCCCAAATCAAGTTAAGATTTGCTTCTGTAATATGAATTTGCGAAAAATCCTAATTTAACGTATCATATCTTAAGTTAAGACCTAAAATAAGAAACGTTCTGTAATACGCCCCCAGGTGTGCATCTTGAGACAAAACAAAGGCACTGATATATTTAAAGATCAGTCAGTGCAAGTTTCTTTCAGTCGAAACAGCTCAGATTTACATTTTAGTCTGGGGCTGGTCTTAAGCCTTGTCTGTGAAACTGAGGGTACCATTGACACAGTTTGGTAATGTTTTACAATAAGGTCTCATTTGTTGTACGAATAATTTTCTTGAATAATTTTTTGTATTAAATATGTGTGTTTTTGTGTTAGTAATCCTATACGTTATGGAGACCAAATGACTCCACAAGGATAGTAATACCAGTAAATTTTGACCTTTTTAGGTCCCCAATGAGGAAACGGGCTTATACATCATACAGAATGATGTTTTCTATGATGGCGAGATTAGGTACTTTTGAATGTAAGTGAGTTTGCATTGTTCTCCAGACTCTTTCTAATAAGTGAGTTAAAGTGTTGCAGCTGTATATAGTGTTGGGTTTTTCTTGTGCATAAGCATAAGCAAAAAGCATTTTTGTGTATTTGTTTTAGAGATTGTTTTGTCAATAAACGTAGTGGGTTTTCATTTTGTGTTTGTGTTGATTGTAACTAGGTAATTAAGAGATTTTTTAAATAAAATTTTAAATAGCCTATACTAAATTTAAACTTCAGAGATATATTACATTGAAATGACATTCAAGTATATTTTAGTTAACATTAATTGCTTATTGAGAAGTACACACTTACCATATTTCAAAGTACATATAAAATATACTAAAATCCCACTTAAGTGGTTCAAAAATATCACTCAAAAGTTCAACTAATTGCACTTAATGTAATTTTAAACTGTAATATATTTGCAATCAATTACAAATAACATGCATGTAGGTGGTCGAAAATATTACATTTAATCCATGCTTAAGTGTATTGTTAACTGACATTAAAGTGTATTTTAATTAACATTAATTGCTTGTTAGTAAATTAGTAGTACACTTTAACCATATTTTAAAGACACTAGAAACAATTATGAAAGTACATATAAAGATGTACTAAAAAGTACCACTTAAGTGGTTTAAAAAAATCACTCAAAAGTTCAACTTATTGCATTTAATATCACTTTAAAATGTGATACATTTGAAGTTAATTATAATTACAATGTATTTACATGTCGAAAATAACATTTAATTTGCACTTATGTGTGTTCTTTTAAAGTATATTATTTCTGCAATAAGTACACTATATAAAAGTATACTTAAGTGCACTTCTTTTTCACAAGGGTATGAACTATTGTCTTACCAGTTGGACACAGACAGGTAGGATTACATTGCAGTAGAAAGTATTCTTTGAAATATTGGACAAAAATTCCAATTTATATAATCAATCTTGGTAAATTTTAAGTAAATATACAATTAATTATAATTATATTTATGTAATTCATAATTGTAATTTGAACTATATAGCCTTCTTCTTATGTAACATTTCCTGGAATAAAAATAGCAAAACATTCCAAGCCTATTAGAGTATCATTGTGAGCTCATGGCTTTTTTGACTTTCAAATTATTGGGGCAGAGCAGCAAATGTAAATTTTAAAAGTCAGTGTAGAGACAATGCAGCTACAGTTGAAAAGCAGATTCAAGAAGAAACACGTAACAGTAAGTCTTTTTTGTCTTCATTTCACCTTAGACACAAAATATAAACTTTTCCTACTAAACATTTTACATAAATATATACTTTGAATATTCATAAGAATTTACATTGTTTTGGATGATATGATAATGCATACACATACAGGATCTTTCAGCACCGGGAAACCGGGATGTCTGGTCACCCCATGTGTGAATTATAATATAGCTATAGCTAACAATAAATATACGTGCTACATCTCACCTGATAACTGTAGCTCCTGAGCGATCCGCTGTAAAATATAATCTCGGACGACATCATGGGGCCTGTTTACACCTGGTCATTTCATACGTTTTCGTTGATAGGCTATCTATCTGATTTGTTAAAACTCTTCCATTCACACTTGGCCACATAAATGTGTCGTCGCAAAACAGATATAAATCCGCTCTTTAATTCCCATGCTATATTTAAATTTAACGGAGTTCACGTTGATGAAATCAAAAGATAAATGCTGCATTTTATTAATTATTAGCTAATTCCAAAATCAAAGACCGCAATAGGTGAGCGCACGGCATCATCACTGGAAAGATAAGTTTGTCTTACTACTTTTAATGAAGTCTGCGTCGATGATGCATGTTGCATTTGGTCAGTCATATCTGACTATAATGTAATATTGCCCATAGAGACAGAGCGCAACGTGTCATAGTCTGAAAACCACGCCCACACCGGTGGGGAAAACAATCCAACGCTCTCCATTGACTTTGTATAGCGGGAAGCTGCCTCCTTGTCATTTCTGACTTGGAACAAAAAACAGAACAATGTCTAAAAGCTGCTATGTGACAAGGTGTACAGTAAACAAGCTAAAAAAAAAACAGAAATACGTTTTTATAAACTGTCGACCCCAAAAAAACGAGCGTTTAAGGACAAAAAAGTAGAGCGCAACATGTCATATTACTCAGATCTGCGCCCACTGAAGGGAAAGGTAATCGGCGACAGGAAACATTCATTATTTTTGACCATGTTAGATGATTATTTCACCACACTGGTTGAACTTGAGAGGAGGAGATATATGGAGAAACTAAATTTTATTGGTCTATGTCAGTGCCCCTTTTATTTACCTTTCTTTTGTTTGAGAAATGATCCAACTGAATGGCCCAACGTGAAATACCCCGACATCTACAACTATTTGTCCTTAAACGCTAATTTTTTGGTGGTCGACAGCTTATAAAAACTTAGTTCTGTTTTTTTTTTTTTTGCGTTTTTACTGTACACCTTGTCAGACAGCAGCTTTTCGAAGTCAGAAATGACAAGGAGGCAGCTTCCCGCAATACAAAGTCAATGGAGAGCATTGGATTGTTTTCCCCCCAGTGTGGGCGTGGCCTAAATGTGCTCTGTCTCTATAACACGCTCTCACACGTTTATTATTTTAACATTTTGGGAGGAGTAAAATTAGCATATGTGGTTTCAACAACTAGATGCTTTTACACTTGTCCAGTTTTGTCTGGAATGCGGCCCAGACCACCTCCTGAAGTGGTTTGAGCGATCGGATTTATATCCGTCTCGAATGCATTTCAGAGGGCATTTACACCTGGTCTTTTCACGATCGATAGCTATCCAATCAGACAAAACGCATGAAGTGACCAGGTGTAAACAGCCCCTATATAGCACTCGCTGTTCCTTCCAAAGTTCAGCGAGTTACTCCAGACCTATCTCTTTTCTTTTCATGAAAGAATTTGAGCAATACTTGTCATTGATCCAATAAAGAAAAAAAATCTTTAAAAAACTTTCTGTTTGTAACTCTTTTCCTATCTTTCAAATAGTTTTTTCTCAGTGTGCAATATATTAAACACATTTTCAGTAACATTTCATACGCTTCTGTGTCGACCATTCTGGCTACCGAGGGAATTTACAGCGATCATAATCACAGCTGTATACATTCCCCCTCAAGCCAACACAGACCAGGCACTCAGGGAACTGTATGGGAATATAAGCGAGCAGGAAACCGCGTACCCAGAGGCAGCGTTTATTGTTACGGGGGACTTTAACAAAGCCAACTTCAGAACAATAGCTCCAAAATACTTTCAACACATCACCATCAACACGCGTGGTGATCGTGTACTGGACCATTGCTACTCCCCCTTCCGGGACGCTTACAAATCCCTCCCCCGCCCACCTTTCGGCAAATCGGATCACTCCTCCGTTCTGCTTCTGCCTGCTTATAGGCAGACACTGAAACGCGAAGCACCCGCCCTCAGGACAGTTCAATGCTGGTCGGACCAATCGGACGCTATACTACAAGACTGTTTTGATCACGTGGACTGGGACATGTTCCGGGCAGCATCTGATGACGACATAGAGGAGTACTCAGATTCTGTAACGTGTTTCATACGGACGTGTATAGAGGATGTTATTCCGACCAAAACGATACGCATCTACCCCAACCAAAAACCGTGGATTAACAGCGATGTTCGATCAGCCTTGTCAGCGCGGACATCTGCCTTTAAATCCGGAAACACTGACGATCGGAAACAAGCCAGTTACGATCTCAGGAGATCCATCAAAGCAGCCAAACGACAATATAAAAACAAAGTTGAAGAACAATTCAACAACAATAACCCAAGAAGCATGTGGCAGGGCATCAACAACATCACAGGTTTTAAAGGGAATAAACCAGCCACTGTGAACATTGCGGCCTCTCTACCGGATGAGCTGAATACCTTTTATGCTCGTTTCGAGGCTCATAACACCGCCCACACAGAGAGTGCTCCCACAGCTGCTGCAGAAGAGGTGAGTCCACTATCCCTTTCTGTCGCGGATGTAACTCGATCTTTCAAACGGGTGAACATCCGCAAAGCTGTGGGCCCGGATGGCATCCCAGGCCGTGTGCTCAAAGCATGCGCTTACCAACTAGCCGGGGTTTTTACAGACATCTTCAATCTGTCCCTCTCTCTGTCTGTGGTTCCCTCGTGCTTCAAAAAATCCACCATTGTGCCCATACCAAAGAAAAATAAAATCACATGCTTGAACGACTGGAGGCCCGTTGCTCTGACACCCATCTTCAGCAAGTGCTTTGAGAAGCTCATCAGAGACCACATCTGCTCTGTGCTGCCTGCCTCACTGGACCCACTACAATTTGCATACCGCAGAAACCGTTCCACAGACGACGCTATTGCCTTCACCCTGCACACTGCTCTCTCCCACCTGGAAAATAAGAACACCTATGTGAGGATGCTGTTCGTGGATTATAGTTCAGCATTTAACACCATAGTGCCTGCCACACTGGTTGAGAAGCTCCAGACTCTGGGACTGAACAGATCTCTGTGCAGCTG
Source organism: Aspiorhynchus laticeps (assembly GCA_023376895.1). Taxonomy (NCBI): domain Eukaryota; kingdom Metazoa; phylum Chordata; class Actinopteri; order Cypriniformes; family Cyprinidae; genus Aspiorhynchus; species Aspiorhynchus laticeps. The sequence continues at coordinate 39,949,542 of CM041801.1, read as the reverse complement.
GATCCTGGACTTCCTGACAGGCAGAAGTCAGGTGGTCAGAATGGGCAACAACACTTCATCTCCGCTGACCCTCAACACTGGTGCTCCGCAGGGCTGCGTTCTCAGCCCACTCCTGTACTCCCTGTACACACACGACTGTACAGCTACACACAGCTCCAACGTCATCGTCAAATTTGACGATGACACAACGGTGATAGGCCTGATCACCGACAACGATGAGACGGCCTACAGAGAGGAGGTGAGTACCCTGACTAAATGGTGCCAGGAGAACCACCTCTCACTCAACATCGACAAGACCAAGGAGCTGGTGGTGGATTTCAGGAGACAGAGCAGAGAACACACACCCATCACCATCGACAAGACACCTGTGGAGCAGGTAAACAGCTTTAAGTTCCTCGGCGTTCACATCACCGAGGATCTCACATGGTCCACTCACACAGATGCAGTGCTGAAGAAGGCACATCAGCGCCTCTTCTTCCTGAGACGGCTGAGGAAGTTTGGAATGAGCCCCAGCATCCTCAGATCCTTCTACACCTGCACTGTGGAGAGCATCCTGACCGGCTGCATCACCGCCTGGTTTGGAAACAGCACCGCTGGCAACCGCAAAGCTCTGCAAAGGGTTGTGCGAACTGCCCGCCACATTGTTGGAGGTGAGCTTCCCTCCCTCCAGGACATCTACACCAGGCGGTGTATAAGGAAAGCCAGGAGGATCATCAAGGACTCCAGCCATCCATCCCACAGACTGTTCTCTCTGTTGCCCTCAGGGAGACGTCTCCGCAGCATCCGATCCCGCACAAGCCGACTGAGGGACAGCTTTTTCCCTCAGGCTATCAGGCAAATGAACAGTCAGAACTAACTCACCCTACATCACACATCATGCCATGCATTGCACTTCACTGGACTACACGCACACACTGCAATAATACAACCTATCTGCTATCACTGGATACCATACAATGCACATCCACGACATTGCATATGTATAATCTGTTGCACCTTTGCACAACTATCTATTGCACAACTAATCTGTTGTAAATCTATAATCCGTTGCACCTTAACATACTACAATGTTTAGATGTGTACATAATGTAAAATGTGTACATAGTGTATTGGTAACTAAGACTGTCTTTATAGTACACTGTGTATATTGAGTATGTGTACGTGTATTTTGCACATTGTCTTCTGTACAGTCTGTAAATATGTACTGTCTATATGTAAACTGTTTTTGTTTTTTGCACTGTTTGGAGCACGCTCTCAAGAATTTCACTCACCAAGGCACTTGTGCTGTGGTGATGTGACAATAAAAGTGATTTGATTTGACTTTAGAATAACTGCACACTATGAATCATTAGTTAAGCATTAGTAAATAGTCAATCCATCCTTTATAAAGCATTGTTCCAGCATTAATGGGCATTAGTAAGCATTTTATAAATACAGCTATAAATGTTTTGTTCTTGAGCATATATATAATGTTTAATAATTGTATTTTCATACTTTAATGATCAATCTAACATTTCTAAATTATTTACAAACCAGTTATTTAGGAGTTGTCAGTGGTTCATAAGATCATTTAGAAAGTGTAAGTAAATGATTAATAAACTATTTAAATGTACATTTATAAATCTTATTATTTAGACACATCATAATAATTGCTCAGTGTGTTAATAAATGCTTTATTAACACATATTCCTGCTGTAATTCATGATTAAGTCAGGTAGTTATAACACATTTAGTAGTTGCCAGCCATCTATTTGTGTGAGCTTATCTAAAGTGAGGACTATTTATACATTATAAAGCATTTACAAAGCAGATTTAAAGACTCATTTATCTCCCAAACAGAAAAGTTAAATAAACACAACACAGAGGGATCAAATCAAATCAAATCACTTTTATTGTCACATCACCACAGCACAAGTGCCTTGGTGAGTGAAATTCTTGAGAGCGTGCTCCAAACAGTGCAAAAAACAAAAACAGTTTACATATAGACAGTACATATTTACAGACTGTACAGAAGACAATGTGCAAAATACACGTACACATACTCAATATACACAGTGTACTATAAAGACAGTCTTAGTTAACAATACACTATGTACACATTTTACATTATGTACACATCTAAACATTGTAGTATGTTAAGGTGCAACGGATTATAGATTTACAACAGATTAGTTGTGCAATAGATAGTTGTGCAAAGGTGCAACAGATTATACATATGCAATGTCGTGGATGTGCATTGTATGGTATCCAGTGATAGCAGATAGGTTGTATTATTGCAGTGTGTGCGTGTAGTCCAGTGAATGGCGGTAAAGTGCAATGCATGGCATGATGTGTGAGTGGGAGTGTGATGTAGGGTGAGTTAGTTCTGACTGTTCATTTGCCTGATAGCCTGAGGGAAAAAGCTGTCCCTCAGTCGGCTAGTGCGGGATCGGATGCTGCGGAGACGTCTCCCTGAGGGCAACAGAGAGAGCAGTCTGTGGGATGGATGGCTGGAGTCCTTGATGATCCTCCTGGCTTTCCTTATACACTGCCTGGTGTAGATGTCCTGGAGGGAGGGAAGCTCACCTCCAACAATGTGGCGGGCAGTTCGCACAACCCTTTGCAGAGCTTTGCGGTTGCCAGCGGTGCTGTTTCCAAACCAGGCGGTGATGCAGCCGGTCAGGATGCTCTCCACAGTGCAGGTGTAGAAGGATCTGAGGATGCTGGGGCTCATTCCAGACTTCCTCAGCCGTCTCAGGAAGAAGAGGCGCTGATGTGCCGCCTTCAGCACTGCATCTGTGTGAGTGGACCATGTGAGATCCTCGGTGATGTGAACGCCGAGGAACTTAAAGCTGTTTACCCGCTCCACAGGTGTCTTGTCGATGGTGATGGGTGTGTATTCTCTGCTCTGTCTCCTGAAATCCACCACCAGCTCCTTGGTCTTGTCGATGTTGAGTGAGAGGTGGTTCTCCTGGCACCATTTAGTCAGGGTACTCACCTCCTCTCTGTAGGCCGTCTCATCGTTGTCGGTGATCAGGCCTATCACCGTTGTGTCATCGGCAAATTTGACAATGACGTTGGAGCTGTGTGTAGCTGTACAGTCGTGTGTGTACAGGGAGTACAGGAGTGGGCTGAGAACGCAGCCCTGCGGAGCACCAGTGTTGAGGGTCAGCGGAGATGAAGTGTTGTTGCCCATTCTGACCACCTGACTTCTGCCTGTCAGGAAGTCCAGGATCCAGCTGCACAGAGATCTGTTCAGTCCCAGAGTCTGGAGCTTCTCAACCAGTGTGGCAGGCACTATGGTGTTAAATGCTGAACTATAATCCACGAACAGCATCCTCACATAGGTGTTCTTATTTTCCAGGTGGGAGAGAGCAGTGTGCAGGGTGAAGGCAATAGCGTCGTCTGTGGAACGGTTTCTGCGGTATGCAAATTTTAGTGGGTCCAGTGAGGCAGGCAGCACAGAGCAGATGTGGTCTCTGATGAGCTTCTCAAAACACTTGCTGAAGATGGGTGTCAGAGCAACGGGCCTCCAGTCGTTCAAGCATGTGATTTTATTTTTCTTAGGTATGGGCACAATGGTGGATTTTTTGAAGCATGAGGGACAGACAGCGAGAGGGACAGATTGAAGATGTCTGTAAAAACCCCGGCTAGTTGGTAAGCGCATGCTTTGAGCACACGGCCTGGGATGCCATCCGGGCCCACAGCTTTGCGGATGTTCAACCGTTTGAAGGATCGAGTTACATCCGCGACAGAAAGGGATAGTGGACTCACCTCTTCTGCAGCAGCTGTGGGAGCGCTCTCTGTGTGGGCGGTGTTATGAGCCTCGAAACGAGCGTAAAAGGTATTCAGCTCATCCGGTAGAGAGGCCGCAATGTTCACAGTGGCTGGTTTATTCCCTTTAAAACCTGTGATGTTGTTGATGCCCTGCCACATGCTTCTTGGGTTATTGTTGTTGAATTGTTCTTCAACTTTGTTTTTATATTGTCGTTTGGCTGCTTTGATGGATCTCCTGAGATCGTAACTGGCTTGTTTCCGATCGTCAGTGTTTCCGGATTTAAAGGCAGATGTCCGCGCTGACAAGGCTGATCGAACATCGCTGTTAATCCACGGTTTTTGGTTGGGGTAGATGCGTATCGTTTTGGTCAGAATAACATCCTCTATACACGTCCGTATGAAACACGTTACAGAATCTGAGTACTCCTCTATGTCATCATCAGATGCTGCCTGGAACATGTCCCAGTCCACGTGATCAAAACAGTCCTGTAGTATAGCGTCCGATTGGTCCGACCAGCATTGAACTGTCCTGAGGGCTGGTGCTTCGCGTTTCAGTGTCTGCCTATAAGCAGGCAGAAGCAGAACGGAGGAGTGATCCGATTTGCCGAAAGGTGGGCGGGGGAGGGATTTGTAAGCGTCCCGGAAGGGGGAGTAGCAATGGTCCAGTACACGATCACCACGCGTGTTGATGGTGATGTGTTGAAAGTATTTTGGAGCTATTGTTCTGAAGTTGGCTTTATTAAAGTCCCCCGTAATAATAAACGCTGCATCTGGGTGCGCGGTTTCCTGCTCGCTTATATTCCCGTACAGTTCCCTGAGTGCCTGGTCTGTGTTGGCTTGAGGGGGAATGTATACAGCTGTGATTATGATCGCTGTGAATTCCCTCGGTAGCCAGAATGGTCGACACAGAAGCGTATGAAATTCCAGATCAGGGGAGCAGAAGGATTTAATAGGGTGTATATTCCTTTCATCACACCACGAGTTGTTGATGTAGAAACAAACGCCCCCACCTTTGCTTTTCCCTGTGAGCTCTTTCGTTCTATCCGAGCGGTGTGCGGAGAAGCCCGTAAGCTCGATGGCTGAGTCTGGAACCGTTGCAGACATCCAGGTTTCTGTGAGGCAAATAACGCAGCATTCCCTTGTTTCTCGTTGGTATGAGATGCGCGCACGCAGTTCACAGAGTTTGTTATCCAGTGACTGAACGTTAGCCAGCAGAATGGTTGGGAGAGGAGGTCGAAAGGCACGGCGTCTCAGTCTGACGAGAACGCCAGCTCTCTTCCCTCTTTTCCAGCTGCGTTTCTTTCGTCGTGGTCGTGCGTTCCAGACAAAGGGCTCTGATGCGGTGTCTGTGAACAATCCACCGGCGTTCAGGAACTCAAAGTCCGGTTTGCGTTGCGCGACGGAAGAACCGATCTTTAACCTGTTAACATGCACCAGGACGTGGGCGCACTGAAAGCTCTTTGAAAGCTCTTTGTTTGCACACGTCATTGTTTTCAAACAGATAAAGTAAAACAGGACAAAATGAATCTTGACAAACTATATATCATTTTGAAGGTCTAAGCCTCTAGCATCGACGACAGATCGCTGTTTTTCGATAGAAAGCTTATACGGAATGTATTTGCTAAATTTGTGTAAGCAGTACACATCAAAACATGTAGAAATAAACCGCTGTACATACCATTTTCATCCTGATAACGACTCTCAAATGTATCCACTGCTGTAAATCCTGGTTTCATTTGAAAGATAAGGGTCCAGTGAACAACATTCCATCGAGCACTTTTAGTCCAAAGAAACAACAACGCTGTAATTTAGATCGTTAATCCTTTGTTTACGTCTCATCTCTTGAGGGAAAGTTATTGTTTGTGTCCGTTATGGAACAAATTACGCTCAAAAACAGCGTCTTGGTGGTAAAAAAACAGCACGATTTTGTAGCAGACAATGTTCCTAACAGAATGAAATCATCCAAAAATAAAAAAGTCAAAGATACACGGAAGATTGTTTATTTGAATTCTGGCGCTCCCTCGCGACGGCGCGTGACGCACGCTGTGACGCACCTGTCATCTGATGGGGCGTAACTTAACGATCTTTTTAGCACAATAAGGAAAAAAGAAAAAACATTTCTTTTTTTTCTTCTTCAGCAGTTTTCATATATGTTTGCGTGTTTTGTGGGGAATTGCCTGTATCTGTATGATTAACATCTCTATGACTGATAATGAGCATGTAATTACTGACTGTTCACAGATATCAGTGTGAATGCAGTCTATATAAAAGGCCATTATTGTTACGGGGTTGACGAGACGTGAGACATGCGGATCCATTTGCAAGGCTTTATTATGAAACATGGTCAATGACACAAGCAGGGTCAGTAACTGGCAAACAGGTATGGCAGGGGCAAAACACAGAGCAGTCCGTTAAACAAGCGTGGGTCGACGATCAGCGTACAGTGTCCAGAGGGCTAGGCAGAGAGATAATCCAGGGGAACGAGCAAATAATCCAAACCAGGTAGAATCAGAGTCCAAAGGGCAAAGCAGAGAGAATATCCAGAAATACAGGCAGAATCAAACACGGGTAATCAAAACTAGATATACAGGAAACGCTTTGTATGTAGACGGACTAACAATACTCGGCAGAGTGAAAGAGAATGTCCAGAGTTTATATATTGTGTGTGTGTGTGTGTGATTGGGTGATGGTGATTGTGAGATGGTGAACAGGTGCAAGCGTGATCATTGTGAACAGCTGTGTGGGTGCAGTGAATGATGGGAGATGCAGTCCATGAGTGATCTGTAACTGTGTGAAATCCATGTGATGGGAGAGTGACCTCTAGTGGTGAGTGATGCAAAGTTCATGGCCAGGATTCGTGACATAGCCCCCCCCCAAGGAGCGGCTTCCAGACGCTCCACACATTACCGAATCCAGGAAGGTGGTGGAGCGGAGGCGGAACAGGGGAAGGGAAGGAGGGCCAGGTCCATGTGGAAGCCAGGGTGGAGAGGATGGAACTGGAACCCACCAGGGCGGAGCAGGCAGATCTGGAGCCCACCAGGGCGGAGCAGAAAGACCCGGAGCCCCCCAGGGCGGAGCAGACAGGACTGGAGCCCCCCAGGGCGGAGCAGACGGACCTGGAGCCCCCCAGGGCGGAGCAGACAGGACTGGAGCCCCCCAGGGCGGAGCAGACGGACCTGGAGCCCACCAGGGCGGAGCAGACGGGACTGGAGCCCACCAGGGCGGAGCAGACGGGACTGGAGCCCACCAGGGCAGAGCAGACGGGACTGGAGCCCACCAGGGCAGAGCAGACAGGACCAGCGACCACCAGACCAGAGTAGGGCCATAGACTGGGCAGGAAACCATGTCTGAGTCCGAGATCTGGGGGAAAACAGAGACAGACAACACAGAGAGAGCAGAGACAGACAACACAGGGAGAGTAGAGACAGACAACACAGGGAGAGCCTTCCTGGTCTCAGGAGCCGTGGCTGAGCAGGTCTGGGAGTCACAGGCGGCCTCCATAGCCGTGCCAAGGCAGGACAGGAAATCCCAGACGGCCTCCATAGCAGTGACAGGGCCGGACGGGGGATCACTGACGGCCTCCCTAGCCGTGACAGGGCCTGACAGGAATTCACAGGCGGTCTCTATAGTCGTGACTGGGCAGGACATTGAATCACAGGCGGCCTTCACAGCCGTGACTGGGCAGGACATTGAATCACAGGCGGCCTCTAGAGCCGTGACTGGGCAGGACAAGGAATCACAGGCGGCCTCTATAGCCGTGACTGGGCAGGACAAGGGATCACAGGCGGCCTCTATAGCCGTGACTGGGCAGGACAAGGGATCACAGGCGACCTCTATAGCCGTGACTGGGCAGGACAAGGAATCACAGGCGGCCTCTATAGCCGTGACAGGACAGGGCGAGAGTTCATAGACGGCCTCCATGGTCGGGGCAGGACAGAGCGAGAGTTCATAGACGGCCTCCAGGGCCGTGACAGGACAGGGTGAAAGTTCACAGACGGCCCTCTTAGCCGTGACAGGGCAGGCTGAGGATTCACAGGCGGCCTCTATAGCCGTGACTGGACAGGGCAAAAGTTCACAGACGGCTTCTTTAGCCGGGGCAGGACAGGGCAAAAGTTCATTGGAGGATACCACCGACACCTCTGGAGGTTCTGCAGCTAACGCCGCCACCTCTGGAGGTTCTACGGTGGTAACATGACAGGTTGAGAGTGTATTGCTGGGCGCCACCACCTTGCAAGGAGCTGAAGCGAGCACCACCGCTTCAGAAGGTTCTGCAGCAGATGCTGCCACCTCTGGAGACCTTACGGTGGACGTCACTACCTCAGGCAGTCCAATGGTGGTGTACGCAGCCCAAATGCAACATAAAGCGATCCCTATCATGGGAAGCGCTTCAGACAGAGAAATCAGTTCAGGGACAGGAGGGCCAAAGTGAGTGGATTTGGGGATACCAGCAGCGCGTGCAGACACCAGTGGTGCATCCCTCACGCTGGATATCAGACAGGGAACTCGAAGGACTGACCTTAAATCTCTGGGTGTGACAGACTCTGGCAGTTCGGCGAAGACATGAAGAGGCTCTTGCTGAAGAGCTGAGACGTGAAGAGCCTCGGGCTGAGGAGCTGAGACGTGAAGAGGCTCTGGCTGAGGAGCTGAGACGTGAAGAGGCTCTGGCTGAGGAGCTGAGACGTGAAGAGGCTCTGGCTGAGGAGCTGAGACGTGAAGATGCTCTGGCTGGTCAGCTGTGAGTTGGGTGAGTTCATGATGATCCACAGTGGCTTGGTGTGACTCTGGATGATGAGCCGAGACGTGGTGTGACTCTGGCTGGAGAGCTGAGATGTGGTGTGACTCTGGCTGGAGAGCTGAGACGTGGTGTGACTCTGGCTGGAGAGCTGAGACGTGGTGTGACTCTGGCTGGAGAGCTGTGCTTTGGTTAGACTCGTGACGATCAACTGTGGCTTGGCGTGACTCACGGAGATCACTGGTGGCCTGGCTTGACTTGTGATGATCAACCGTGCTTTGGTTGGACTCGTGACGATCAACTGTGGCTTGGCTTGACTCGTGACGATCAACTGTGGCTTGGCTTGACTCGTGACGATCAACTGTGGCTTGGCTTGACTCGTGACGATCAACTGTGGCTTGGCTTGACTCGTGATGATCAACTGTGGCCTGGCTTGATTCGTGATGATCAACTGTGACTTGGCTTGACTCGTGACGATCAACTGTGGCTTGGCTTGACTCACGAAGATCACTGGTGGCTTGGCTTGACCTGTGATGATCAACTGTGGCTTTACTTGACCTTTTAACATAGGCTGTGACTTGACTTGGTTCTATAACATCAGCGGCGACTTGACTTGGCTTTTTAACATAGGCTGTGGCTTGACTTGGTTCTGTAACATCAGCGGCGACGTGACTTGGCTCTTTAACATAGGCTGTGGCTTGACTTGGTTCTTTAACATCAGCGGCGACTTGACTTGGCTCTTTAACATAGGCTGTGGCTTGACTTGGCTTTTTAACATCAGCTGAGACTTGACTTGGCTCTTTAACATCAGCTGAGACTTGATTTGGTATGTGACTGGCAGCAATGACACTACGGGGTGTTGTTGTGGCCGCCATTTTGTGAGCGTGCTCTAGCGCGGCTGTGATCTCACAATTGGGTGCGGTGTCTCGTTCCTCCGCGACCCCCACAGTGAATGCTGAACCCACAGTCCACAGAGCATAATCCAGGAAATGACTTAATGACAAACGAGGGCCATTTTGAATTACTTTTGCTTTCAACAGCTGGTTAAGGCCATCCCAGAAAAAGTCTATTAACAAACAGTCTGGTAAATCTGAGCCTTTAGCCAAAGCCAAATATTCCGTGATGTAACCCTCAAGTGATCGAGTTCCCTGCTTGAGGGCTAGTAACAGGATCGCTGTATCCATACCTGACCAATGTTGGTTGGGAAAGCCGCTGGATCCTTGTTTGGTCGAGTATTCTGTTACGGGGTTGACGAGACGTGAGACATGCGGATCCATTTGCAAGGCTTTATTATGAAACATGGTCAATGACACAAGCAGGGTCAGTAACTGGCAAACAGGTATGGCAGGGGCAAAACACAGAGCAGTCCGTTAAACAAGCGTGGGTCGACGATCAGCGTACAGTGTCCAGAGGGCTAGGCAGAGAGATAATCCAGGGGAACGAGCAAATAATCCAAACCAGGTAGAATCAGAGTCCAAAGGGCAAAGCAGAGAGAATATCCAGAAATACAGGCAGAATCAAACACGGGTAATCAAAACTAGATATACAGGAACCGCTTTGTATGTAGACGGACTAACAATACTCGGCAGAGTGAAAGAGAATGTCCAGAGTTTATATATTGTGTGTGTGTGATTGGGTGATGGTGATTGTGAGATGGTGAACAGGTGCAAGCGTGATCATTGTGAACAGCTGTGTGGGTGCAGTGAATGATGGGAGATGCAGTCCATGAGTGATCTGTAACTGTGTGAAATCCATGTGATGGGAGAGTGACCTCTAGTGGTGAGTGATGCAAAGTTCATGGCCAGGATTCGTGACAATTATAATGTGAATATTGACTATATTGGGCAGCCATCAGTATGATTAGCATCTATATGAATGATCTTCAGCATGTGATTACTAATGTATGAGCAGGAGAGCATCTGTTTGTCAGGAAATCAGTATGTAATTAAGTTATTTTTTTTTATTATTATTGTTTTTTTTTTCATCACTCAAATTACTATTATTGTATTTTTCTAGTGCTCAAATAAATCACTTATACGATTTCTAAGATTCTGTCTACTGTTTTATCATTGAAAAACTGCAGTGGCATATATAAAGACTAAATAGTGTGTAGTAGAACTCTTCAATAATTTGGTAAATATTTTTCCTCAAACGGGGGGGAGGGGGACTAGAAAAATGTCTGCAGGAATCTCATTTTTCATGGTATCTTCTTCAGATTTGAAATATAATCTCATGAGACATGTGACTTTCAACCCATTACTTTTCTGGATTGCTCCAGGACTGATTTCATGTATTTTTATGTGAAATAAAAAAAAATTCAGTGTGGTACAATTTTTATCAAGGCACTTCAGTGTCTATAACTTTTTATATTTTTGAGCATCATCAACTCTGGATGATGGATAGTAAAGGCCAAAGGGTCTTCTTTCCAAAGACACCACAATTGTGTGTGTGGCACACTGAAGTCAGGAGCTGTTACCATTTTAAGTTAGTTAGTCATTTTCAGCTGTAATTCCCAATATGGGGGGTGCAGGTTAACAGGTTAAAAGCGTGTCTCTATCGTAGACAGTTATACTAACAACATCTAACACGAAAAACAAACAAAACATATGAAAACCTGCAGAGTTTTCTCGGAGCTCGCAACACGGCTGCCATCCTCGGCGCCATCTTGTCATCTGGGATACAGAACACATAAATATTTTTTCAAGATGCAAGGTGACTGTACACTTGATAAAAAATGAAAAATAAACCTCTGCAATTTCATTGAATAAATAAATAAATAAATAAATATTCAAGAGTACAGTTTCATTATTTGCATCTTGAAAAAATATTTCAGAGTTCTCTATCCCTCTGTGTTGTGTTTGTTTATTTTTCTGTTAGGGAGATAACTGAGCCTTTAAATCTCCTTTGTAATAGATATGCCTTATAAGCATTATAGTTTGAGAAAAGTTCAACTAGTAAATGTGTACAAGTTTATGTCACAATAACAGTAATATAAGTAAAAATACATGACTCAACAGAATTGTTATAAACTCACTATTTATATCGGATCAAAACACACGGACGCATAATTGAACTTGTCATCCTCTTTACTCTCCACCTCCTACGTGATGACGTCACACCAATACGCTACATCCCCCCTCTACTTGAATATGAACTTACCCTATCTAACATATTCTCATTCACGTTTTCTAACAACTCACATATTTCAAAACATTCAAGACATGTAACAACTTTTTTTTTTCCTTATCAGCTCTTGCAACTTCATAGAACATCCCCAGTGCTTGTAAAGTGAATTTTGCATCCGATGACCCCTTTAAAAGTTGTTTGAACATAAATGTGTGTTGGAAGCGTGTGTACACATCCATCCTATAATGATAATGATTTTTGCGGGGGAAGTTGTGGCCTAATGTGTGTTGTTATGCATGGGGCTTTAAGGGGGTGTGTCCAGGGGCGGAAGGAGGAAGGAAATAAACATGTCGACAAGACTAAAAGTTGACTGTGTTCAGGTCTGTCTGTAAAGTATAAACAAAACATGGTGTTAGAAGTGGTTCTCTCGTAAAGATTGACTAAAAAGAAAGTCTAAGGAGGTGAGAGAAAAGATATATTAAGCCCAAACGTGCAAGAGAGAAAACGGAGGAATCTGTGAGCCATTAAAAACAGGGGTAACAAGTGACAAAACTGCGAAAGCAAGTGTGCTTCGAGAAAGAAAAGAAAACGCAGAAATGGATAAGTTTCAAACCCCGTCTGGTATGCAGCTGACAGGAAATTTAGCAGAAAACTGGAAGAGATTCAAGCAACGTTTCACCATCTACTTGGATGCAAGCGGGGTAGGTGGCGAAAAAAGAAAAGCATCTATATTGCTACATGTCATCGGCGAGGATGCGCTTGACATTTACAACAGCTTCCAAATACCAGAGGATGAGTTTAAATTGCAAAATGTCATGGCCCGATTTGAAGAGTACTTTGTGCCGAAACAGAACGTCACATATGAAAGGTACAAATTCTTCTCTTGCGACCAAAAAGGGGGGCAAAAGTTTTGATCAGTATTTAGCGGAGCTTCATACGATGAGTAAAACCTGTGACTTTGGCGACTTGCGCGAATCTCTGATAAGGGATAAAATAGTATGTAGTATTCCAGACAATTCAGTACGAGAGAGATTACTGCGAGAACAAGATCTTACGCTAGAGAAAGCAGTAAGCATATGCAGAGCGGCAGAGATTACTCGCGCACAAGCAAAGGAATTAAACAAACAAGACAAAACAGTGCATGCTCTCAAAAACATAAAGCCGCCGCAAAGTAAAAGTAATCAAGGAAAGATGCGTTCAGATTCGAATAAATATGCATGTGGAAAGTGCGGCAGCCGCCACAAACCCAGAATGTGTCCAGCATTCGGAAAAACTTGCAATAAGTGTGGCAAATGCAGTCACTACGCAAAATGCTGCAAAACAAAAAATACTGGAACTAAAGTACACGCTGTGGAGGAAAACACAGAGACATTTTTTGTGGATTCAGTAAAAGTATGCAGCAACGGCAAAGATGAATGGATTGTACCATTAACAGTTAGTGGTACAATTGTGCCATTTAAACTGGACACAGGTGCCCAAGTGAATCTCATATCAGAGAAAGAATACAAAACTCTCAGACAGAAGCCAAAAATAAACACAGTCAAAATAAAAGTCACAGGCTATACAGGAGAAGAGGTGCCAGTGAAAGGCAGCTGCATAGCAAACGCCCTATACAAAGGGAAGCACCACAGAATACAGATGCTGGTTGTAAACAAAGATGTGCAGCCAATTTAAGGCTTAAAAACATGTGTGCGACTGGACTTAGTAAAGAAAGTTTTCGTGGCTAATGTGCATAAGGACACAGGAAATGAGACACTCCTCAATGAATTTAGAGACATTTTTGAGGGCCTGGGATGCCTCCCAGGGGAACATAAAATACACATTGACCACCAAGTGGCACCAGTCATTCATGCATGTCGAAAGGTTCCCTTTGTTTTAAGAGGAAAGCTTAAAGAAGAACTACTTCAGATGGAAAAATTGGGAGTGATAGCAAAAATCTGTCTGGATCCAAGAGATTTAAATAAAGCCTCAAGAGAGAGCACTTTAAGTTACCCACTCGAGAGGAAATCATGTCACAGTTTGCAGGGGCAAAATGGTTCAGCAAGTTGGATGCTTCTACAGGATTCTGGCAGATGAAGCTAGACGAGGCGCCATCAAGACTCCTTCAGCACCTTCAACACACCTGAGGGCAGATACAGGTTTCTGAGGTTACCATATGGCATACTTTCAGATCCAGAGGTATATCACAAAACCATCAGAATGATCTACGAACACATACAAGGCGTGGAAACAATGATGGACGACATCATAGTCTATGGTGCAACCAAAGAGGAGCACGACACCAGACTTCAAGAGGTACTTGAAGTGACTCGTAAAGTCAATCTGAAGCTCAACAAAGAGAAATGTGAATTTGGAATGAAATCACTAACCTTTCTGGGGGATGTCATCTCAGAGGAGGGCATAAAGCCTGACCCTAAGAAAACAACCGCAATTGAAAATATGGAGAGACCACAGAACAAAAACGATGTCAGACGCTTTCTTGGTATGGTTACATACCTAGCAAAATTCATACCACAGCTTTCTGCACAGTCTGCACCACTTCGTAGTCTATTGGAACAAAAAAACGAATGGATGTGGTCACATGAACAAGAAACCTGCTGGAAACCTGCTGGAAAACCTTGAAAGAAATTCTGACAGCAGAACCTGTGCTAAAGTTCTATGATCCAGAAAGACGCATAAGAATTTCAGCCGATGCATCACAGTACGGCGTGGGAGCTGTGTTACTCCAACAGTATGATGACGTATGGCAGCCAGTGGCCTATGCGTCCAGAGCGCTATCTGCTACAGATGTGCATTCACTGTAGAGACTGACCATAAACCACTGGTTCCTATCATGGCCAAGTCGCTGAATGATTGTCCCCTAAGAATACAGAGAATGCTCATCAGGCTACAAAAATATGACACAAATTTAATCTACACACCGGGCAAGTACATGTTCCCAGCAGACACACTGTCTCGTGCTGTAGAAAGACAAGAGGAAACAGAAACCTGTGCTACAGAAATCAAAGCTTACGTGGACGACTGTCGTCGACTTGATTGAACAGAAACTTTTTGAACTGAACTGAGCTGGACGATGCCATCACTGAATTCAATAATGAAATGCCTTTAACTGAAAATTGAGTGTTTAATCTTGTCATTTTACATTATTGACACTATTTTCCCATTTTGATATTGTGCAGTTGCTTTGACACAATTTGTATTGTTAAAAGCGCTATATAAATAAAGGTGACTTGACTTGACATGGTTGTAGCTTCGCTCCCAGTGTCTGCGGACAGGACTGACCAGATAAAACATGAGACGGAGAAGGATGAAATGAAATAACTGAAAGTGGCTATTCAGGAAGGATGGCCGGAAGAAAAAAAAGATTGTCCGGTTAGAATCAGAGATTACTGGGCTTGCAGATCAGAGCTTACGGTTGTAGATGGCATAATTTTCAAAGGCAGTAAATTCGTCACTCCGGTAAGCCTAAGGAAAGAAATGCTAAACAAAATTCATGAAGGGCACCTCGGAGAAGAAAAGTGCAAAAGGAGAGCGAGGGAAGTAATGTACTGGCCCAGGATTAATCTGGACATTTCGCAGTTGACAGCTGCATGCAAGCTTTGTTTAACCTTCAGACCTAGACAGCAGGCAGAGCCTCTTCTTCCACATCCTGTAACAAGTAGGCCTTACTATAAGGTTGGCGCAGATTTATTTGACTGTGATGGGAAGAGTCACATTGTGGTAACTGACTACTACTCTAATTATCCAGAGGTGGCTACACTGCAGTCTACTACTAGCAAAGCAGTCATTGCCTTCATGAAGTCCACGTTTGCTTGCCATGGTGTCCCCTATATAGTGTTTACAGACAACGGACCTCAGTTTTCTAGTAGTGAATTCAGGCAGTTTTCCGAGTAATGGGGTTTTCGCCATGATGCATCCAGTCCAAATTACCCCAGATCAAATGTACTGGCAGAGAATGCCGTGAAAATAGTGACAGGACTCATGCGAAAGGCACATGCGGGTAATGAAGACTTTCATAGAAGTCTCATGATCTATAGAAGTGCACCACTGGAGAACGGGTTGTCCCCAGCTCATATGCTCATGGGTAGAAGAATTCGAACAAATTTGCCCATTACAGAGGATCTTCTGGACACTCCACACACTATTCGGGTGAAAAGCTTTAAACAGAAACAAAAAATCAAACAAAAGAGACTGTATGACAGAAAAGCGAAACCACTGAAAGCCTTGAAACCTGGAGACACCGTCAAAATAAGGAACCACAATACAGGTATGTGGTCTCAGCAGGGCAGAGTGGAAAAAAAAAGTGGCTCCAAGGTCTTTTGAGATTGTAACGGATGGCGGCTCAACACTTCGACGGAACAGAATTGATCTATGTCCTAGGCAAATCTCTGAGACCGATACAGGATCCAACAACAACAACAACAACAACAGCAGCAACTTCTGAGTCGATGGTTACAGAGAATGGACAGGTTGCAGAGACAATACCAGAGACAGTGAATGAAGGAAGACCAAAAAGGAACGTTAAACCTCCTGAAAGACTGGTTGAAGTGATGTGAAGTTTTGAGTTGGGTTACAAGGGACTGTTTAGTTTCTATGGTAAAAGGGGAATAGGTAGTAAAATCAGTTAATAGTTATTCAAAGTTATATGACATTTGAATATTGTTGTTGCTTTTGATGAGACTTACAATGCAAACACAAAGCATAAGTGTTATCTCATTTCTTTATATATACATATATATTGTTTTTTCTCTTTAGGGGAAAGATGTGTTGTTATGCATGGGGCTTTAAGGGGGTGTGTCCAGGGGCGGAAGGAGGAAGGAAATAAACATGTCGACAAGACTAAAAGTTGACTGTGTTCGGGTCTGTCTGTAAAGTATAAACAAAACAATGGTTAGAGAGTCGGACTCGTAACCTAAAGGTTGCGAGTTCGAGTCTCAGGTCCGGCAGGAATTGTAGGTGGGGGGAGTGAATGTCCAGTGCTCTCTTCCACCTTCAAATACCACGATTGAGGTGCCCTTGAGCAAGGCTCCGAACCCCCAACTGCTACCTGGGCGCCGCAGCATTGGCTGCCCACTGCTCCGTGTGTGTGTGTGTGTGTGTGTGTGTGTGTGTGTGTGTGTGTGTGTGTGTGTGTGTGTGTGTGTGTGTGTGTGTGTGTGTGTGTGTGTGTGTGTGTGTGTGTGTGTGTGTGTGTGTGTGCACTTTGGATGGGTTAATTGCAGAGCACAAATTCCGAGTATGGGTAACCATACTTGGCCACATGTCAAGCGATTGATGTGTTTTATTGTTAGATGTAATAATGAACATAGCAGTCATCAGTTACTCCCGACATCTGAGCCGCTGAAGACGCAGAGGATTAACGTTACTTTCGTTTTGTAGGGAATGCGCCGATCTGCCTAAATGCGTCTATGTTCACGCAAATCATTCGTGACCCAGCTTCATCTTCAGAAGAAATGAGTATAAGGTTTTTTTTATGAATCTTTGCAAATCGCCTTTCTTAATAATGTGGCAGTTAGCCAGTTTTGTGGCTGAAGTTTACAGTCTGCTCATCACTCCACATAAGAGATGTCAGCAGAGTATAAATTTCAGGTATCTCTTGTTTTTTGAAACCACAATAATGGGGAAGACTGCTGACTTGGCAAAGGTCCAGAAGACGAACATTGACACCCTCCACAAAGAGGGTAAGTCGCAGAGGGTCATTACTGAAAGGTGTGGCTGTTTACGGAGTGCAGTATCAAAGCATATTAAATGCAAAGTTGACTGGAAGGAAGAATTTGGGTAGGAAAAGGTGCACAAGCAACAGGGATGATCGCAAGCTGAGAATACTGTCAAGCAAAGCTGATTCAAACCAGAGCATGTGAGCGGAGCGGAGCGGGGAGTGGAGCGGGGAGCGTAGCGGTCATATTTCCTTCAGAGCGGAGAGCGCCTTCTGAAGATTTCGCTCCGCTCGCTCAACCCAAAATGCCCTTTGGCATGGGCGGCGCTAGGGAGGGGCTAGCAGGTGCTCCCCAAGAAAAACCAAAGCACCCCCATAGCACCCCCAATAAAAAATGAAATAAGATAAAACCTTTGACTCATTACACATGCATAAATATTGCAATGCAATACAACGTGATTTGCAGTCTCACGTAATGTCAGCATTTTATTTTAAAAATGGATCGGTTTCTTGTGCCAAGTAGGCCTGCCCCCGACTAAAGATTTTTCTAGTCAACTAGTCGCACGTTTATATTAAATTGATTAGTATAATAACCTACTAAACCATCCGTTAATATAGGCATTTATGCTTATTATTCCGCGCTCAAACACACGCATAAAGGTCTCTGCACACAAAGCTTGCCGCAAAGCACCGGCTAAAGTAATGATTATGAATGCATCGGGGAAAAAGAAGAAATTAATTATTTATTAATAAACTAGTGCTTTCTCAGACTCGCCATCTCCACAGTGGATGTGCCTTTAATAGAGAAATGCACCTAAACGGACTACATAGAGAAGAATTTTTTCTTTTCATTTTGGTTTTCAAGCTTTCTGCAAATTTATTTCTTATTTCTGTGAGCTGGTTCATTATTGTGACACGCTTCCTTCACGGAGACTGCATGAGACGAAAGAAAGCACATCAAAAAATGATGGGAGTATAAGCTCTTTCAGCAGAAAAAAATAAATTAAAAAATGATTGCGTGCGCGCCCCCATGTCATACAGTATGCTAAGCGCGATAATACACCCACATTCTTCATAAACATTTGAAATGCGCCTATATAGCGATTTTATTATTCATATAAATAATAATAATAATAATAATAACAACCTGTTTTAGTCATATTTACTATTAATTGCCCAGCTCCCCCTGTCATTGATCTAGCACCCCCTCAGCACCTGCGCCGCACCTGCCCTTTGGTAATTTGCTAGTTCGAGAATCTGTGGAATAAGCAATAGTTTGTCTAATGTTTCTAAAAGTAAATTCTAAAATCCTGTAAAGATTGACAGACGTTTTAATAGACCGCATTTCCCCGCAGTTTTGGTCTTTTAGAAAGTGTTTCTTTTATTAACGCCACTAAATAATTCTTTAGGTGCATTTCATCTTGTGTGTGTGCTTTTTTCATGGGCCTGATAAGGGAAAAGGGGAAAGGGAAGTGGTGTGTGGCCAAGTATGGTGACCCATAATCGGAATTTGTCCTTTGCATTTAACCCATCCAAGTGCACACTCACAGCAGGGAACACACACCCGGAGCAGTGGGCAGCCATGTTGCGGTGCCCGGGGAGCAGTTGGGGGATCGGTGCCTTGCTCAAGGGTCTCACCTCAGTCGTGGTATTGAAGGTGGAGAGAGCACTTGTTATTCACTCCCCCCACCGACAATCCCTGCCGGACCTGGGAATCGAACCTGCGACCTTTGCACTGTAACATGCTCTGATTCAAACACTTGTGAGAGCTTCACAAGGAGTGGACTGAAGCTGGAGTCAGTGCATCAAGAGTCACCACGCTCAGATGTCTTCAGGAAAAGGGCTACCAAGCCACTTCTGAAACAGAGACAACATCAGAAGCGTCTTACCTGGGCTGTGGAGAAAAAGAACTCAGTGGTCCAAAGTCCTCTTTTCAGATGAAAGTAAATTTTGCATTTAATTTGGAAATCAAGGTCCCAGAGTCTGGAGGAAGAGTGGAGAGGCACAGAATCCATGTTGCTTGAAGTCCAGTGTGAAGTTTCCACAGTCAGTGATAATTTGGGCTGCCATGTCATCTGCTGGTGTTGGTCCACTGTGTTTCTAAAGTCCACAGTCAACGCAGCCATCTACCAGGAAATTTTAGAGCACTTCATGCTTCCTTCTGCTGACAAGCTTTATGGAGATGCAGATTTCATTTTCCAGCAGGACTTGGCACCTGCCCACACTGCCAAAGGTACCAAAAGCTGGTTCAATGACCATGGTGCTACTGTGCTTGATTGGCCAGCAAACTCGCCTGACCTGAACCCCATAGAGAATCTATGGGGTATTGTCAAGAGGAAGATGAGAGACACCAGACCCAACAATGCAGATGAGCTGAAGGCCACTGTCAAAGAAACCTGGGCTTCCATACCACCTCAGCAGTGCCACAAACTGATCACCTCCATGCCACGCCGAATTGAGGCAGTAATTAAAGCAAAAGGAGCCCCTACCAAGCAGTGAGTACATATACAGTTCATGAACATACTTTCCAGAAGGCCAACAATTCACTAAAAAAATGTTTTTATTGGTCTTATGAAGTATTCTAATTTGTTGAGATAGTGAATTGGTGGGTTTTTGTTAAATGTGAGTCTAAATCATCACAATTAAAAGAACCAAAGACTTAAACTACTTCAGTCTGTGTGCATTGAATTTATTTAATACACGAGTTTCACAATTTGAGTTGAATTACTGAAATAAATGAACTTTTCCACAACATTCTAATTTATTGAGATGCACCTGTATTTTAAAATGTAATTTATGCTGAGTTTTTTTCAGGTTACTTTGATGAATAGAAAGTTCAGAAGAACAGCATTTATCTGAAATAGAAATCCTTTGTATAATTAGAAATGTCTTTTATCATCATTTTTGATCAATTTAAAGCATCCTTGCTAAATAAATGTAGGTAACACTTTACAACAAGGTTCATTAGTTAACCATGATGGAGATCAGTGTTAGCTTTAGTTGGGCTTTTGAACCTTGACTTTTTAACATTAAATTTCCTTTGGCTGCTGAAAACGTGTTTTAAAACACATTTGTTATGGCAAAAAGAACTAAAGCAAAATCTGTGATTTTGTCAGTTATGTTTTGCTAATGACATAACCATCATTAAACATTATATTCACTGATATGTGAATTTTTTCTCCAGTGTCTCTAGTGTTACTTAAGTGATGATGCAATGACAGCCTGCTCATTCTTTTGCTCTAGTTTATGTAAGATTGTTAAAAACATTACTGACAATTGAAAAAAAAACTCTTGAGTGCTATGAAACACACCTCAAGGATCAGCGTATGAATCTCAACAATGGTGACTATCAACTAAAATAAATAGATCAACTCTGAACATCACAAAACACGCTAGAAAAACTCAACACAAAACAAAAGCAATTATAAAAGCAAATAGAAAGAATTAGAAAAAATAAGTGGACAATTCAGTGGCATAATTTATTCATGTTACAGTGCATGCTGGGAGTCATGGGGGAGTTTTGTACTGTGCTTATACCCAGCATGCATTGCAGCATTAAGCTTTTGACTCACCATTGTTGAGATTCAAATGTTGATTCTTGATGTCTGTATGTGTCTAAATGATGCCATAGTACTGAAGGTTTTGTACATAAGATGTTTTATAATTCTTCATAATAGATTGTTATTTTGCAGGATCATATAGCATTTATTGTAAATACCACAAAACTAATAAAAAAAAAAACACACCACTTCATTAAAGACTGAATGAGATCAGAGAAGCAGGCCGCTTCATGATGATTTCAATCCAAAAACACTTATTTAAATTTTTTTAGGCTTTTGTTGCTGTAACAAATATGTTTTATAAACACAGCTATAGCAACCAAAAAAAATCTAGCATTAAAAAGTCAAGGGTCAAGAGCCCAACTAAAGCAAACGCTGATCGCCATAATGGTGATTTATTTCAGTTGATTTCATCTAAGGCTGTGGCTGATTGTCAGTTGTAGTTTAATTTTTCTCTTTTCTTCAGTAATTCTGCTTGTTCACAGCCAGGCCCGTAGCCAACTATGAGGTCACCGAGGTCCGGACCTCGGTAGATTTTTCATATTCAAAAATAAAATTTGTTCTCTGAATGACTAATTTGCTGTTAAACTCCTCATATGAATGTCTGTATGACATGTATAATTCAGTTTAGACAGTTTGCAAGAATGTTTAGCGTCCGTGGTCTGAACATGATCGCTGTGAGACGCTGTCGGAGTGAACGAGTCTAAAGAGAGCTGTGAGTGAGGGCGCATGCACAGCCTCCGTGTTGCCAGATCCAGCTATTATAAGCGTTTTTGGACTTACATTTACATTTACATTTAGTCATTTGGCAGACGCTTTTATCCAAAGCGACTTACAATTGGGGAATACATAAAGCGATTCATCTTGAAGAGGCAATCAGACAGAGGAAGTGCTCGTAACACCAAGTCTCAGTCATTGGTCAAATAAGTACAAGCTAGCAAGGGAAGGAGAGAAAGATAAAGGGAAAGTTTTTTTTTTATTTATTTTTTTTATAGAACAAGTTTAGGATGAAGTCAAGTAGTGCCGAAAGAGATGAGTTTTCAGTTGTTGCTAGAAGATTGACAGGGATCCAGCATTCCGGATAGGGGTGGGAAGATTATTCCACCATCCAGGAATGGTGAATGAGAATGTTCTAGAGAGAGTGATTTTGAGCCTCTGTGATGGTACCACAAGGCGTCGCTCACTAGCAGATCTCAGACTTCTGGAGGGGATGTAGATTCGTAATAGTGAGTGGAAGTAGGAGGGTGCTGAGCCTGTGGTCGTTCTGTATGCAAGCATCAGTGTCTTGAACTTGATGCGAGCTGCCACTGGTAGCCAGTGCAATGAGATGAAGAGAGGTGTAACATGGGTTATTTTGGGCTCATTGAAGACCAGTCGTGCCGCTGCATTCTGAATCATTTGTAGAGGTTTGATGGAAGTCCAGCCAGAAGAGCATTGCAGTAGTCCAGCCTAGAAACGACAGAAAGGGCCTGATTTTTCTGATGTTGTGTAGCGCAAACCTGCAAGATCGAGCAGTCTTTGCAATGTGCTCTTTGAAGGTCAGCTGGTCATCAAAGATTACACCAAGATTTCTGACTGAAGTTGATGGGGTAATTATTGATGTGCCTAACTGAATCGAGAAGTCATGCTGTAGAGTCGGAGTGGCAGGGACGACAAGAAGCTCAGTCTTTGCCAGGTTGAGCTGTAGGTGATGTTCTTTCATCCATGCCGAGATGTCCGCCAGGCAGCCTGAGATCCGTGCAGCTACGGTTGGATCATCAGGTTGAAAAGAGAGATAGAGCTGCGTGTCATCGGCTTAGCAATGGTAGGAGAAGCCATGTGCCTGTATGATGGGTCCCAGTGATGTAGTGTATGTGGAGAAGAGGAGGGGTCCAAGAACCGATCCCTGAGAAAACCCAGTGACCAGTTGATGTGCTTTGGATACCTCCCCTTCCCAGGCCACCCTGAAAGACCTACCAGTGAGATAGGATTCAAACCAGCGAAGTGGAATCCCAGTGATGCCCAGCGATGAGAGGGTGGACAGGAGGATCTGATGATTGACAGTGTCAAAAGCAGCAGAAAGATCCAGCAGAATGAGGACTGATGATTTGGAATCGGCCTTTGCGATTCGCAGGGCTTTAGTGACTGAGAGTAGCGCAGTCTCTGTTGAATGGCCACTCCTGAAACCTGACTGATTAGCATCCAGTTTGTTGTACTGTGAAAGAACTGGAGTGGAGAAGTTTGGATACTTCCGCCTCGGTGAGGGGACAGAAGGAGAAGATGGGAGTTTGAGCAGTGGATGTGGTTGCTTGGAGGTCCTGTGTGTGTGGAGGTGAGAACTGGTTACCGATTTGTCTTTTTCACTTAATTTGACACTTCATAAAGTTAATAAAGTAGGATGTTGCAGTTTAGGGGCAACGATATCTTTATCTTATCTTAATTGTAAAAGATTTAAATTATTTCGGTTTATTTTTATATATTTTTTATATTTTTATTTAGTGTTTGTTTGTTTTAATCTCAATATCTGGCAACACTGATCGCCGGTACATAAACGGACAGTAATCAAAAAAGCCCATGGACAGGTTTTTGCATTCGGTATGGCAAACGCAAAAAAAACTAAAAAAATCATGATACTATCTTTCAAAGACGTTATCAACGCTGTCAATAACAGTAGTATTTAACACTACTACACAGATCTGTAGAACAAGTAGGTTGCAGAATGAAATGAAATACACAAACACTAGCCATGAAGAAGTCTATGCTATGTCATTCAGTATAGGCTAGTAGTTACATTTTCACAAATCATGCTAAAAATATTCATAAGCGCATTAGACAGTGTTATCAGCTATATAGCAATGGTTATTAATAAAAATTATAACAGTAATATGTATTGTTGCATGAATAATAAACAGCTGATAAAATTATCCACCCCTAACTATAGTAAAGTTTTAACAAATTTTGATGCAATAAGGTATGATTTAAAAATGACCATCCCTCCAAAACAGAGAAAACATCTTTCACAAACATCTACATGTCTGTCTCTTTTAAAGTGTTTATAGTGTACATAATGAGTTGTATTTGTAGGGGTTATTATAGCACAATTCTTTAACACCTCCCTCCACCCCCGACCCCCGGACCTCACTCATTTTCAAAGCCTGGCTACAGCCATGTTCACAGCAGCTGTTCATCATTGGCTGAATTCACTCATTAGTGTTCATTCTCTCGGTCAGGTGGGTTATATTAGTAAACTCATGTAGGGAATAGTGAATGAGGGTGTAGGGTGTAATCTGAAACACAGCCTCTGAGTGTCGACTGTTACTTCACAGGACTGCAGAAGGATATTTTCTCGAAAACAACAAATATTACCCAGAATTCATTGTTTTTTTATTGGATTTTACTGTTGTAATGAAAAAAACAGAATGTTACTGTCAGAATATGGCCGTTTTTTAACAGCAGTTTTTTACAGTGTAGATAGATAGATAGATAAATAGATAGAAACAAAATCTTAAATATTTGATATATTATAACAAGGCCTTTTTCATATTTTTCTATAATTGAAGTTTCACAGATTTATTTAATAATTGGCTTTGAGCTTAAACTTTCTGCTTTGATTTTATTATGTTTATGTATTCTTTTACATCACTGTCTTTTCATTCTGATATTTTTCTTTATCTCTAACGGCTGAGGGCAGTTTTGAGGATCTTGTGTTTGTTAGAACTGGTTCAAAACCAATCGTGGGTAAATAATGATCACTGTCTCCCATCAATTATATCATAAATAGTTAAGGCATTTCTCATCTCTTTAAGATATAACAACTTGGTTCGGTAAGCATGTGTACCAAAAAAATACAGCATTTTTTCCCAGGAAATTAAAAAAATAAATGGCGTTTTGACAGTCTTTGATGTTGTATGACAGATCGCTGTATAACACCTCGAAGAGCCACTTCTGGGTCGCTTCAGAAACATGTTGCAGCGCGGCTGGTATAAACACATGCATTGATTAGAGTGGCCACGATCAGGTCCGGTGGCTGCGTCGAAGCTGTTACACCCCGCAGACTTGTGCAGTGTAAATGGGGCCCATTCAAGCAGCAGAGCGTGAGTGAACGTGATCATTCTTTCCTCTTTACTACTAGTTTTAATGCGAAATATACATGAATGAACATCTCATGCTTCATGTAATCACTCAATCAGTGTTTCAACCACGGAAAGACGTCAATAAAACAGCTTCTAAACAAAATGTCATGTAACATTTCTTTAACCTCAGGCAAATCATCAGCGTCCACAGCTCGTTAGTTCACTAGAGAAATGAAGTCTAGAGAAGAGCATTTCACGAAATATTAGACTATATACTCATTATAATTTACTTTACCTGCAGTGATGTCTTAATAATTTATTGCAGGGGTCACCAAGTTCGGTCCTGGAGGGCCGGTGTCCCTGCAGAGTTTAGCTCCATCCCTAATCAAACACACCTGAAGCAGCTAATCAAGGTCTTACTTGGTATACTTCAAACTTCCAGGCAGGTGTGTTGAGGCAAGTTGGAGCTAAACTCTGCAGGACACAGGCCCTCCAGGATCAAGTTTGATGACCCCTGATTTAATGTATGTTTAAATTAATCTGTTAAATTAATCTGCATAAACAATTTATGACAGCCACTGTGTAAATGAATATATTTCAACAACGAATATAAATTTGATCATTTATAAGTTCACTTAAAAACTGCATTATGTGCAATTTACATGTTTGCATCGTTGAGTGTTGATTACTATTATATTTAAAAATAAATAGTAATTAAATTTAAGTTTGGGCACTGTTTTTAATTGTAACCTAGTAATGTAAAAGGGCTCCCTGTATTTTAAAGCATAAGATGAGGTAGATTTTTATCGCTAAGAAATTTTAATTATAACTGAATTTATTTATAGAAAGAGCAACTTGTTCAGTAAACTACTGTTTAATTAAAAAATAAAGAAATTATGTTTAGTTTTTCCTCCTGCTGTACCGAAATCATTCTGAACCGTGACATCAAACCCAAGGTACATACCGAACCGTCATATTTGTGTACCGTTACACCCCTACTTAAAAGTAATCCACACTACTCTAGTGGTTCAATTATAGTCTTCTGACTCAAGTCATTGATCAGCTTATGTATATGTCACATGTCAGTGACATAAAACCTCATGGTACTTGTGTCATGATGTTATAATTTGGGCTCTGCAAGCAACAGATCTCATATCATGTAAAATATAATGCAGGAAATGGCTTAGGAATGGATGCAGAGATCATGTTCTCTTGACTTGAGAATCACACTGTTCATGTCTGTTGATTTCCACAGTCACATTCACTATGTTTCCCAGGACCAGGAATGACTTCCTACAATGTAAGTCAATTAGAAAACAAGCAGCAAAAAAAGTAATTGAGTGTATTCATGTGCTTCCTGTAGAAGGTGAAAGAAAATTTTGATAATTAATCTCATAAATAATGGACAGCTATCTGTACATTATTATTATATTAAATATCTGGACAGCTATACTGAGGCACTGTTTATACACTTAAAGTAAAGTAAAGTTGAACTCATAAAGTTGAGTTCAACTACATGAAAAGATCAATCATACACATAATTCCTGATTCTGATGTGTTTTATCTCCATCAGATTCCCATCAACATACTCTGGATGAAAACACAGTGAATAAATGGATTCGTCTGTCTGAGAGGAACAGAGTGATTACTGGTACTTACACAGAGCAGCCGTATGCTGATCATCCAGACAGATTCGATTTTTGGGAGCAGGTGTTGTGTAGAGAGAGTGTGTGTGGACGCTGTTACTGGGAGATTGAGTGGAGTGGGGATAATGGTGCATCTTTATCAGTGTCATATAAGAGCATCAGCAGGAAGGGACGAGGGAAAGAGTGTCGGTTTGGACATAATGATCAGTCCTGGAGTTTGTTCTGTTCTCCTTTCAGTTACTCATTCATACACAATAAAATAGTGACTCGTCTTCCTGTAAAGTCCATCAGCAGTAGAATAGGAGTGTATGTGGATCACAGTGCAGGAACTCTGTCCTTCTACACCGTCTCCAGAAACACAATGAGCCTCATCCACACAGTCCAGACCACATTCACTCAGTCGCTCTATCCTGGTTTTGGTGCTTATTATTATGAATCCTCAGTGAAACTGTGTTAATGAATCAGAATAGATTGATGAGAGATTCGACCCATAATGCTTTGAGCTGCATGATAAATCAGTAACAGTAAGATGTTGTGAGTCTTATATTCTCTTCATTATATTAATATTATAGCTGAACTTCTGTCACCAAAATAACATGTCAGAATAAAAGTGTGTAATAAGTCATATTAACAGTACTAACTGTGTATGTGAGTCATGGGGTAAATTGGGAGCTATAGTTACATAGATGATTGCTTATTGATTATAAGAAATCAGTCTACTGGTATCTTTATGATTGGCCATCCAGGGCAGCACCCAAACCTGTGAGGGAAGTGTCTATTGTAAGTGTTGTGTGATGACAAGGGGCCCACAATTCAGGTCCTTTGGAAATGAACCAAGGATTCTTCCACAACACTAAGCTAAGAAAGGCATCTGCATGCAACCTTCATCATGTGAGGCACCACTGTAATGGTCTCATGTAGAGAAGATCAAAAGTTATCATGTTGCACGCAGCTGCCATGAGACCCAATAGTTTCACATGATTGGGTTGCAGGGCTTGATTCTACCTATAGATCAGAAAGAATCAGAATCAGAAAGAGCTTTATTGCCAAGTGTGTTTGCACACACAAGGAATTTGTCTTGGTGTTAGGAGCTTCCAGTACAGAAACAATACAGTACAAACAGACAACAGTGCAAACAGAGACAACATATAATTAAGGTAATAAAGAACACTAATAATAAAGAGAATAGGCAATAATTAAGAATAACAATAGTAGTAAAAAATAAAAATATACAGAAAGAAAAATGTCCATAGACAGAACTGTGAATGTGCATGTGTCCTATGTACAGATGAAGGTTTGATGAGTTATTTACAGATGTACAGTACCGGGGTGTGTTATGTGTTGTTCAGGTGTGATACGGCCTGGGGAAAAAACTATTCTTGTGTCTGGCTGTTTTTGTGCTCAGTGATCTGTAGCGCCGGCCAGAGGGCAACAGTACAAAGAGAGAGTGAGCTGGGTGTGAGGGGTCTAGAGTGACTTTCTTAGCCCTTTTCCTCACTCTGGAGGTGTAAAGTTCTTGGAGGCTGGGCAGAGGGGCACTGAAACAAAGGGGTTCGTTGATGTATTAATTTGGGGGTGTGAAACACAGTAGGCAGTCTGTCAGAACTGAGTGAGATGGTTTCTTAATTGAAGAGAGGTACACAACAGAGTTGGATGATACTGGATTTACTGAAGACTTTGGGTATACATGTGTGGTTTCTGAAATGAATTAAACAAGAGAAATAAACTTAATGATATGAATATACAGAAGTTCCACAATAAACATTAAAAACACTGATCAGCACACAATATAAATATAACAACACTATATTACTATATAACATGGGCGCTTATACTCTAAGTGTCCACAAGAGGGGGCTATCCGCACGTGAACGCTGCATGAGGGCAGCTTAACATGCCTGGACATGTTCTAAGCAGATGATCGCTACGTGAAACTGGAACCTTTGCATAACGCGGATATGCAATAATAACCCAATGTACAGCATATACATATAAGCATCTCACAACCAAAGATATCTCAGAAATACTCCCGAATAGACTGAGTCAAGCAGGTAATACAGGTAGTGCTATGCTAATCGGCTACTACTTAATCGACAAGAATAACGGCCAATCATTCAATAATAACAGAAAATATAGACAGCGATCACTTACTTCACATGTACGCACACTGTAACCCAGTATAAACTCGAAGTCAACGTCTTACAGTAACACTGAACTAAATAGAATAATGCTGCCGAACTCTCCGTCTTCTCATGTGTTCTGCATCTCTCTCTACCTGCGATTTAGCTCCGCCTCCTCTCGTAACATCGCTGCCACGCTGTAACTCTCTGATCGGTCAGAATCGTACAGGACACAGACACAACTGGGCCTTTTGTACAGCCGCCCTCGAATTCAGGATCTGAATTCGCTCATCTAACAAAGTTCTATATTTTGTCTTAGTTATCCTCAGGTAGGGCTGGAAGCTGGATGAGACGGGCCACAACTCGTGTGTAGGTCTTCCCTTTCACATCTACATTGGCAGTCCGAACTCGACCATCAGCGCCTGGGAACACCTGAGTGATTCTGCCTACTGGCCAAAGGGCACGGGGAAGTTGGGGGTCAACGATCAGGACTACATCTCCGATTTCCAAAGTCTTCTTCTCCGTTTTCCATTTCTGGCGGGCTTGGAGATCTGGTAAGTAGTACTTCAGAAAATGTCTCCAAAAGTGCTCCGCAAGCAGTTGGCTGTGGCGCCAGCGTCGCCGACTCAGGATCTCTGATTCTTGGTAGATGACTTGAGGTAATGATGCGTCTCGGCGGCCAATCAGGAAACAGTACGGGGTGATCGGGTCAAGGTCAGCAACGTCAGAAGAGGTATACCCAAGAGGCTTTGAATTAAGGATGCCTTCCACCTCAATCAGGACTGTTCTCAACACTTCCTCAGTAACAGTCTGGGCTCCGATAGTCACTCTGAGGGCTGCCTTGATAGAGCGGATCTCTCTCTCCCAGCAACCGCCGAAGTGAGGGGCGCTTGGCGGGTTGTAGGTGAACTTGATCTGCTGATTGGCAAGGTGGCTCTGCAGCTCATCTTGGAGGGCAGCGAAGGCATCATTCAGTTCGCGTTGTCCTCCTTTAAAGTTGGTGCCTTGGTCGCACAATAACTCATACGGTTTGCCTCGTCTGGCAATAAACCGTCGTAGAGCCATCAGGAAAGAGTCAGAATCAATACTGGTGAGAAGATCTAGATGGGTTGCCCTTGTGGTCATACACTTAAAGATTATGCCCCACCTCTTCTTGTTTAGTCGGCCGATCTTAATGAGGAAGGGACCAAAACAGTCCATGCTGGTTGAGTAGAAAGCTGGACGGAAGTATCTCTGTCTGGTGAGGGGTAGGTCAGCCATGAGAGGGATTTCTGGGCGGCCTCTCCACTTCCTACACTCTGTACACTGGCGCTGGTGTCGACGGACAGCTTCACGACCTCTTAGTATCCAGTACGTCCTCCTGATTTCTGCAAACAACCGCTCTGTACCTGGGTGATGCAGCCTCTCATCATAATCCTTTATTATTAGTGCTGTGATTGGATGTCGGGGGTCAAGGACAACTGGATGTACAGCATCTTCTTCCAGTACCTCACAGTGGCGTAGACGTCCTCCAACTCGAATAAGTCCAGTAGTAGAGTCAAGCTCCGGGGAGAGTGTGATCAGTCTGCTCACGGATGATACTGGTTTCCCAGACTTCAGAAGACTCAGCTCGTCGGGAAAGGACTCAGTTTGAGCTTGACGGAGGACTGCATGTTGAACGTCTCTTTGGAGGTCAGCACTGGAGGTGCAGGCCGCCCCATGAAGCTCCTGCCCATAGGCATTCAGGCACTCTGCCAGTGTGTCATAGTGCTGTAGCTTAGCTGAGGGTGTAATAGTGGTCACTAACCCAGAGAAGGATGACTGTCTTAGTTCACAACTTGTCACTTCACGCAATAAAGGAGGCTGTTCAGGCCAACTATCTGAGGGTAGCTTAACAAATGCCGGCCCCTGGCTCCACCGGCTTTCTTTGGCGAGATCTCGTAGAGGCTTGCCACGAGTGATGTCGTCTGCTGGGTTGTCTGAAGATCTGACATAGCGCCAGACGGCAGATGCTGTCATCTCCTGGATGTCCGCTACTCTTGTTCCTACAAACACCTTGTAACGGCATGAACTGGATGTCAACCACGTGAGTACAGTGGTGGAGTCCGACCAGAGCGTAGTGGAGCAGATGGGGATTGTAAGCTCTGTGGTCAGAAGCTGAGATAACTGCGCTCCACTGAGGGCGGCACATAACTCTAGGCGTGGTATGTATTGTTGCTTGCGTGGGGCAACACGGGACCTGGCGGCGATGAAGGCCACCTTGACTTGACTCTCTTTGTGCTCTGTCCACAGGTAAGCCACTGAACCGTAGGCCTGCTCCGAGGCGTCACAGAAGATGTGGATGTCGTATTTACAGAATTGGTGGTCTTGGGGTGATCGAGAGTAGCACCTGGGCAGAGATACCTCCTCTAGTCCACTCAACTCCCTCTCCCACTCATGCCATGATGTAAGCAGATCCTTAGGCAACTGTGGATCGTCCCAGTCACGCTTCTTGTCCCACAGACGCTGTACTAGTATCTTAGCCCGAGTGGTGTAAGGGATAAGATAGCCAAGAGGATCATATTGGCTCGCTAGTACTCGGTAGATCTGACGCATCGTTACTGAGGAAGAGCGTCTGGCTCTGTGTTTGTAACAGAGAGTGTCAGACTGACAATGCCACTGCAGTCCAAGTGTAGGCTCATGGACATCTTGTTGGCCTTGACTGAGCCAGAGGTCACAGGTACTGGATCTGGATTCAGTGGGGAGGTGAGTAATCGCAGATGGACAATTACTGGCCCATTGTCTAAGCTCAAAGTCTCCAGTGGCTAGAAGTGCTCGAAGTCGATCAACTAAGTCTTAAGCCTCTTGGGGGGAGTGAAGACTGTGCAGGCAATTGTCGACATAAAATGATCTCTCAATTACCTCTCTGAATTGGTCTCCCGGCTGACAGTGGTCCATCACATGTCTCTGCAGGGCATACGTGGCACAGCAGGGACTGCACGTGGTGCCAAAGGGGAGCACCTGCCACTGGTACACGTCAAGGGGTCGCTCAGGCATCAAATCTCGCCACAGGAAGCGGAGCAAGGGCATGTCACCGGGGAGCAGCCTCACCTGGTGAAACATGCCACGAATATCGCTGCTTACGGCGACAGGGTGCTCCCGAAAGCGGAGCAGGACTGCCAGTAGTGATGGGCCTAGTGTGGGTCCTGGAAGGAGGAATTCATTAAGGCTGTGGCCTTCAAACTGAAAGGAGCAGTTGTAGACTACCCGATTCTTGTTATTGTGCTGAACCATATGGTGGGGGATATACCATGACTCTGTAGAGCTATCCACCTCTGTCGGTTCCAGCTTGGCCACATAACCTGCTTCCTTCAGTCTAGTGATCTCAGCTTGGTAGGTAGACGCCTGCTCTGGATTCTTAAGCAGTCTCTTCTAGACACTCCTGAGCTGAGGGAGAACAGCTTCCTTTGGCATAGTCAAGAGTGGCATACTCTGCCTACGAAGGAGCTGTGTGGCATACCGCATCGTACCTTCCACTTCCACTCGCACAGTCTTTTCCTGCAGGAGTCTGATCGCTTCTTGATCTAGTTTGGATCGTGTCACTATCTTAGCATTGCGGTAGGGAATCACATCCATCTGCCATAGTCTCTCGACATGAGCAAACAAGTCTGTGTTGGGGAGAACAGAGGTGAAGAAACACTGGTGTGTGTTGATCTCACGACGAACCTCATGACTAGGACCTTGAAGAGTCCATCCAAGGCGTGTTTTGCTGGTTCCACAATAAACATTAAAAACACTGATCAGCACACAATATAAATATAACAACACTATATTACTATATAACATGGGCGCTTATACTCTAAGTGTCCACAAGAGGGGGCTATCCGCACGTGAACGCTGCATGAGGGCAGCTTAACATGCCTGGACATGTTCTAAGCAGATGATCGCTACGTGAAACTGGAACCTTTGCATAATGCGGATATGCAATAATAAAACAATGTACAGCATATACATATAAGCATCTCACAACCAAAGATATCTCAGAAATACTCCCGAATAGACTGAGTCAAGCAGGTAATACAGGTAGTGCTATGCTAATCGGCTACTACTTAATCGACAAGAATAACGGCCAATCATTCAATAATAACAGAAAATATAGACAGCGATCACTTACTTCACATGTACGCACACTGTAACCCAGTATAAACTCGAAGTCAACGTCTTACAGTAACACTGAACTAAATAGAATAATGCTGCCGAACTCTCCGTCTTCTCATGTGTTCTGCATCTCTCTCTACCTGCGATTTAGCTCCGCCTCCTCTCGTAACATCGCTGCCACGCTGTAACTCTCTGATCGGTCAGAATCGTACAGGACACAGACACAACTGGGCCTTTTGTACAGGCACCGATAATCCTCTCAGCAGTCCTGACTGTCTGTTGTAGTCTTCTGATGTCTGTTTTGGTAGCTGAACCAAACCAAACATTTATAGAAGAACATAGGACAGACTCGATGATGGCAGAGTAGAACTGTATCAGCAGCTCCTGAGGCAGGTTGAACTTCCTTACACTGAATAAAATGATTAATTGAATTTACTCAATTTTTTTAAGGTAAGTGGTTGCAATCAATTTATTTTAGCTACATTTAAATAAACAAATTTAGTTTACTAACTTTCAACAAAATTAGTTTATTTAAATGTAGCTAAAATAAATTGATTACAACCACTTACCTTAAAAAAATTTAGTAAATTCAATTAATAATTTTTTTCAGTGTAGCTGGCGGAGGAAATACAGCCTCTGCTGGGCCTTTTTCGCGATAGAGTCAATGGCTGCATCCGAAACCGCCTACTTCTCTACTATATAGTAGGGGAAAAGCAGTAGGCGAGCGAATACGTATGTCCGACTCTTTAGTATTCATAAAAGAGTAGTCGAGAATTACCTGGGTGACGTATTAATTCTCGCGACATTCGGATGTGCGTCTACTTAAAGTGCGTCCGAATATGCCTACTTACCTACTATATAGTAGGGCAAAAGCAGTAGCCGAGCGAATAAGTATGTCCGAAACCTCAGTATTCTTAAAAGAGAAGTCGAGAAGTTCCCGGATGTCCTACTCCTTCTGCCCAGATTCTGAAGTGTTCATCCGATGGACACTTTTCTATCCCAGGAGGCAATGGGAGATCAATAAATCATCATCAAACGTGATGGAGAACAGCGATGAGGCTGTTTACAAATGTGAGTATTATAAATCAAAAACACGGTTATATGTGTTAAAATCGCTTTTGTTGAGCTACTGTAGAGTAAACTGTTCAATTGTATATATCAGTATATTTATGATTTTGCTGTAAAAACATGTTTTATTATGTAGCCTATAGTGAACAGGGGAGCTCCAGACCTCCAGTAACCACACGCACGTCTCCAAAGTGCATTTAAACCATACATCTTAAAGACGATTACTAAATGTTTATTTAATGAGACAGGAAAATATTCTAAAAGAATTACAGATAAGCACATCACAACATGAACAGACATCTGAGTGAGTGATGTAACGTTATGTGTGCTGTTATGTAGAATTCACTGTTCAACACTGCTTTAGATTAATGTAAGTAATGTGAATAAATCTACATGGAGTAGCTAACCATAAGTTAATTTGTCCATTAGTATTGTTGATAAACTGAGGAGCATTTGTGTTGGATAAAAAGCCAGTGAACACATCAGCAGCTACCTCAACATGTAAATGCAGTATTGATCAGATAAATCACAGAGGTGACTGAATCTTGTCTGGATGTTACAGGGACAGATGAGACACGTGTGTTTATCCGGTGAAGAGTGACTGATGAAGGAATGCTGCCATCAAAGGCTCTCAGTGAGCATACTACTGACATCAATAAAACATCTTTTAAATCTTAAGTTGTAGTTTATTTTAATTATTGTAATTTCAAACGTAGCTATTACAGCACTTTTCTGATTCTTGTTTGCTGTACATTTGATGCAGAGCTTTTGTGGTGGAGCAGGTGACAGCGGCATTTGTGGGGAAAAAAGGAAAACAAAAATATAAAGTAAGAAATCATTTTGTTACTTCTAATACAGAAATCAAATGACATTGTGCTGTTAAAATGACTGCTTTTCTATTGTGTTTGTGTATCTTTGCAGGATCTGAAATGTCTGCCGGCTGCTGTGAGCAGTGAGGATGGAGAAGTCCACAGCAGCATCCTGGAAATAATCCAGTGCCATAGATGAGATGCTCCATCACTCCACCTGCCCTTACTGCCTCAACTGGGCTGGATGTTACTGTGGTCTCTTTATCCTCAGTGAGCCCAGAGCCAGCGAGAGCATCTAGAGAAAGACCAAAAGAAACTGAGGATGTGATTTTGGTCAAGTTTGTCCTGCTGGTTTCTGTTCATACAACATCAGTCTTTTTATCTCGAATGGACTATTGTAATTCTTTATATGCTGGAATCTCCCAGTCCTCTTTTACAAGGCTTCAAATGGTTCAAAACGCTGCAGCCAGATTTTTAACAGGAGTCCGCAAACATCAACATATTACTCCTATTTTAATGGCTCTAAATTGGCTGCCGATACGTCATAGAGTTGATTTCAAAATATTGATGTTTGTTTTTAAATCTCTAAATGGTCTTGCACCCTCGTACCTGTCTGAACTTTTAAATCTGAATACATCAGGCAGGTGTCTACGGTCCACAAACAGTTACTCTCTATCTCAGCCCCGAACATGACTGAAGTCAAGAGGGGGTCGTGCGTTTGCCGTTGTTGGACCTAGGCTCTGGAATAGTCTTCCTTTTTATCTGAGATCCCTGTCCTCTGTACATGAGTTTAAATCAAAGTTAAAATCTTATCTTCTGGCCAGAGCATTTAGCAGTTCTTAATAATGTTTTATGTTTATTATGTTTTACTGCTTTCTTTCTTTTTTATCTTGTATTTTAGTTTTATACTCTGTAAAGCACAGTGGTCAACTCCTGTTGTGTTTATTTGTGCTATAAAAATAAATGAAATTAAATGAAATTAAATCAATCAATGAAGCCTGAGTTTCAGAAGCTTCAAAAGCATCATCAAATAATGTCATG
Organism: Aspiorhynchus laticeps; assembly: GCA_023376895.1. Taxonomy (NCBI): domain Eukaryota; kingdom Metazoa; phylum Chordata; class Actinopteri; order Cypriniformes; family Cyprinidae; genus Aspiorhynchus; species Aspiorhynchus laticeps. Next base: position 39,913,860 of record CM041801.1, on the reverse strand, counting down.
AAGCTTCTGAAAGTCAGGCTCTATTGACTGATATAGTATGAACAGAAACCAGCAGGACAAACTTGAAAATCACCTTTTGTGTTTGGAAACACACACACACACACACACACACACACACACAAGGACTGAACAGCGTGGATGCGAGTAAGTAATGACTGAATTTATATGTTTTTGGTGAACTAACCCTTGAAAGCTCCAAATAGAAATTGTATGAAATATATGTAAACATTTATATTATAGTAGTACCTTGAAGAAATAATATTTAAGAAACAAGCAGCTTTTAATTGAGCTGCAAAAAACATTTACATTTTAATTAAATTTTTCTTTAAATTTACAATTATGCATTTGGCAGACACTTTTATCCGAAGTGACTTACAGTGCTCTTATTACAGGGACCCCAATCCCCTTGGAGCAACCTGGAGTAAAGAGCCCTGCTGAAGGACACACTGATGGTGACGACTGCAGAGATCGATCCAGCAACCTTCTGCTTACCAGTTCACTACACCACAAAAGTAATGAAGCTATATCAAAAATTAGCTTGTAATTGTAAACATATTAAATGAAATTTGGCAAGAAATGGAATGCCGACAACATGAGATGTATTTTTTTTACTCTGTGTAATTGTTTTACAGGTAGTTGTCCTCATGGAGAGCAGGCAAACAGATGTTTGGAGCAGACACAGCAGGAGCCAGATTGTCCTACACATGTTCTCCTGCTCTTGATTCAAGATTGTGTGGTTCAGGGGCGTCATCATGGTCTTCCTCATCCTCTCTGTGTACTCAGGCAATGATAGCCTCGATGTCCGTTTCCCATCCATGATCAGATTCAGTCTGACTGCAGCAGTGTGGGTCGTGATGGACAGCAGAGACAGGTTTGTTCTCTTTTAGAACAAAACAAACATAACCCCAGGTATTTATTCAATACAGTGGCAAAATTAACAAAAAATAAAGCATCAACAGGTGTTGACATTTCCCAACATCACAGCAGTAATGATTTTATGAACTACTTTACTTCCAAGATTGATACTATTAGAGATCAAATTGTAACCATGCAGCCGTCAGCTATATCATCACATCAAATAGTGTATTATAGATCCCCTGAGGAACAATTCCATTCATTCTCTACTATAGGAGAGGAAGAATTGTATAAACTTGTTAATTCATCTAAACCAACAACATGTATGTTAGACCCTATTCCATCTAAACTACTAAAAGAGGTGCTTCCAGAAGTCATAGATCCTCTTTTGGCTATTATTAATTCGTCATTGTCATTAGGATATGTCCCCAAAAACTTTAAATTGGCTGTTATTAAGCCTCTCATTAAAAAACCACAACTTGACCCCAAAGATCTAGTTAATTACAGACCGATCTCGAATCTCCCTTTTCTGTCAAAGATATTAGAAAAGGTTGTATCCTCACAATTATATTCCTTCTTAGAGAAAAATGATATCTGTGAGGATTTCCAGTCAGGATTTAGACCGTATCATAGTACTGAGACTGCTCTCATTAGAGTTACAAATGACCTGCTCTTATCATCTGATCGTGGTTGTATCTCTCTATTAGTTCTACTGGATCTTAGCGCTGCGTTCGACACTATCGATCACAACATTCTTTTGAATAGACTAGAAAACTTTGTTGGCATTAGTGGAAGTGCATTAGCATGGTTCAAATCGTACTTATCTGACCGCCATCAATTCGTAGCAGTGAATGAAGAGGTATCATATCGATCACAAGTGCAGTATGGAGTTCCTCAAGGCTCAGTACTAGGGCCGTTACTTTTCACGCTTTACATGTTACCCTTGGGAAATATCATTAGGAAACACGGGGTTAGCTTTCACTGTTATGCTGATGATACTCAGCTCTATATTTCTTCACGGCCTGGTGAAACACACCAAATTGAGAAACTTATGGAATGCATAGTCGATATAAAAAACTGGATGACGAGTAATTTCTTACTGCTAAATTCTGAAAAAACAGAGGTGTTACTTATCGGACCTAAAACCCCCACAAGTAATAACCTAGAACACTGTCTAACACTTGATGGCTGCTCTGTAAATTCTTCGTCATCAGTCAGGAACCTAGGTGTGCTATTTAATAGTAATCTCTCCTTTGACAGCCACGTTTCTAGCATTTGTAGAACTGCATTTTTTCATCTTAAAAATATATCTAAACTGAGACCTATGCTCTCAATATCAAATGCAGAAATATTAATTCATGCGTTTATGACCTCAAGGTTAGATTATTGTAATGCTTTATTGGGTGGTTGTTCTGCACGCTTAATAAACAAATTACAGATGGTTCAAAATGCAGCAGCTAGAGTTCTTACTAGAACCAGGAAGTATGAGCACATTAGCCCGGTTCTGTCAACACTGCACTGGCTCCCTACTAAACATCGTATAGATTTTAAAATCTTGTTAATTACTTATAAAGCCCTGAATGGTTTAGCTCCTCAGTACTTGAGCGAGCTCTTATCGCATTATAGTCCTTCACGTCCACTGCGTTCTCAAAACTCTGGCCGTTTGATAATACCTAGAATATCAAAATCAACTGCGGGCGGCAGATCTTTTTCCTATTTAGCGCCCAAACTCTGGAACAATTTACCAAACACTGTTCGGGAGGCAGACACACTCTGTCAGTTTAAATCTAGATTAAAGACCCACCTCTTTAACCTGGCGTACACATAACACACTAATACACTTCTATTATTCAAATCCGTTAAAGGATTGTTAGGCTGCATTAATTAGATCAACCGGAACCGGGAACTCTTCCCATAACACACGATGTACATGTTACATCGTAAAAATATGGACATCTACGCTAATATTAGTCTGTTTCTATCTTATTCTGTTTCTCAGTCCGTGTCTGGATCAGATGGTGGATTGGCGCCGGGAGATGATGACTGCGCGCCCAGATTGTCGGCGGAGGCCGGACCCCTGGATGAGCCCCGGGGACATAATCCCAGTGAAGACCTCGACTTAAAACACAATAAAACAAAAAATAAAACAAATAAATAAAAATATAATAAAATACCTAACTACATAATACTATTACTGTTAGAAATTGCAACAATATTAAAATAGAAATATAAAACATTTAAAGTTTTAATTAAAACAATAAATAAACAATAATATCCTGGCCAGAGGAGAACTGGCCCCCGACTGAGCCTGGTTTCTCCCAAGGTTTTTTTCTCCACTCTGTCACAGAGGGAGTTTTGGTTCCTTGCCGCTGTCGCCTCTGGCTTGCTCAGTTGGGGACACTTAATTTCTAGCGATTATCGTCAATTTAATTTTATAGATATTATTTATACTAAACTTAGCTAGACAATGACATCTTTGAATTCAATAATGAAATGCCTTTAACTGAAAATTGAGTGTTTAATCTTATTATTATACTTATTATTATACATTACTGACACTCTATCCTCCAACTTGATACTGTTAAGTGCTTTGACACAATCTGTATTGTTAAAAGCGCTATATAAATAAAGGTGACTTGACTTGACTTGACAGGTAAAGGTGGACACGGTGGTCAGCTACAGAACTGGCTCAGCTGTGTTGAGATGGCAGTAGGATGTGGGTTCACTGCATGTAAATACTTGATTGTTAGAACAATATGTTTGAATAAAGCTTTGTTTTATGTGTTGTTGACTTGTTTATTTATTGTCATGGTTACTTTTATTTACATTTTACTCATTTGTTCATGTTTCCTGTTGTTGTCAGTAAATAAAATATAATTGTTTCATTAACATATGTGTAGTCATGCATAGCTATGGCATATGAAAAAGCTAATTACATTTTGCTTGTTTTACTAAAAAGTAGAATTAATTATTGGTCAGCATTTATCATTATTATTGTTCATAAGTGTTGGGCTACCAATGCATTCTGAGGAAAACTTAATTTCTAAGTAGTAATACTTACCTTTGGAGAAGACTGTTGATTTTACACTCGAAAAATGTAAGATCTTTGAGCAGCTGATCGACGTCTCCTTTCTGCAGATATTACAAACATGGAGGAAAACTGTACTAGGTAGGGTTGTGGATTTATTGATGCTATGAGGTGTTTGTGTGCCTGTCGCTCTTATTTTCTTTTTATTATTTATTATTATTACTGCAGAACATACAAGCTCAGTGAAAGATGGTAGTATCTTTAACAATGAACAAACATAATGACAAAAAACAACAGAAAACATAACTATAATGGGTTTGCATATACTATGAGATTATATACATGGGAAAAAAGATTAAATATCTTTGAATAATCATACAATTCATATAAACATTATGCATTAAAATTGCATTTGTTTTTGTTATTTATAAGCCTCAGGGATGAAACGAGAGAGACATTCAACAAGAAAAATAAGAAAACAAAGGAGTTTTAAGCCAGTTTTGCGTGTGGGTGAACAATTTTGCACATAAAATTAAGAAAATAACATTTAAAAGATAACGATTTTAGTTTTTCGTAATAAAAAATAATATCTTTAAGGATTAAACTGTGGGTTATTAGTACAGTTAAAAATATAAAAACTTAAATCAACCCAAAATGTATTGGTTATACTACAATCATAAGGGCAGCTGTTTCTTCAACAAGACCACAAAATGAGCAAATTTCATCAACATCAAAATATTTACAGATAGATGAATTAAGCCTGTCGCTCATAACTTTTAAGTTTGTTTTTGCGCTTGTTATAACGTCATAGATCACATGATAACGTAAACATGGCGGATCGCATTCATAGCCAACGAGATTTGGCTGAAAAGTACGTACTCTTTTAGCGCTCGTTAAGTAAGTACTTATTGAAATTAAGTACCTACTCATTGAGTAGGTGGTTTCGGATGCAGCCAATGTGATTGTCCCACTTCAGGTCCTGAGAGATGGTGGTTCCCAAGAACCTGAATGACTCCACTGCAGTCACAGTGCTGTTCATGATGGTGAGTGGGGGGAGAGCAGGGGGGTTCCTTCTGAAGTCCACTATCATCTCCACAGTTTTGAGAGTGTTTAGCTCCAGGTTGTTAAGACTGCACCAGACAGCCAGCTGCTCAACCTCCTGTCTGTAAGCAGACTCGTCCTTGATGAGGCCGATGACTGTAGTGTCATCTGCAAACTTCAGGAGCTTGACAGAGGAGTCATTTGAAGTGCAGTCATTTGTGTAGAGGAAGAAGAGCAGTGGGGAGAACGCAACCCTGAGGGGCGCCAGTGCTGATGGTGAGAGTCCTGGATGTGAGTTTGCCCAGCCTCACTAGCTGCTGCCTGTCTGTCAGGAAGCTGGTGATCCACTGACGGATGGAGGTGGGCACAGAGAGCTGTGTCAGTTTGTCTGAGAGAAGGTCAGGCATGATGGTATTGAAGGCCGAGCTGAAGTCCACAAATAAGATCCTTGCGTAATTCCCAGATAAGAGCATCAACTCAATATAGGCAGAAGACAGACATGCTTGCATGGTGTACAAGGTCCACATCACTTCTAGACAAGTTCTCTGAACTAGAGAAAGCCAACATTTTCTTGGTGTTTCGTCTCATCCCTGTGGCGAATAGCACATTCCAGGGCCCAGTTTATAGTGGGGTCGAAAAAAGGTAACCCAGGTTTCCTTTTAGCCAGGGTTTAGAATGACCCAGGGTTAACTATTTCAAGTGTGAAAAGCCCTTATCTTTCTGGAACCGATAATAGCATAATTTTATACTTGCCTGTGTTTTCTCAGACCTTTGTTTAATTATATGCTGCATCAAATGCTGCCCAGGTTTTGATTTAGTTCTCCTTACTTTTGCTGGCTGAAAATAAAGGACAAATAAGTAACCAAAATATTAAACAACAAGAAACTAAATCCTAATTATGTCATTGTGTGTGGAAGACACACTTCTAACTGTAATCTTCCATGCAAAGATCATGCAAAAGTTTTTGGTCAAAAATTAGTTATTAATATTTTTGGGACATTCAAGACCTCCTTTATCATGTGGATAAGTATCTTGAGTCAATTTTGTTTTTTTTCATGAAAATAATGGGTTGTCTTAACAGTAAATTTAATTAATCCACATAGAGGCAATCCACAAAAGGCAGGCAGAAAACACATGCACAAAGGAATGTTAACGTTGACAAGACCGGACCAATACACTGAACAGACCAGAACTTAAGTAGACAGACCAATGAGGGATGAATGAGTAAACTAACTAGACACAGGTGAACTGACTAACATAATCAAGGCGAGACAGAAACTAGGTCAAGGAATACGAGGAGAGAACACACAACAAAGTCCATAAATGTGACATATACGGTATTCTGTATTTGTTTTACTGTTCAAGTCTACCGCATTTAAATTATGGTATAACTATCATACATCTGACAGCACTTCATCAGACAAATGAATAAGATTGATTGCGATCTATTGAAGTGTTTCATATAACAAAGCACTATATACAAGCAAAGACAAGATACCTTGCCAACAATAATTAATCGTTAATAATCTTTATTCACTCAGTGCCAGCCTGTCAGTCTGGCGCTGCCCACTTATAGTTGCACATGTGTGGACTCGAATGTCATGACAGTGTAGCTTGTATCACACATAAAATCAGCAACAGTTTGCAATTAAATCCATTTCCTGCCTTTTCTTGTAACCCTATAAAATTCATGGCAATGAAAGTTATCGGAGATGTTTAATCCACAAGCATTCTGAGCATACTTGCTGGCGTTCACATCAATCTACAAGTCGTTCTTTTAGATTAGGCTATTTTCATACAATTCGATGTAAAAGCAAATAGGTCTTGCATCCTTTAACGTTAGTGAACATTACAAATAGATGCCTACAAACGTTTAATTTTTTTGTCTGGTTGTTACAGTCAGAAAAAAAAATACAGTTACATTACAATATGTTATAGCCTATGAGATAGCCCATGATCACTAGATTTTATACAGGTGTAACTATAATGATTTTGTAAATGGTGATCAGCAACCAAATATTGTATATAATGGAAGTTACTGCCTTTTGCCTTCGCATGACATCTCACTTTTTGCAGACAATGCAAAGGCAGAGTACAGTAAGTTTGAGCTCAAAATATATTTATGTAGATCATTTTTATTACCAAAACATCTAATTGCCAGATTTCCAGTGTCTTGCCTATAATTAATTTGGCTGGAAAAATACAAATCTTTAGTCATTTTTCTCAGTTTTACACTCTAGCATGTGATGGTCTTTGCCTTTGTAGGGCAAAAAAACAAAACAAAACAGAAACACATCATCTTTGCAAAACTAGCTCACAAATGGCATTTGAGAAATGCTGTGATGTAAAACATTCAAAATCCAAAAGTGTGGCAAAGCGAGATCCCCCGATCAAATAAGTCGCTGATAATTACGATCAAAATAATGATAAATACAATAATTAACAATCAGGGTTTGAAATTAACACCCGCCAACCCACCAAATGCGGGTAAAAATCAGCTGGGGCAGGTAACGCTGTCAAATCACTAGCCAATTTGGCGGGTTACTTTTCATAAATTATGTTAACTCATTAACCTGTTAACCCGCACCAGGACGCCAGCACACTGAAAGCTCTTTGTTTGCACATGTCATTGTTTTCAAACAGATAAAGTAAATCAGGACAAAATGAATCTTGACAAACTATATATCATTTTGAAGGTCTAAGCCTCAAGCATCGAAGACAGATCGCTGTTTTTCGATAGAAAGCTTATACGGAATGTATTTGCTAAATTTGTGTAAGCAGTACACATCAAAACATGTATAAAAAAAACCGCAGTACATACCATATTCATCCTGATAACGACTCTCAAACGTATCCACTGCTGTAAATCCTGGTTTAGTTTGAAAGATAAGGGTCCACTGAACAACATTCCATCGAGCACTTTTAGTCCAAAGAAACAACAACGTTGTAATTTGGATCGTTATTCATTTGTTTAACGTCTCATCTCTTCAGGGGAGAGTTATTGTTTGTGTCCGTTATGGAACAAATTACGCTCAAAAACACATCTTCTTGGTGGTAAAAAAACAGCATGATTTTGTAGCAGACAATGTCCCAAACAGAATGAAATCATCCAAAAAAAAAAAAGTCAAAGATACACGGAAGATTGTTTATTTGAATTCTGGCGCTCCCTCGCGACGGCGCGTGACGCACGCTGTGACGCACCTGTCATCTGATGGGGCGTAACTTAGCGATCTTTTTAGCACAAATAAACATTTCTTTTTTTTTTCTTCAACAACAGTTTTCATATATATTTTGCGTTTTTGTGGGTAATGTGCCTGTATCTGTGTGATTAACATCCGTATGGCTGATAATCAGCATGTAATTACTGACTGTTCACAGATATCAGTGTGAATGCAGTCTATATAAAAGGCCATTATAATGTGATAATTGACAATATTGGGCGGCCATCTATATGATTTGCATCTGTAGGAATGATCGTCAGCAAGTGATTACTAATGTAGGAGCAGAAGCATCCGTATGTCAGGAAATCAGTATGTACTTAAGTTATTTTTTTTTATTATTATTGGTTTTTTTTCATCACTCAAAAATTATTATTGTATTTTTCTAGATCTAATTTATTTTCTCAAATAAATCACTGATACGATGTCTAAGATTCTGTATACTGTTTTATAATTGAAAAACTGCAGTGGCATGTATAAAGACTAAATAGTTTGTAGTAGAACCCTTCAATAATTTGGTAAATATTTTTCCTCAAATATTTTTCCAGGGGGGGGGGGGCTAGAAAAATGGCTGCATGAATCTCATTTTTCATGGTATCTTCTTCAGATTTGAAATATAAACTCATGAGACATGTGACTTTCAACCCATTATTTTTCTAGATTGCTCCAGGACTGATTTCATGTATTTTTATATGAAATTAAAAAAAAATTCAGTGTGGTACAATTTTTATCAAGGCACTTCAGTGTCTATAACTTTTTATATTTTTGAGCATTATCAACTCTGTATGATGGATAGTAAAGGCCAAAGGGTCTTCTTTCCAAAGACACCAAAATTGTGTGTGTGGCACACTGAAGTCAGGAGCTGTTACCATTTTAAGTTAGTTAGTCATTTTCAGCTGTGATTCCCAATATGGGGGGTGCTGGTTAACAGGTTAATATTTGGATAGGATTATTAGGTTATACAGGTGCATCTCAATAAATTAGAATGTTGTGGAAAAGTTCATTTATTTCAGTAATTCAACTCAAACTGTGACACTCGTGTATTAAATAAATTCAATGCACACAGACTGAAGTAGTTTAAGTCTTTGGTTCTTTTAATTGTGATGATTTAGGCTCACATTTAACAAAAACCCACCAATTCACTATCTCAACAAATTAGAATACTTCATAAAACCAATAAAACATTTTTTTTAGTGAATTGTTGGCCTTCTGGAAAGTATGATCATTTACTGTATATGTACTCAATACATGGTAGGGGCTCCTTTTGCTTTAATTACTGCCTCAATTCGGCGTGGCATGGAGGTGATCAGTTTGTGGCACTGCTGAGGTGGTATGGAATCCCAGGTTTCTTTGACAGTGGCCTTCAGCTCATCTGCATTGTTGGGTCTGGTGTCTCTCATCTTCCTCTTGACAATACCCCATAGATTCTCTCAGGTCAGGCGAGTTTGCTGGCCATCAAGCACAGTAACACCATGGTCATTGAACCAGCTTTTGGTACCTTTGGCAGTGTGGGTAGGTGCCAAGTCCTGCTGGAAAATGAAATCAGCATCTCCATACAGCTTGTCAGGCAGAAGGAAGCATGAAGTGCTCTAAAATTTCCTGGTAGATGGCTGTGTTGACTGTGTACTTCAGAAAACACAGTGGACCAACACCAGCAGATGACATGGCAGCCCAAATTATCACTGACTGTGGAAACTTAACACTGGACTTCAAGCAACATGGATTCTGTGCCTCTCCACTCTTCCTCCAGACTCTGGGACCTTGATTTCCAAATGAAATGCAAAATTTACTTTCATCTGAAAAGAGGACTTTGGACCACTGAGCAACAGTCCAATTATTTTTCTCCACAGCCCAGGTAAGACGCTTCTGATGTTGTCTCTGGTTCAGAAGTGGCTTGGTAGCCCTTTTCCTGAAGACGTCTGAGCGTGGTGACTCTTGATGCACTGACTCCAGCTTCAGTCCACTCCTTGTGAAGCTCTCCCAAGTGTTTGAATCCGCTTTGCTTGACAGTATTCTCAAGCTTGCAGTCATCCATGTTGCTTGTGCACCTTTTCCTACCCAAATTCTTCCTTCCAGTCAACTTTGCATTTACTATGCTTTGATACAGCACTCTGTAAACAGCCACACCTTTCAGTAATGACCCTCTGTGACTTACCCTCTTTGTGGAGGGTGTCAATGTTTGTCTTCTGGATCATTGCCAAGTCAGTCTTCTCCATTATTGTGGTTTCAAAGAACAAGAGATACCCGGAATTTATACTGTATGGATGGTCATTTATTGAAACTCAAATGTAAATATTCTAATATTTTGAGATACTGATTTTTGACTTTCATGCGCTGTAAGCTCTAATCATCAAAATTAAAACAAAAAAAAAAACACTTTTGAAATGTTTTACTTTACATGTAATGAATCTAAAATATATGAAAGTTTCACTTTTTTAACCTGTTAACCAGCACCCCCCATATTGGGAATCACAGCTGAAAATGACTAACTAACTTAAAATGGTAACAGCTCCTGACTTCAGTGTGCCACACACACAATTTTGGTGTCTTTGGAAAGAAGACCCTTTGGCCTTTAATATCCATCATACAGAGTTGATAATGCTCAAAAATATAAAAAGTTATAGACACTGAAGTGCCTTGATAAAAATTGTACCACACTGATTTTTTTTTTAATTTCATATAAAAATACATGAAATCAGTCCTGGAGCAATCTAGAAAAATAATGGGTTGAAAGTCACATGTCTCAAGAGTTTATATTTCAAATCTGAAGAAGATACCATGAAAAATGAGATTCATGCAGCCATTTTTCTAGCCCCCCCCCCCCCCCCCCCCCTCTGTTTGAGGAAAAATATTTACCAAATTATTGAAGGGTTCTACTACAAACTATTTAGTCTTTATACATGCCACTGCAGTTTTTCAATTATAAAACAGTATACAGAATCTTAGACATCGTATCAGTGATTTATTTGAGAAAATAAATTAGATCTAGAAAAATACAATAATAATTTTTGAGTGATGAAAAAAAACCAATAATAATAAAAAAAAATAACTTAAGTACATACTGATTTCCTGACATACGGATGCTTCTGCTCCTACATTAGTAATCACTTGCTAATGAGTTACAAGAAAAAACTAACTTTTTCATGACATTCTAATTTATTGAGATGCACCTGTACTAGCCTGAGCTTGATCAGTGTTTTTTTCTGATACAGATTCTCCCTCTGATAATTGTTTTTCAACATTTTCTTCAACAAACCTGCTCAGTCCAAAATCCACAGAACTACAGGACTGACCCAGATGGTAATATACGCATACAACGGTACTCTGCAACAACAGCAGTACACAAGACAGATATAAAGCCTTGCTATGGAGAAGCCTAATTGTTGTTGTACAATTTAACTCTAGTTTAGACAGCTTAAAGCTTATTTGCTTCAAAGTAATGTATAATGAATTAAAGATGCAGTGAGGAATAGTTTACATTTAATAAGTCTACTCCCTACTGGCTTTTTGTTATAAATTGAGATACAAAATGAATTTACAGTTTTTGTTTAAAGTTCAGAAGTCAGTAATTAAACTTCAAAACTCAGCAATTGCCCTTCATTTACCAGGCTTCCGGTTAGAAACTATTTTTGTGGTTTGGTAAGTTTCTACAAATTCTTTAACATATGATGTAAAAGGCTTGCAGCTTGAAGCCACCAAACACATGTTCCTCTTTTCTCTTGCATGTAGAGCATGTAGCTGCATGCAGTTCTTACAATCGACCCAAGCCTTACTTTGTGATGCTGTAGTTTTAATGGCTGTAGGCCATTAAAAAAAACACAGAGAAGAAACGGACAACTAATCTCCAGAGGTGAGTTTAGGAAATTGCAGAAGTTGATTGTTAGACCAATTTTTATTATATAATATATTTTTTTTTTTTTTCACCAGTCAGAAAAAAATCTTGACCACCAGTTTTTTTTATTTTTTTCCCCCTTAGTAGTCTATATCCGGCAGCTTATGACAAAATGATTGATGGCTTTGACCTTTGTGACCTTTCCCCCCTCCCCCACGCGGCCCACCCACGAGTCTTACTCTCGTCTTTGAAAATAAATATTTTAACAGGCAAATGGTAAGGGATATAGTGGACTCAACATGTCCGGGCATGTTTTATGGAGTATTTCCATATACATATTTCAGTTCACGTTTATTTGTATATTTGTATTTGTATCACAGACATTTGAGTTTCTACATTATATTTAGAACCTTTAATATTATATTACCATTATATTAATGCAATTTATATCGTATCATCCCCTTAAACCCACCCATCACAGTAAACTTCTGCAATTTATATTTTCATAGAAATCGTTTAGTATAATTTAAAAAGCTGTTATGATCGTGGACAATTATTGGAGTATTACTACACTCCATAGACAAAAATATTTTTTTACTGTACTCCTTCCAAAAATGTTTATATATATTGTTTTTAAGCAATCTAAATTATGAGGACTCAAGAAGTTTAATCATAAACACATTGTTATATCAGAGTAATACCCATTCATTAAACAAATTTTGTGTTCTGATAAATCATGCAAACATTTCAAGCTAAAGAAGACTTATCTCTATTTTAAAAATATGGAAATATATAATTATATATGACGCATGTTACTACCATGTTACTAAAGCAAATCATTCATCATTCATTTTAAACAAGTATTCAACATTTATTTAACACATCATTCTCTTCATTTAAAGAATATGGTAATAAACAAAATATATAATTATATATGTCATAGTAACAAACATGTTACTAAATGCAAAGCAAATCTTTAATCGTACATTTTTAAACTCATATTCAACATTTAAGTTTATTGAACTTATAAAACACACAACTCTC